>CM035813.1:73741698-73946698 GCA_020458035.1 Magallana ariakensis
ATGCCCCAATTTTTCTTGTTGTTGTATTGCATTGAGCAATAATTGGCCGTCCGGGGGGTAGCCGTCTGATGCTACATAGGTCATTAAGGAGGGCATTTCGGACGTTGTCCTGAATTTTGTGTATTTTAGGGAGCAAGTAGAAATGACCGCATTCAAGCAGCGGCTTTTGTTCTTTAAGAAATCGTAGAGTATCTTTATCTATGGAGCCCCTTGCGTGCATTTCATTAATTCTCTTTTGAATTAGATCGTGCAAGTGTTGTAAGTCAGGTTTTTGTACTTGCATGTAATGTTTTGAGAGTAATTGACGTTCCGCCTCAGAAATATACTGATTTCTGTCCATTATAACTATAGTATTACTTTTGTCAGCCTTCTTTATGACAATATTGGAATTGTTCTTGAGCGAAGAGAGTGCGTTTCTTTCGCTATTTGCCAAATTATCTCGTAGTGTTTTGGTTGTGATAGAAGACAATTCTAACTTCGTTTTGTCAATGTATTGTTCGAGCACATTACATGTTGTAGGGGGTTGGTATCCCGACGATTTTCTAAATGGGTAAAGTTTTGAGATCGCAACGGTATCAAAGTGATATTTGCATCGTAATTTTCTTGCAAACTCATCAAAATCTTTCAAAATATGCCTCTTTATATTGTTCTGTTTTGGTGTTGGAATAAATTTGAGCCCTTTGGCAAGTAATGAATATTCGTTGTCATTGAGCTTATGTCTGGATAGGTTTAAGACAAATTTGGGTGTCTCCGCTATATTTTGCCATGATTTGTCAAGTTTGAGGTTAGCAGCGTAACGCTTGATTCGTTGTTTTGATTTAGATTCTTTTTTCCGTCTTGCCATTTTAATAGAGGAGTTATCTTACGAGTTTGTAATAATATTGAAGCTGTAGCTTAAGTTCCGCCTATCACACGTTACAACGTTGTAATAGAGGACTGTCAGTTATTAAGTTAAACAACCCGTCTAAGTATCAGAGTGTGATAAGTTAGAGGGTTTTGAAAATTTTTTTAAGGATTTTTTTTTCAACACAGGGATCAGTGGGCAATAAAAAACGACATTTTGTTGCAAAAAAAGTATGATACCCATAACTTCTTTTACAACTTTTGGAGTAGCTATGTCATCTCTTGGGATATGATTGGGGCTGTCCTATAAGGTTTTAAAAACTTTAATTTTATCCAGAAAGTCAAACAGTAGCAGAAAATTGACGTTTATCACTCCTAAACAAAACCTACATCCCAAAACTCCTCTTATGATTTAATGAATAGACACATCATATCTTGGGATATGATAGAGGCTGCCCTAAAGATGTGCAGTAAGGTTTTAAAAATTTGAATTTCATCTAAGGAGTCAAATAATAGCAGAAAATTGACGTTTATCACTCCTAAAAAAACCTAGATCCCAGAACTCCTCTTATTATTTAATGAATAGATACATCATAACTTGAGATATGATAGGGACTGTCCTATAGATGTGCAATAAGAGTTTGAAAAAATTAATTCAATCCTGATAGACAAATAGTAGCATGAAATTAACATTTATCCCATGCACAGATCTAGAGGGAGGTCAGGGGTCCAGATCCCCCCTTCAAAATTCAAATTTTTTAAAATTACATTTAATTTATAAAATTGCCAAAAAAATGCTTCGGAGCCCCCCCCCTCCCTGGCAAACTCAAATAACTGTTGCCCCCTCCCTTCCCCTAGAACAATTTCTGGATCCACTCATTTACGTATCCCTACTTAGACTTTAAAATAAAAAAAAACTTGCATTTATTTTTGCTTAAAATTAAAAAAAAACCTTACATTTACACTTTTCTTCATTTTCGGAAGATGTATTAAAATTAAAATATAATTTGGGGTCTAAAAGTGTTCTAAACTGGTAAAAATGTTTTTCTTAAAAAAATCACATTACACCTTGCATAATTGACAAATGATCAATTGAGATATGATCAGAATTTGTTAAATGTTACACATGGAGAGAGACTCATCACGAGAAAGCATGGAAACACCAGAAGGAAGGGAGAGAGAGAGAGAGAGAGAGAGAGAGAGAGAGAGAGAGAGAGAGAGAGAGAGAGAGCTAAAACAGATAACATGTAATGGTTCGGACTGGGGTGTTGGGGTTGATTATGGGTGCTGATTCTGATATGTTAATCAAAGTAACAACAATTTTAAAATATACATGGATAATTAGAAAGATAATATGGTTCATTGGTATCATTCACCTTGGGACTTAAAATTGAGTCTTTCAATATAAAAAGGTACTAATTTATAGCATACTAGTATATATACATGTAATACATGTTGTTGAAAAGTAACAGAATTTAAAAAAAAATAACTGAAAACTGCAAATTGATTTAGGTTTTAAAAAATGTGTATTACTACATTTATAGAAACATGCATTTAATTCTTCTGAATTTATGCAAATTTAACTAAAAAGTGGAATACAGGTGGACACAGGTATATTCTACCTGTACCCCCTTAGAGGACCCCATAATTGCCTAAAATAATTATGTGTTTGTTTTGGCGAGTAGCCCTTCGGGGAATAAACCATCAGAAGTCTTATTTTCTGTTTTCTTATTTAAGTTAAAATTAATAACAATAAATGATTAAAATTAAATGTTTATCCTCCACACCACCCATCAGATTCAGAGTCTTCTTTAATACATTCTAACATGTGTACAGTAGCAAATTTTAAATCATTTCTTGATTGGTATTTTTTTCTCTAGATGCACATTAAGATTTAGGAAATTGCTTTTTAATTCTTATCGATAAAATAAACAAAATGTTTTATGTATTCGGGGCAATTTAGAGCAGGGTCATCATTAGGCTAGGAATTACCCACATGGATCATACACTTTACATATGAATAAGATAAAATACTTTATTATATCCAGTTCTGGAAAGTCAGGGTGTCTCCAAGGGGGCATAACCTATATCCAATTTGATGCGCACAAGGAGCAAGAATAAATATGGTTTAGGGATGGGGGATCTCAAAAGTTAAAAATTATCAAAGTATATCATCATTTCCTATTTCAGAGGGGTGGGGGAGGTGGTTTAAAGACAACTCCTGGGGGCCATGTACTTACACCATTTGATGCATCATAATGATATTAGAAACAAGAATATAGTTGGTTTAGTGGTGGGAATCTCAACAGTTTTCAAGATATTAATGGTATTTTCCTGTTTCATTGGGTCAGAACAATCCCATAGGGTCATGGCCTACATTTTATTTGATGCATCATAATACATTAGAAAAAAAGACCCTTTCCTCCCTATTAAATAAAACTCATATAGACATGGTAAGTCTCTACACTTATTTAAATGTAATACACAAATTTAATACAAACTGTCACAGGGTCAATATGGGGTCAACTTAATATTTTAAGTCTGACAAATGAAAAAATAACTTTTGCAATTAAAATGACAGAAACTGCGATAGGATAGGTAACAATGATGAGCTTATTTAGATATTTTAAAAAAGATGATGATACAGTATGCTGGCAAAGGGAGATCACTTATTTAGAAAGTGAAAGTAATACATATGTATACCGGTGTCTCATAATATTGTGCGAGTACTACATGTATTATGTTTACCTATACGGGTCAACATCATAATGATAATCCAATTAGACCACAATATGAATCCATTAATTAGCTGATCATCACAAAAGAAACGTTTATGCATGTTAATTAACCCTATTCTGCACATGGAAAACACATACTGTTATGTATATGGCACGCCAAATTCACAAAATTGAGTTAACATAGTTTCACATTTGATAAATTAGGTTTATCGACTGTTAACTATAGTTTACGAACCGCAAACTATAGTTAACGATTCGTTAACTATAGTTTTCATCTGTAAAACTATATTTAACGGTTGTAAACTATAGTTAACGAATAAGTTTATCTGTCTGCAAATAACATTAACAATAGATTTTGCTGATAAATATATATTCACATCTGTAAACTATAATTTACATTTGTTAAATATGGTTTAGAGTTGTTAATCATAGTTTCACAATCGTGAAACTATATTTATCAGATAAACTATGTTTTGCAATCGCAAATGGTTGTTTTCAGTGTTAATTATAGTTTTTCACTTCTGAAACATAGTTTATCGCGTTAACTATGGTTTACAGAATGATGTAAAATATAGATTATCGTCGTTAACTATAGTTTTCTGTCCGTAAACTATAGTTTACAACCGTTAAACATAGTTTATCGACTGTGAAACTATGATTAGCTCATTTTTGTGAATTTGGCGTGCCATATATGTACACCACGTTTAACCCATCTAACCGAAGAGCTGGGTAAAACTAGTACCCGGTAATGCGACCTGTAGACCTGTGTTGTGTACGTAACTTCGGACAAAGATCATTTTCTTGTAACATGCATGTATTTTCATGACTTTATTCTTTTTTTTTTAAAACCTTGTACTGTTTTATTAGGTAAAAAAATATGTAAAGCACACATTTCAGCTTTAAGGTGGTACAGGACACCTGCATATTTTAATGAACTCCCTATTGCAGAAATAAACAATAAATATAAATATAATATTTCCCCAAAAATAATGTTACCTAACAGTGAAGTGCAATGGGTTAGAGCGTTAACTACGTGTCTGTAGAGAGTTCAAATCCTGTTGGAGCTTTTCTATTTTTTACTTCAGATTCCAAAATTTTAAAAATCTATCTTTTTTTGCTAAATACATGTATTGTAAAAATTTAAAATTATAAAACGTCACTGTGAAAGAATTTTGATTATATAAATGCACTTTACTACATGTACAGGCTTTCGTTGTTATCAAAATATTCTGATGTTTATTTATCCATGAGGAGTGTGTGTGGGCCGGGGGGGGGGGGGTGGCAAAGTTATACATGTAACTGTGTTTGCAGGGGGTGGGGGGATTGGGGTCCGAGTTGTATTGTTTGCTAATTTTACTACATGCATTAATATAAATGATTTTTTTTCAAGGGTGGGAGGGTCTTGACCCCCCCACCCACTCCAATCCCTTCTCTATATCCATGCACACGATGATGTTGGCACCTAGAAGCAAATCTAAATTAAGCTAGCAACCGCCAAGGGAAGGGGGCATAATTTAATTTTGTTTGTAATAATTATATAGACCATACTTTCTATGAAATGAAAAGATTATTGATTAAATGAAAATTCACATGCAAACAGTTCAACCACAAATTGTACATAAAGGGCCGCTCATGTGCATTATCATCGTCGGAACCCATGGGCTTTCTATCCATTACACTGCAGTGTAACGGATAGAAAACCCATGGGTTCCGACGATGGTGTATTATGTGCACGTGGCCTTTTTTACTAAAACTGGTACAAAACAGTGTTATTTAGGGGCTAACACTTGGTGCGGGTATTACTGTCTAATGACAGCATTTAGTTTTTTCTTGGTATCGAACTATCAAATTGTCTGTAAATAAAAATGCTGTTTGTAGTTTCTTTTTCGTTTATTTAGCAAGCAGAATTATGTTACATCATAAAGGAGAAGGGTTTTATGTGGTTTTTAAATTCCTAAAGAAGTATTTCTTTATTCTATCATCATCGGTTTCATTCATCGATAAATTCGGAAAAGGGTAAACTTAAAGGTAACTATCGTTGCATTTTAAAGTTTTCTATCATTATCAGGCTATTTAAAAATTTTAGATCTAAGCTTTAAATGTCATTCGTTATAAACATTAGCACATAAGTGAGAATTCATCCATGCATTCTCACTATTGTTAGATATCTCAATTGCAATAATCTTACAGACCCAGTCTTCTAAATTAAAATTTACCCTCACACATTCCCTTATGTATGTTTACATGAAATATGCCTCATAACCCTTTAAATTACGATGGTCTTTCGCCTTTCTGCTTACAACTCTGTGGCTTTTTAAAAATCTATTTGCACTCAGTTTTATTGATATCCATACAACTCATTTTTAACAGAAAGTTTAAATTCATTCATGAAAACAGCGTCCCTTCATTTATACATTGTCAATATTTGGATTCAACTGATTTATTTTTACAAATACATAAGACTTGCAAACAAGAGGCCCAGGGGCCACATCGTTCACCTGAGCAACAATAGCCTTAACTCTGATCAAATTAGCATTACAGTATCAAAATCAAAATATCTTTACAACTAAGTACAGTAGATCTTGCTCAAACAATTTAAAACATCTGCCGATTTTTATCCACATATTTTTATGGTACAGTACCGATCAGACCCAAACTAACAGAAAGTAAACCCCAACTAAACCCTGGGTTTACTTTCTGGGTTTACTCTGGGTTTATTTTGAGTTTACTAGAGTAGACCCAGAGTAAACCCAGAGTAAACCCAAAGTAAACCCAGAGTGGACACAGAGAGTAAACCCAGTCAGAAGTATACCCCTGAAAGCAGACGCTGACTGTGTATTCGGAATATACAAGGGGCAGGAATCACAGTCAGTAGGATAATAAGATAAAATACGGGTCTGCTTCACACTACAGTTGACCTCAAAAGCAATTTCCAAGTAAACCCAAAGTAAACCCCGAGTAAACCCAAAGTAAACCCCGAGTGGACCCAGGTTTTCAAAAAGTAAACCCAGAGTAAACCCCAAGTAAACCCAAAATGTAAACCCTTGGTTTAGTTGGGGTTTACTCTGGTGTTAGGTTGGCTCTGATCGGTACTGTAAATACATAGCCCCTTTTGTTGTTGTACTTGTAAGAAGATTTTTCTCTATTCCTATATAAACCTCCCCCCCCCCCCACTTTGTGGACCCACTTTTCTGTAGGGAATCATGGTGTGATCAAACTTTAATCTGCACAACCCGTGCTTTCACACAAGTTACTACTTTTTGGACTGAAAACTTTCCCAGAATATTTTTAAAGATTTTCTCTATATATTCCTATGTAAAAATTCATCCCCCCATTGTGGCCCCGCCCTACCCCCGGGGACCATGATGTAAACAAACTTGAATCTACACTATCTGAGGATGCCTCCACAAAAGTTTGAGCTTTTCTGGCCTAATAATTTTTAAGGAGAAGATTTTTAAAGATTTTCTTTATATATTCCTATGTAAAAATTCATCCCCCCATGGTGGCCCCACCCTAACCCCAGGTGACCATTATTTAAACAAACTTGAATCTACACTATCTGAGGATGCTTCCGTTCTAATTGGAGCTTTTCCGGCCTAATAGTTTTTGAGAAGAATAATTTTAAAGATTTTCTCTATATATTCCTATGTAAAAATTCATCCCCCATTGTGGCCCCACCCTACCCCCGGGGACCATGATTTGAACAAACTTGAATCTACACTATCTGAGGACGCGAGGCAAGATGTACGTCCGCACAGGTGAGACCTCTACAGCGAAGTACTTTGAACTGTTTAGAGGTCTGCCCCTTATATAAGGGTTGTAAGGACAGCGGTGATGAAAGAGAAATATGGAGGACAGTGCCCATTTACGAGCGGTGTTCAGCTTTAATGCAGCACATTTTCTTAAATTATTCAATGTTTATAAATACCTCGGGTTTTAAACGATGTTCATTCAATAGCATGAACAAATCCCAAGATTTCTCCTATGAAACGCCCCCTCTAGCTTGTAAGGTTACAATACAAGCTAAAAATAAAAAGTCTACGGGGATTTTGCATTGCAACATATATAAAAGTACTCCGGATGATAACGTTGAAAAATTGTGCGAGGTATTCCGAGTGACTTCCGAATAGAGAAAAGATGTCAATAGTTTCCATTATAAATATCCGTTAGAAATCGGGTTTTGTTCCTGTGAAGTTTTCCGAGTGAAAATTGATAATGTGTCAATGAAGATATCTTAGATATTTTGCATTTCATCGATTTCAATTGATTTTCTTTCATGTTATGTGTATTTTTATTAAAAATTGTCCAAATGTGCTGCATAAATATCTTGGGACAGACCGTAGGGCCGAATCACATTTAAACTTGCTTAATTCTCTGTTTTATATGGCTCTCTTTAATACCATTAAATGATGCGAAACATTTAAGACTAATAGAGAGCTGTTCGGAAAGAACTTATATATTCAATGCCTGTTATCCCATTCGTTTATGTGATGCATTATAAAATATTGTTTCAATTAAGTAGAAAGCAAAAAAATTTGTAAAAAATATAGAAACATTAAAGCAACATAGAGACTTGAGCAAATCTAAATTACTTTAAGAAGTATTTTTTTTTCAGTTCATACTATTTAGATGAATACGATAGCTTAAAAATTTCAAACATAACAAAAACAAAAATAAACTTTATTTTTCAATAATAGTTTTATATTAATATTAATATATTAATAGGGAGGCAAACTCTAAATAACTGATTTAACAGTTAGATATATATTTTAATAATACAACCCAGCACCAGTGTTGTCTGACGTGAGCGTTTTAATTTGAACAAAAAATGTGTAGTTTTTAATTTAATTAAATTATTTAGATATATATAAGACATCTATATTGTGTGAGTTTATATTTGTTTTATCCAACGAGTTGAAATGGTATATATTTTTGCGAGGCTTGACAAGCGAACATATACACCATTTCAAATTTTTTTAAAGTTCTATTTATCTCATACGATTTTCTTTATAATATTAAGCTTTTGAGACAGACCCTTAAATGCCACGAATTGATGTGAAAATGCCAACATTATTTGGTGTATCAGTCATTTCCCGACACATGCAATCGCTACTATGTCACGCTTTGTTTCATCATTAAAAAATTGCAAAAATTGCATAAATTCTCAATATGAAAAAGGAGAATTTTTTATGAACTCCAGAGTCTTTAATTACTACCTCTACATATAAAGTTTTATCTTCCTTTCAGAGAAAAATAGATGAATTCTCTCCAGAAGAAATGAAAAACACACTACTGAAGGTTGTTGAAGAAAACCCTGAGTATTTGTTTAGTACACTAAAACCCTGCCCAGGTCCACCACAGCATCCTCCTGAAACAACCCAAATGCCTTTGTGCAGTTGTGGTTTTTGTAGAGATATGCCTACCCATAAGGAAAAGCTATGCTGTCAGAGAAATGCAAATAGCTGTGTGTCTCGTCTTCCTGTGAGTATCTGCATTTAGTACTCATAATCATGTACAATTAATTTATTTATTTTCAATTTTTGTACTTTATTCTCTAATTGTATTTGTTGCAGGAGTTTGATGTACTTATTCTGAACGAGGCAGTCCTTGCTCTAGCAAGACTGTACAGACAGGATATTCTTGCCATGCCAGATGATACTGACAGAAATCGGGCCAATCTACACACTGCTTACCGCCAGTTTGTGTTGTGGCACTATGGCAAACTTGGAACGGGCAACAGACGTGTAATCCTAAGCTGTTGCATATGGCGTATCAGAGACAGATCTGTTGATCCATATGGCCAGTATGTTGGATTTAAAGATGAACTCTTGGAGTTATAGATGTACAGAAACAAATAAAAATGGAACATGGGAATCTGATTTTAAAAAAATTTTCATGTATTTGTATAAAACATTTATGTTATCATTTTAAAGATGTGTAATTTTGAAAAATGTGAATGAAATAATTGCTGCTGTTAATTTAATTTTTTGAAGGTTAAGGTTGAGTGTTTTGCATAAAATTAATGAAAAGAATATTTTTAATTTTGAAGGTGAGGCAAAGGGGGTGTTATTCAGTTTGAAAAATCTTCAAAATGTACTTTTCAAAAAATAAAATTTTATAATCATTTATCAGCATTTCCTGTTATCAGTTATATTTCAAAGAAAAACAACAATTGTAGTAAAGCAAAAAGCATGTCATACTGTATTATGAGTTTGTTGGTTGGTCTTGGGTCAGTTGGAGCAATGGCCTTCCCAAGACGTCTTGGATCATCTGCAAACCAAAACTACAAAGTGGCTCATACCTTGCTGGTCATTTAGTCTGGCCTCTACAATTCTTTCTTGCAAAATATGGATATGCTCATAGCTTTTGTCTACTTTGACGGGAGGAACACTCCATCGTCCACTTTTTTTGTTAAATATCCTATGTTGCATAATCAAGAAAACAATTCTTAAATTGAAATAACATCAATAGATATAGTACAGGTCCACATTGAATGGATTACAAGTTATTGAATTGGCTCAATGTTCAAAATAGTAATTCACTGCATAAGGACCGTCAGTGAACAAAGTTTTGCTTCTGAGGGCCAATTGGATGTACATGTGGTGTATGAAAGTAAGCTATGATGTCTTTAAGGAAATAATTGTTGAAATATTTTAGAACCATATTTTATTATTTCTGACTGAAGCAGATTTTTATATCAAAATTAAATTACTGAACTGTTCCATCCAATTTTCTTTTCATTTTTCGGTCCACATTGGCATTGTAATCAAGGGCTGCCAATTGATTTCGAGCACGGTATACAGGTGGAGAATAGGCAAATCTCTTTCCACTGTACATCAAGATCAGATTGTTGAAATTCTCCAGCTCTGCAGTGCTTCTGTAACACTGTAATTTTAACATAACATGGATGAACTATTTCATCTTAACATGGTATTAAAATACAGGAAACACCACTTTCTGAACACATGACATTACACACCTAAAATTAAGGTAGTATGGAATAGCTTTTAAAAACCGTTTGCTGAAAACAATTTGGACTAAGGTTTTGTGTGGAGGACTGCCTTTTTTCATCCACTCCTTGTGGTCCCCTTGCAGTGGCCCATGCTTACATTGGCAAGCACCAAAGAAGTTGCTGATATAGAAAATATCCCAGGTATGTTCATTAACAACATGGTGAACAATACCACACCATATTTCCCAAAAAGAAATCAATGATACCCTTATTAATATCTATCAAATTCAAAATAGAGTCAATACAATACAGTTGAACTTTGATATCTCGTTTACTGATATCTCTAATACAATGGATAATTTTGTCAAAGTGATTTATAGGTCCCAACCACTTATACTTTAAAGATTTCATCCTTGATATCTCAAATACTCGGATATCTCAAAGTTTTTCATCAGTTCCATCTTGTTTGAAATAACAAGGTTTGACTGTATTTATTTCATTTATAAGAGTCACATGAAAAAGAGTGTTACCATAAAATTATCCAAGTCTGTAGCGGAGCAACAGGAAAACCAGAAGTGGTTTATTATATCTGTATTCCAATCAAGCAATTCTCTGCATTCCTTCGATTGACCTGCTTTAATTACTTTCTTTCAAAGGTTTTTTGCAGCATGCCAAACATCATGTGAATGTTTAATGTTTGGAAAGATGTTCTCTGAAATTATAAGTCGTAAAATTTATACACAACTTAAATACATGTACATATAAATGATGAAATTATATGAGGCCCATGGGCCACATTGCCAATCTTCGTTTCAAATGCTTTTGGCATGTTTTATAGAAATAGGTACATGTAACCCCATATGTTCTTGTGAAGAACTAAAACACCCTTCAATCAGAAAAGCTAACGAGTCTGTGGCTGAGGTGAGCTAACAAAAAAATAATTTCTTGATATATATACACTATCATAATCAACATAATAATTACTCTTGCTCATTACTGCTCCTATCTGTATGTGAGCATCTGTAACTACTTCCTCAATGTTTATATGGTTTTCTAGCAGGTCATTCCTGGATTTCATAAAGCAGGTCTTTTCAATTTTACAACTTTTCTTGCCCGTTTCCCTTTTGTCCATGGTTATGAGGCTAATTATCTTCTTGGATTGATCATCCATCATAGTGTAAGTACAGTACTGTGCACGGTGGCCAGGACTGTCATTGCGACCATACTCTGAAATCAGAAAATTGTTTCTTCTATTAAATTTTGTAACACACAGTTAGTTTTATTATTGAGAAAATTGGAAAGATTCCAAGATTTCAGGACTACTTTCTCAGGTGAAGCTGAGGGAAATGATAGTTGTCAAGGGGAACTGGTACTTTGCTAACTCCTTCAGTGGTATACTTTTTAACTATTATATGAAACCAATTTACATTTTGAAGTATGAACTGGTTCACTTGACTAATGCACAAAACAATGGGGATTAGTCCATTCACAGCAATTACTAGGGAATTAATCACATCAATTGAATTTATTTTATGTAAGAAAAAAAAAATAAAAGTATGATAAAATTATCTAACATACAACTGATCACTTGGCAAAATATAAGTTCAGTAATATAGCACATACCTAATGCAACAACATTCCGTCCGCCTATACTTTCTACAACTTGGCGTTGGCTCTCCGCCAGAAAGAATTAATTGTTGGTACCAGGTATGTTCTTTGGATGTTGGAAAATTTGACCTTGCCTGGAAAATATAATCTGAGGAATTTTGCATAAAGAGCCATTTTGGAGAAATTGTTGCCTGAGCATAGCAACACTGATGCAATTTGCAAGTCTCCACCATGAAGATGTCTATTTTATACTGGTTGTGAACACCATTTGTAGGCTTCATGTTTTCGCTCACATTCCTAAAAAAAAAATAAAAATTTACTATAAATGATGCCTATTACATTAACTCTTGTGGTTCTATTCATTTTGAAGTTGCTGATTTTTTAAATGAAAAAGGTGATAAGATGTTAAGGTACCCAATAAATATACAGTGCTGATCCAATATTTTCTGTACGGAGGGTGACTGCAGAATTACATCCTTTTATGCTGCAGACTTTGTTGACACTGGTGCTCGCCAACTTCAGTAAACACCTCCCATACACTAAACAAGTAAAGTCTTCTGTTAATATTTTGATGTCTTTAGTGTTGGTGAGCTTTATGACCTCTGGGCATGTGTCCTCTTTCATTTCTTCAGATTCATTTTTCACTTCTGTCTCACATTCCTCCTCTCCAAACTCTTGCTCTTCCAAGGTGACTTCTTTTAAGTTGTCCATGTTGTTTGGTCTGTATATATAATAACTTATTGTTGTTAAAATGAAAACAGGAAGAACAAGACGCATTTGTGAAACATCGATGCCTCTGTATGGCAACTCCAGTCAAACTCGAAGGTCAAAAGATAAAAAATGTTGGTACTTGATATTAAGGTACATTGATAAAGAGGCCATCATACCTAATCATAATTATCCCAATAAAAAGAAATAAAAGCCTTACTTCAAGGTCACATTGAAGCTTGGTTCATAGTCATCATCTGAGTCAATATCACTGCTACACTCCTCTGACACATCAATTGTTACTCTGGAGAAAATCAAGTCAGTAAAGCTAGCTTTTTAGTCTTGAAGTTGTTTTTTTTAAAGAAGTTTGAAAGACTTCATTTAAATTTCATTCCCAATTAAAGCTCCATTCTAGCCCCATGGTCCATAATTTGAAAAAAAAAATTAACTAATGAAGATTATATTTTTACAATTGCAAATATTTGTTCTAATTTTAAAAGTGTGTAAAACTCTTTAGGTGTTGAGATGTAGCTGAAAATACTAAAAGTTTACAGACATGCACCACATAAATCATAATGTAACAAGTAAAGCTTTCGACAGCTCAGGTAAGCAAGAGCTGATCGAAACAAAGAAAAAATAATTAGCAATATATTCTATTCAAACTCACTCATTCAAAAGGATTCAAAAATGATGTCTCCTTCACTGCAAGAAACTTTTTTCTCCTATGGCTTGGACTGAAATGAAAGCATATATTGTTAATCAATTTAAATACAATCAAACTATCTAACATTTTTAAAGTGTACTTTCAGTTAAGCTATTTTAATATCATGTGACTGAAATGAAAGCATATATACATTGTTTTCAAATGAAAATACAATCAAACTATCTATTAATTAATATCAACTGACTGAAATGATTTTGAAAGAAATAAGAATGATATTACCCTGACGATTCCTCTGTTACAGCAGGCAACAAAATTATGTTCTGTTTTCTTTTCTGGGAGACATCTGTGTCTGTGTTTTCAATGAAATACATGTAAAGAAATTGAAGAAACAAATTGTTGGTGGGTTTTTTTTTTATTCAAAGTCAACCGTTTTAGCTGCAACTTGGAGCACTGATGCAGAAATTTATTTCAGTAAAATGTAAACTTGTCTACTCGATAAACATCATATTTTTAATGTTTTACCTAAATGCAGTCGAGGAAATTTCAGACACATCAACTTGTGGCAGTGAAAGGTGAAAAGGCCTCTCCATCTGTCTTGATGGTGTGGAGACTTTAATCTGATGCACATGCCCATTCAGCTGAT
Source organism: Magallana ariakensis (assembly GCA_020458035.1). Lineage (NCBI taxonomy): Eukaryota > Metazoa > Mollusca > Bivalvia > Ostreida > Ostreidae > Magallana > Magallana ariakensis. Next base: position 73,755,855 of record CM035813.1, read on the forward strand.
TCACTTTCACTGTCTGCTGATAACCTAAGACAATTTAAAGAATGATAACCAATATCAGTTCAATTTAACATGAACAGCCATAAATATGTCAAATAACCCCTCAAGGGCCCTCAGTTAAACATTGAATTAGTTTGTAGCAACTCCTGTGATAAAACTGAAAATAGAAAACGCAAAATAAATACTTACAAAATAATAATTATAGTTATTTTAAAAACTTTCAACAATTATTACCTGGTAGAATTTAAGAAGAAAAGCAATATTTCTATCAACAATTAAACCTGTCCAGGAGAATCTTCGCCAGTCCTTCGTGTGTCTCGCCCAGTTCTCGTTTATTCGCCATCCAACGAACTGTAGCATAATTAATTTTATTTTAATATTTTTCTATTTTTTTCATTTCATCTTATTTAGTATATTTGTTTTAATTATTTTGTGTATTCCTTAGCTTAGATTAATTGTTTTATTGACCCTGACTGTGAACAGGTCATGGGGAGCAGTTAATTGTATTAAGAGGAGAGTGTTAGATAATAGGTAGTGTGGGGAGCAAGGGGAGTAGTGATTTATAGTCTTTAGATTTATAGTCTGACCTTAAGAAAGTTCATGGGGAGTAAAGGAGTAGTAAGAGGAGTGATTAGGTATATATTGCCGGGGTAATTGAAGTTAGAGAGAGAATTGAGATGTTAGATTTTAGATTGGATTTTAACTTTAGTGCCTTTCATTCATTTACATGTATTTTGGATTTATTATGTGATTTTCATTTGGATTATATTTTATTTTACTTTTGGATTTTAATAAACATTTGTATTCTTTAATTTGCGTTTCTATTATGAGAAGGAATTAATTATTATCGGAACATTATATTGAGATTTACTTTACGCTACCCAACATAAGGAAAAGTGGATTAAAGCTCGGAAACGCTACAGAACATATTGGTCCCCCAAATATATTCTCGTTACCGAATGGGCTCGGCTGCGTTCTCTTCTCAATTTTTTCTTTGCCAATTCAGTCAAGAAAGCATGCCTATCCGGTCTCTTTATTTCTCTTATTTCTTATTTAATATCTCGATTTATTTCACGGAGAAATTTGTAATTTTCGGAAAGTTTAAATACATTTATGAGTAGTACAAAAATACCGAACCCGATCAGAAAATTTTTTCAAGTCGGTTTTTTAATAAGATGCGCCGTACTGTCGCTTTAAACAGGTTAGGTACACTACCTTATATGGATAATATTTACGTCAAACAGATTCTCTAATCCGGCGCGTCTTTTTACCACAATGAACCACAATGAAACCACAATTAACCACAATGAAACCACAATGAACTTTTATTAAGTAAATACGGTCATAATATGTTGGTATAATGATTAAAAAAAATTCCATTGATGGTTTTCACGTAATTGCAGTTCATTTTCATTGACTATGCTCGTGTAGTTTTTAATTAAAAGTCGCTACAATAATAAAAGAATATGAGCTGTATTATTTAGAATTTTCTTTTGCTTCCAAACGTGCTTTTATGATGATTCTGCTTATAAATAAACCTTCATAATATACCAAATTAAATCAAAACAATATTTTTTATAAAAATTAATATAAAATGGTATTTCTAGCGAAGCATTTATGTATCAGACAACAGTAAGACAATAATTTTATAATTTGCTTGTTAGACATGTATTCCTTCATTTATTACTTTTTTTTTTTGGCACAATCCATATTAAACGGATATAAATATATATGCAAAAGTAAGTTTGGAAATTATGTAGTAAAATTACAATACTTTTACAAAGAAAATTTCCAACGAAAAAATTACAGCACATACTGGTTTGATTACGTTTATATAACATGCATGTGTATCTAATAAAAGTAACCCGCATTACGGTATGAGAACTCTGGTTAGAATTCTAGTAAATAATCAAAGTACAGGTGTATTATCATTCAAATATCATACAAGATATATATTACTTTAACGACCCATTTCATGGCCGTATGGTTACTGGAATAGTAGGCGGAGGGTGTTAAATACCTGGAGTGGCCGGTATCAGGAGAAAACGTACCCAGGAGAAAACGTGGAGAAAACGTACCCTAGAAATTGGGTACGTTTTCTCCTGGGTACGTTTTCTCCATCATTCGAGTGGCCTGGGTCTACCTATGTACGCGACACTATACACAGAGAATTACGCAGTAAATGATAGATATCGGAAATCGTCATATCCGTTGATTAGACATTCAGAAGTAAAAAAAAATATACAAGTAATATGAATTTTAATTTCAAATCATTCAAATAGGTTCAAATATATTTTATGTATTAATCAATGTGACTTGAAATTATTTTAAGGACGTTAGCCATCGGCAAGCATACCCAAACTTTCCTGAGATATGACCTAAGTGTGTTCCTAATATATGACATAGGAGAGAGGTTAGGAACATCCCAAGATCAACTTCGGACATCCCTTAAGATGTAGATCTTCGGTAACTTAGGAACATCCTAAGTTAGGATATCCTAACCTACTAAATCATTCTTATTTTTCACATTTATTCGTACAGGTAGAATTTGAGAGACTTGTACAGGGATAAATCATTAAACTTTAAGAAATAATGTATTAGCAGGCATGTTCACGAAACTTTCCTAAGTTATGACCTAAGTGTGTTCCTAAGATATGACTTAAAAAAAAGTAAGGAACATCCTAAGATCAAATTAGGACACGTCTTAAGATGTAGCTCGACGGTAACTTAGGAAAATTTTAATTAGTTAGGATATTCTAACCTTCTACAGCCATTCTTTTTTTCACATTTATTTGTACAGATCGAATTTGAAGGACTTGTGTAGGGATTAATCATTCAACATTTTGCCAGAGAAAATTGTACGTGTCGGTAGTTAACACAATAGGCCTAAAACCAGTAATTTTAATGTATTCATTTAAAAAAAAAAAATTAAATTTACCTAAATATATATCAGTGTCCAAAAACAATTTAGTTTTAAAAAAAAAACTAATAATTATAATAAAAAAAAAACAAAAGAAAAGAAAAAAGAGCCACCTCCCCCAGAAATCCAAATGACTGCTATTTTTTTTTTAAAGAAAATATTTATCAGGACAGATTGGCTTACAAGCGAATAATTATTTAAACAACACGTGTGCATTGTTTGAGTATAGATTAACATTTCATAATCTTGTCATTCAAGCACATGTTATTCATAAACACGCGCTTTTCATAGAATTTAACGTTACATATAGAAACACGCACGTACAAACACAACAATTAATTTCCCTTAGTGTAAAATGTAGATATTAAACATAAGTTAATAATTTCATTCGCCAAACAGAGACAGTGTTTGCGAAAAAAAAATTGCTTAAGTTGTCAGCTTCCAGGCAGGCTTGTATTTATGGGGAACGTTGTGAGAGCTCGGGGTCCCTCTCCAAATAATTTTGTTAAAATGAACATATATGATTGAATAAATGAGTATGACCCCCCCCCCTCCCGAATTGGGCATTTGAGGATTGTCGGAAATGCTTGAACTGTAGAAAATATTGCTTTATTCTACCGGTCTTAAGAAAAACCTTCACAGCATTCCCAAAATCCCCCAAAACGTGATTTTACAGCCTTAGGATGGTCTTAGGACAAGGTAAGTGATGTCTTAAAGTTAGGGAAAAGTGATGGCGGTTCCAGAATTTTAGAAGAGCATCGAGAAACAGACTTAAGACTAAGACGTATCCTACCAAAGTCGTGAACATTTCTGCAGGACAGCTTTCGGTTTACAAGTAAATACTTATTTAAACAACTTACATGTATGTGCATTCTTTGAGTGTAAATTAAACATTTGACACTCTTGTCAGAATTTAGCGTTACCTGTACAAATACAACTTATTTCCCTTTTAAAATTTTCAATATATAGAATACACGTACAGGTTAAAATACATGAAAACCGGCTCCCATAAATACAATTTATTCAACATTTATACGAATTTTTATAAGACTATTTTTCAGAATGAAGCGTTAAAAATTAAGAATGATCACGCATGGCTTGTATACTATAGTAAACTGATGTAAAATTAGTCTTTAGCCAAAGACAATTGCTATATCTTTAACAGATGATCTCGAAAAAAATTTTAAAATGGTCCTCAAAATGGCTAGTGGAATTTTTAATTAACCCTAATAAAACTGGAAGTGTAAAGTTTAAACGTTCAGAGACATGTAAATCACACGCTGATATTTCCTTTGGTCATACAATAAATTATGTAGATCGAAAGCAAAGCCACTGTCATCTTGTCAATGGACTTATTTTCCTACCAAATGGCTGTTGGTCTGAACATATTCTAAAAATGTTTGTGTGTGCACTGGTTTCCTTCTTTAGTGACATGTTGCACCTTCAAATGAAAACTTTGTGAGTCTGCTGTCCGATACACACTGCGTTAGACTTAAGTATCCTTGGGGCACATATCCATACATGTAAATGCACATGTTATTTATTAAATTGAACAGTATACAATCGTTTAAATTCTTAACCAATAAATATTGGGAGGGGGGCTTACCGGAAAATTTGACAAGCAAAAAAAAAAAATTAATTTCTATATGAATAGCATGGATAAAAATTCTTTTTCGATAAAAATACAAAAATTGTGTGTAATAAAGTTCCCCCTTCCCCCAATGCTATGTACCGGAAATAAACTCCGCCCCTCGCAAACTGTGTGTGTGTGTGTGTGTGTGTGTGTGTGTATATATATATATATATATATATATATATATATATATATATATATATATATATATATATATACATCGGTAGCCAATCAATATCTATTAGCTACTACTAGGAGACCAATGAAAACGAGTCAACATTGGAACCGCCTACCTATGCATGTACATGTACGTTCACATACATGAACATGTATAAAAATATGTTTTGTTTTGAACATATTTTATTGAGATAAACTCAAAAAGATTACCGCACATGTATTATAATTGTAAATTAATCGGTAAACCTTGGGTTCTTAAAAATTTGGCCATGTTCTTGCATGCGTTTATATGCTTACCGGAGCACCACGTTTTCGCCAAAAAATGTTGTGCAATTTCTTAAGAAGATATAACAACCCCGAAAAAATAATGTCATTGTATCGAATATCATACCCAGAATACATTAAATGTGGATAAAAATGCACAGGTCGTGGTTATAATGATATACAATACTACCCTAAATATTTTTATTCGGGGTCGTCAGATGGCATGCAAATACTGTGTGTGTGTCTGAAAAAAAGTGACAATAGTCCTGAATTGGTACCATCAAGTTTCTACAACGTATTTTGAGGTTCATCTGATTTAGGCACGTCAAATCTTACTTTTTCTCGCAGGAACATTTTTCTTAATTAATTTACATATAGAACATTGAAATTGGAAGGAGTACATGTAGCTCCCCTCCCACTTCCAGGGAATATATAAAATAGTAACATTAATACAGAAGTTAGAGAACTTATACGCCCCCACCCCTTTACAGATTAGGATTTTTGAAAATTGGCGAAGTTGGTCAAGATTTCGGCCATTTTCAGTGCTTTTATATATATATATATATATATATATATATATATATATATATATATATATATATGTGACGGGGTCTTCCATCATATGAACGGAATATAAATAACCAAGTCCATTGATGAAGGTTCACAAGAGTTATTTATTGCAGATGATTTGCGTATAGTAAAATAAAGTAAAGGTGACCTAAAATGAAAATGAAACGCTCGTACAATTCACTCACGCAATATTAATTTTTTAGTTTCAATTATTTAAATAAATATGGACATAACCCTTACCAGAACTAATCCATAGATTCCGTAAGGAATTTCTAAGGAATACACGAATACAACTCAAACTCGACAATCACGTGACATAAAAGACACCACTCAACCAATACAAATTAATACACGCATGAATGAAAATGATGAATGAATGAATGAATGAATGAATGAATGAAATCCTACTACTATATTACTATTAAATAACAACATGTGATTGTCACCCTGTGACATTCTCCCCTGCTTTAATAAAATGTCTCCTGACATTTCATTGGGATACTTCTTAATAACTATTTCTTAATTACACATAACTATCTACTTACTATTAACACATAACTATACTTAAGAAATCTTAAAATATTAATGAAATATATCTATCATAATACATGTAATATTGGTAAGTAATTCTAGCTAATTCTCACTATAATTACCATGCATAATCTACACAATAAATACGATCATATAAATATTTCTTATAAGCATAAAACACATATCTATACAGATCATAAAACAACAGAAAATATCTGATTCAGGGTTTTTGTTAGTTTTACCTGTGACATTCTCCCTAGAGCTATACGTACCAAACTTCTGCTTCTAAAGGAGATACCCAAGTACCATACCTGTCAGGAGCTTTCCTTATTCTGGTTGACCTGCGAGGTTCAACAGTTTCCGTTGGATAGGATGGTTCTGATAGAGTTGAATTTGTTATTTCTCTGCTTGACCTTTCTTGACTGGTTGCTGATGAAATTGCACTGGATTCATCTGACCTGTCTAGAAACTGAGAATCATTTTTAGGTTTATTTATTTTCTTGGGAATATATCTGATAACATTGTCATCAATGGACTCAGAATCAGATTCTGAGGACTCTGCACTCTGTTCAGTCGCCTTGGACACATTTTCCGGATCAGCAGTTTGTGATGATTCTGCATTCTGCAGCTGTTTAACAGACCTGCCTGTTTTATCTACATTATGATTAAACATGTAATTTGAATCAACATCATTGTCTGAAATACACATGATTGGTAATAACAAATTCCTATGTAAAGTCCTGATTTTACCACCACCAAATTCTTTCCTGACTCTATAAACTGGAATATCTGAAACTGGTTTTTCTACTACTATGTAGGGATCTTTTTCCCATTTATCGGCCAATTTACACTTGCCAGATTTAGCCAAAAGTCTAACCAAAACTCTGTCCCCTACTTCCAAATTTTCAAACCTAACCTTGGAATCATAATTTTGCTTATACCTTTTTGAATTCCGGTGAATATTTTCCCTAGCTATCTTGTACGCAAACTGTAGTCTGCGGCGTAGCTTCTGTGCATAGTTCTCTCTACTTTTTACCTGATCATGTGAATCCTCAAGGCCCAAATATGCATCAATGACCAAACGAGGGTGCCATCCAAACATGAGATAGTGAGGCGAATACCCTGTTGTATCGTGTCTAGTTGCATTATAGGCCTGAACCAGAGGCAAAACATACGTCTTCCAATCTTGTTTCTGTTCAGTGTCTAGGGTTCCTAGCATTTTCAGTAGAGTCTGGTTGAACCTCTCCACCTGACCATTTCCCATGGGATGGTATGGTGTTGTACGGCTCTTTTTTACTCCTGCCAATCTGCACAATTCCTTGATGACTGATTTTTCAAAGTTTCTACCCTGGTCTGAATGAAGACGAACTGGGAAACTGTAGTGACAGAAGAAATGTTCATACAGTGCTTTTGCCGTAGTGGAGGCTAACTGGTTCCTTGTCGGAATAGCCATAGCATACCTTGAATAATGGTCGGTGATCACTAAGATACGTTCGTACCCGCCTTTAGACTTTTCTAAACTTAAGAAGTCAATACAAACCAGTTCAAGTGGTCTTGAGGTCTGAATTGTTACTAGGTCTGTTTTGGGTCTCTCTGGAGTTTTGCTTCGAACACACCTACCACAATTTTCAACCTTCTCTACTACATCACTATACATCTGAGGCCAGAAAAATCTCTGTTGTACAAGCCAATAGGTTCTATCTCTTCCCTGGTGTCCCAGGTCATCATGTAAACTTCTAAGAACCATATCATGGAACTTACCCGGAAGCACCAACTGTCTTACCTTTTCTCCACCTGACATTGACTCTCTGTACAAAACACCTTTGTGGACTATCAGTCTTTTCCATTCTCTTAAATATAAGCTTACCTTGCTTGATTCCTCCTTACTATTTGGCTTCACTCCTCTACTAAACAACTCTTTCACTCGTTTTATATCCGGGTCCTTATCCTGTTCCTCTATCCAGTTAATACTACTTACTTGTTGTGCTGACACTTCCATCTCATCCTCTACAAGTGGCTTCAATGACTCCCCAATCACACAACTTTCTGCCATAGGAGCTTCTTCAGTCTTGGCCAATGCTGTCAGTGAAATAGCTCTTACCACATCATGAAACAACTCCTGATGGTTGCTCTGTGGCCTCCTTGACAGTCCATCTGCATCTGCATTCATCTTGCCAGATCTGTAAACAATCTTGAACTCATAGTTGGAGAGCGATGCTAGCCATCGATGGGTTGTTGCATCCAGCTTTGCTGTAGTTGTGACATAAGTTAATGGGTTGTTATCGGTCCTTACCTCAAACCGATTCCCATAAAGATAATCATGCAACTTATCTGTAACCGCCCATTTTAAACAAAGAAATTCCAGTTTATGAGCCGGATAGAGCTTTTCAGATGGTCGCAACCCTCTGCTTGCATAACAAATGACCCTTTCAATACCGTCTTGCAACTGATACAACACTGCCCCCAATCCATCAATACTTGCATCAATATTCAAAATAAAAGGTTTACTAAAATCTGCATATGCAAGAACTGGTGGATTTGTTAACTTTTGAATGATACTATCAAAAGAGTTTTGCTCCTGTTCACCCCATTTCCAATCTACCTTACCCCTTTTTGTCTTTTTCTTAACAGCTCTGTTAGTTGGATGTCCAATCAATAACTCATTCAGTGGTCTAACAATCTTTGCATAGTTCTTTATAAATCTCCGATAGTAACCAGCAAAACCTAGAAAAGATCTCAAAGTTTTTATATTAGTAGGTACAGGCCACTCTTTTAATGCTGCTGTTTTCTCTGGATCAGTCATAATGCCTTCTTCAGAGACCACATGACCCAAATATCTTACTTCACTCTTGAAAAATTTCTTTGGGTTTAATTTTAATTTATACTCATGAAGTCTCTGAAAAACAGCTTCTAACCTCTCCAAGTGCTCTTTGAATGTGCTGGAAAAAATCAAAATATCATCTAAAAACAATAACATTCTTTCAAGTTCATATCCCCCATACACATTTCCATGAGACATTGGAACGTCGCAGGGGCATTTGTTAAACCGAATGGCATTCTATTGCATTCAAAGAAACCAAGGGGTCCTACCGTAAATGCTGTTTTCATTTTGTCTTCCTCTTTGAGCTCAACCTGCCAGTACCCTGACTTAAGATCCAGTTTACTGAAATACTTGGCACCTACCAGTCTGTCTAATGTATCCTCAATCCTCGGAAGTGTATACGCGTCTTTGATCGTTCTGTTGTTTAGCTTTCTCAAGTCTTTACAAAACCTCAAAGATCCATCTGACTTTCTGCATAACACCACATTAGAACAGTAGGGGCTACTAGACTTCCTGATGGCTCCTGCCTCTAACATCTCTCTCAAAGTCTGTCTAACTTCCTCAATCATCGCCGGAGGTATACGTCTATAAGGTTCACTAAAAGGTACATCTGTGGTGAGCTTAATCTCATGTTTGACCACATCTGTCCTCCCCAAGTCTGTAGGAGATGTAGAGAATAGGTGACGCCATTTGTAAATGGTATTACAAGCTTCTCTTACCTCTTCCTTTGAGAGTTTGTCTGTGTTGATCTTCACCCCTAAATCTGTCAGTGCCTTGGTAGTTGAATCCTGTTTCTTGACCAGTTTGCTTTCAGCTTGCTGTGGATTCCAGTTATCTACTACCTTTACCTGACTTACACTACATATATTTGTCCTAGGTGGTATTTTAACAGAACTGGCTGAAATGTTACAAACCTTTACCATTATTCTTTTATTTCTACCTGGGTTCTTTGTGGAGACAAGTCTGGGACACACCACAACTGCAGGCTGACTATTCTCAAGCTGCTCTGTTATAAGAGTCTCTACTGAATTGTCTATGTTTCTTACCATTCCTCGGATGAATTTCACTTCGTTTGGTTCTAAATGTATAGGAAACCTATTAGTTGTCTTCACTGGTAAAGAACAATTTACACACATATTGTTAATAGCAAGTTGCCATGCTTCTCCACATTCACCAGTAAAATCTACACAGAGTCTAATAACATTTGTCCCAATAATAACAGGAACTTTACTGTTAAAGTCTGAGTCTTTTGTAACTAAAACTGGAATGAGTAGCAATTCCTGCATAAAAGGAAGTTCAATTTCTGCTTCTATGTACCCCAAATAGGGCAAACTATCACCATTTGCACCATAAACATCAAGATGAAATTCTGTAATCTCATGCAAACTTGGTTTGTTCTCTAAAGAATTGTAAAATGCTTCAGAAATAGTTGTTACCATAGAACCACTATCTACCAAGCTAAGAACTTCTTTTCCACAAATTCTGATCTTTGACTCATTAGCAGGTCCTATCATCCTATCTTGTAAATCTTTAATAGGGCTTGATTTAGCTTTCTCTCCCATTTGCCCTGCAATAGAAGAGACTACTCTTTTGGGCTATTCTGTCTTGTTTGAAATCTGTTCCCAATGCCCCTAAACCAACCTCTACCTCTACTCTGTCCTCTAAAGTTTCCTCGTTAGGAGAAATTTCCTCGTTCACCACCTTGAAAATTGTTTACATTACCATGTTTCTTTTCCAGATTTTCCAATCTTTTTTCAATACTTTTGAGTGCCTTGAGAAGTTCATTTGTTGTATCTGTGCTGTCTTCTGGTGGTCTGGTATGGAGTGCATCTGCTTTGGCATCTTTGTTGAAAGTCTCAGTGCTGGTCTGTTCCTGCTCTACCTATCTTATTTCTTTAAGTAAAATCTGAAAATCTGATATATTTGCATAAACATATCTGGTAGAATCTCGTAATGACTTGCTTCTTAATCCAGTCCAAAATTTACTACAAAGCATTGTATCTTTTGCAGAGATATTTATCTGACCCTGTTTGATAGCTTTACAAAGGGTAGATTCTAACCTAGAACCATACGCTACAATACTCTCATTTTCTTTCTGACAGTCATTATAGAACTCTTGCATAAGTGTTTCACTGCTACTTACATTTCCATAAAACCCTTCTAATTTGTCTAATATTTGATTCACTGTTGCTACTTCACCTAGTGATATCAACAAAGACCTTGCAGTTCCCTTAAGGGAATTTCTAATGGTCTGAAGCAAAACTGCATCAGGCAATACCTGCGAGTTTATCAAACACCTAACCTCAAAGCTCCACTCTTCATAGGTTACTTCCCCTTTCTGAGATTCTTCATTGCCACTGAATGTTGGAAGCTTTGGAGTAGTATTGAAATTACTCTGCAGAGTAGACACATTGTTAACAGATGGATTTAGTGCAGACTGTTATCTACCTATTGGAGAATTTGTTGGAAATGCAAATGTTTTCCCTACACCTGTCAATGGTGTGCTAGCTTTTAAAGCCACTAAACTGTCATACTCTTCTTTGGAAATGATCTTATATTTTGGGTTTATCTTACCTATCAAGGTCTTCAGCTTTTCTTCCTCCTGATCTTTATCTGTTTCTTCTTTCTTCTGCTCATCATGGGCCACTTCTTCCCCTCCTGTTGCCATACTTATTATATATAAAACTGCTAGAAAAACAATCCAAATGCTCATAGATTATAAATTCAAATTCAATACATTTATCCTGTCATCACCCCTGTAAACGAAAAATTAGATCTTAAGACTCTTAAACCATATTACTAAATTTTTCTAACTCTAATACTTCTAATACGTGCATATTTGGGAAATTACTCCCCGGGTAAGATGCCTGATTGCCATTTTCTAGGGATCTGTCCCTTATGAAGAGATGAAAGTGAAGGTTTTGTGTTTCAAATAAGTTGCTTTTATGTTTCAATAGAGTTTTTAAACCTGTTAGTACCATTTAGAAACAAAAAAGTTGATTGCAAGGAGTAATAGTGTGTTTTTTCTTAATCCCATTTGCAGGGGGATAGGTGATACATATGAGTTGAATTCTCCTATGTGTGAGTACTAAATGTGAATATTTCAATGTTTTTACATCTTATATGGATAAAGGTTTCTTGTTATAACTGATTTTGAAAGAAAAAATGTCTTTTGGATTGAAAGAAGTCATGATATATCTTGAAAACCTTACAGAAACAGGTAAGGTGATTCAGCCGGGAATGTGGGGAATCCTTAAACAGCCATAACTTTTTTATTTTTCAATGAAATCAGACCAAGTTTAAAAAGTTTTACTCAGAATTGCATGAACTTTCTGATTTTAGAGTGTTTTGGTTAGAGAGAAACAAACTCTAAAAGTTAAAGGTGGCAGGGGATAGTTTCGAACGAAAGACCCGGTCAAAATTTTGAAATAAAGGGAGAACCTGAGGTTTGGCTGGTTATTTGAGGGGTATAAATTGCTAGAATATTTATTGCATTCATTTTGTGGATAGAGGAGCTAATGTCAATTTTATTGATATATGACACTTTAATACTGGTAGCACTTTTCATCAGATATGGAATGAAAATGCGAAACTGTGGCCAAAATGTTCACTTTTGGTTTTGTGCTTGAAAAGTGGGGTGGGTTCAGAACACGAAATGTCACTCGAAAAGAAGGTGATTGACCCCCCATTAATTGGTGATTATTTGCATAGGTATACATTAAGCAACAAATTCTATGGTAGTTTATGGCAGTTGCTCGGGACTGGAGCGTGGTGCTGGACCCGTGAAAATGTGAAAAAAGGGTAATTTTTCAGAAAATTTTGAGACCGTCCCTAGCTATTCTATACAGTGCTATATGTAAGTTGTACTTGTTTTATTCTGAAATGTTTAAAAATTCTCAAGAGTCGGGACCATGTGTCCCGTGCATGCAAACCAATTTTAGCAAATTTAAAAATCGACTGAATAATTAGATCAAATATATGAGCAGTATCTGCCTCACATTTCCTCGACCAAAAAAACTATCCCCTGCCACCGAAGAGTTCTAACCTTTCTAATAATTCGTACATAAACTGATTCGCACAAAAATGATTTTTATAAACAAGCAACAACACACTCCCCGCCTGATATCTGTAAGATATCACTATTACACATATTGAAAATAAAAACCAAACAAATCAGATATAAAAATTACATGAATTGAGTTTGCCTCATTACAATGAAATAGATGATAGAAAAGTACATGTACTAACCATGTAACATATAAAATGAAATTCCTATACAGTTAACAGCGGAATCACTTCACAAATTGGTCTGACTAGAGTAACAGGTTTGTCATTTCTTAACAACTTTATCTGAATTTTCCTAACTAAAGTATCGTCACTCTGAAATGTTTTCTGCACGACTGCCATAGGCCAACAGTTTCTGGGACTGTCCTCTTTCACCAACACAACGTCACCTTCCTTGATGTTCGGCTCTTCACTCTTCCATTTCCTGCGTGGCTGTAGTAAGTGGAGGTAGTCACCCCTGCGAGATGAAATTCATGATTTTAAGAACTTTAATGAACCGTTCATGAAGTTTCATGACATATTCATGACTGGTTCATAACTGGTTCATAAAGGTGGTTCATGAATTTTATTCATGAATGTATTCTTAAAATGTAATTCATGAATAAATTATGAACATACAAGAATACAGGAAATACCTCCAGGTATATTATGGTTCTAGGTATTGAACATTCATGAATTTTCATGAAGATCTATTTTAGGAAATTTATATAATTTCAAATACTTTTATAAGTTTAACACAGTTTAATATTCAGAACATTATGTTTTAAAAAAATGTATACATCTCAAAATATTATTAAAGCATTGTCTTCATGAACATTCATGAATATTCAAACACCTATATAAATGTGGCATCTTTAATTTTGAAAAAGAAAGATGTTATATATTATAGTTTCATTATTTATTTAATTCTGAAAACATGTAAATTCGTTGACAAAAACAAATGTGAAATTATTTTAAAATTTGCGTGTTTCTTGGAAAAAAATGTTTGTATACATTGATTTCTAACTTGTTTGAAGTATATCAAGTTTTATAAAGACGTGGTCGGTTGTCAGTCTATCATAGAAGCATATATACACACACAAGACGAAGTGCGTCTGTTTCTGGAAGAACGACAGGGAAAATGTTCCGAGCACATTCGGTTGAAATTTGGACCCCGTCGAGCCATTGCGGTTTATTTGTAAAAGGCATCACTGTTGCACACATTTGAAAGCAATTCATTCTGTGAAGTTACAAATCCGTTGCGCAAATATTTCGTTGAGAACTTCCAACCTTGCATTTATGATTAGCCGTAAAAACTCCGACAACTACGCTCCGAGTTTCAAGGAGTCCGCCATTGTTTATGAGGTGTCATGTCGATTCGCCTCCGTTACAAAAACACACTGAACTTTAATTTGTCATAAACTTAATGTCAAGCAAAAATGAAAATTTTACTTTAAAACATTAATGCAAAATTATAGAAATAAAGTATGAAAGAATATTAAATTGAGTGTAAATTATTTTTTCAAGTTCCATAACCTTGAGGTGTTCAAAAACGGAGGGGGTTGAAATTTAACAGACACAACTTGTGTAAACTAAACAATATTAAATCGTACGTTTCTTCAATCTCTAATTATATAATAATGAAAACTTTACCACCTTAAATATAGTTTTATTTAAAGATATTCTTTTATTATTATTAACAATTATGTTAAAAATTATTTAACCAAATGAAAAGAATCTCAGAATATACATTCAGCGAGTTGTTTTGATTCTACAACGTCACTTCCGCCCAGTGATTACGCATTTTATTTTGAATGAAAGCAGACGGATCTTCCACATGAGCGTTGGCATAATTTTAGTATGGAACATGCAAGAAGATAATGCAGCAGATGTAGTTCAAAATAATGATATTAAAGGTAATTTGGTATGTATATATCGAAATAAACTTTTATGTAAAGGAGTCAAAACGGAAAATTCAGATTTGTTCGCTTTTTTCAAACATTTCAAAATGGCGGTTTTTAATTTGTAGTGAAGTTCTTGTCTGACTAACTTATAAGTTTAACTACAAAGTTGATTATAACTTTTGATATACCTAAACCGGCGCAGTTACAAGATAAAGTTATACATAATGCAGATGTCATTTGAGTTAATGAATACAAACTTATTTCACTCTAAAATTATACAGAAAACCCAGAATATTGGACAGCTCTAAAGATAGTGATCATGGAACATAACTTTCAGTAAGTAATAAATAAATGCTATTGCAAATAATTGAAAATTTCTAATAAAATGGCAATAAATTTTTACAGATTTGAAAACAGTTACGGTTTCATCTTGTTTTCTTTTTTCTGCGATATCACTTTTTCTAGGGTAAGCACTCGCACTCTTAAGCTCTAGTGCAATTTCAGCGTTATCTTACTTAATAAAAATATTTGAATTAAAAAATAAATTATATGACGTGATTAAATGATTAGTTGATGTTTCAAATGACTATGTGTTAAACGACATGTCATAATTATACTGCTATTTGTCATATTATTTTTTACAGTACAGAGGTACGACTCTTCTGCCACCAAAGGAGCTATATCGTATGTGAAGCCTGGGAAGAATTGCCACCAAGAAGAATTGTCACCAAGACAAAAATAACACTCAAGTTACTCTGGGTTTGTAGAAAAATTTTTTTAAAGGATGGAGCATTTTACCTACCATGCAGTAAATGCACCTTGCAATATATGGCATACAAGTGAAATCAATATGACTATATGAGCAAATTAAGGCAAGGAAAATGCAACAAAGCAAGATTTCATAAAGGACATATTGATAGTTAGCAACTAGTTATTATATTCTTATGTCACATATATTTCAAATCATCGCATATTGGGATGTCAATTTCTAATATTGTAACATTTCTTTAAAGCTTACATGTGTTCAGTATTGATATCGTTACCTGTTGTTTTGCAAACTTTATTAAACTTGCTGATTATTTAAAGTGATAGTCAGTACATAAGAATATTATGTGATACTTTAGATATTGTCTCATTATTCTTCATTTATAATAAAGTATTTATAGTCATTTTTATATGAGATTTTACTTTTTTATATACCAAATGTAGTAGGTAAGAATTTTCATGAATAGTTCATGAATTTTATTTATGAATTATTCCTGAATAAAATTCATAATCTTATTCATGAACAGTCCATGAAGATTCATTAAACTTATTCATGAATAGTTCATGAAGATCCCATGAACTTATTATTGGACATTCATCAATTGATGAATCTTCATGAATATAACTGTTCATGAATTATTCATGAAAAAGTTTGTTCATGAATATTCATCAACATTTTCTCATGAACAAAAATTCATGATTTTAAAATGTCCAATAATAAGTTCATGGGATCCTCATGAACTCTTCATGAACATTTCATGAATAGTATTCATGAATTATTCAAGAGAAAATCATGAATTGTTCATGATCATCTCGCAGGGGCAGATTTCCACTTCTTCCAGAACTGGTTTTCTGTCACGTGACACAGACGCGGGTGGACGTGTCTGCTTGACGCTCTGTGTTTTTTGACGATTTTTCCCGGAATCAAAGTTTATTTGTCGAAATTTTGCATTTCGGATCTTTAAACTGTTATGTGCAAACATAACCTGAAGTTTTGTGACCGTATATTTTGTGTAAATAAGTTTTGATTTTGTATATATGTTTTGAATTCATCTGTGATTTCTGTGATTTCTGCTCACTCGTTTACCTGTGGATTTACCTGGAGATGGCGGACTTCGACTCAGTTACGGTTGATACGGTTGATAGAACATCAAAGCCGTTATACTTAAAGAACAATGATCTCCGCGGCTCCACTGATAAACAGATCACTGATTTTGATCTAATAGACCCAATCAAACAGGTAATTGGTAATGATCTTATGTGTGTTCAACTGGACAGAAACCTATGGAGAATTTATCTGAAAAGTCCAGAGAGTAGGCTTCAGCTGCTCACACAGGGTATTGACATCAATAATGTGTCTCACCAGTTCTACGACACTAACCCGTATACTTCTGGTGCTACATCAACATCTCAGAAAACCCTCAAATTACGGATATGTGGTCTTCCCCTTTCCGTGGCTGATTCTGCCGTACATGAATTACTTGGCAAATTAGACGTTAAATTAACAAGTAAAATTCTATACGAAAAAATCCGCCACCCCATTACAAAGCGTATGACAAGCATCCTAAACGGGACTAGGTTTATGTACATAGAACCGCTTCCTACAGGAAAGCATCTTCCCAGAATTAATTACTGCGGCGGTATTCAGTGCAAACTGTTTCACTTTGGCCAACCAAAACAAAATATCAATTTGCTATGTACAAACTGCTGGAAAACCGATCATAATCGGTCTGCGTGTACAAATGATGCTTGTTGTAAGGTGTGCAAGACGCCTGGCCATTCTCCCGGAGATGAGGCCTGCCCGCATTATCAACCACAAAAACATCTTACCACGTTTTGCGGTGCCCAAGATGTACTCTCTAACTTCTACCCATGTGAATTAGAAATTTTTGGTGTAAAACATAAATCGGCAGAACACGCCTTTCAATATATCAAAGCAGTTCGGTGCGGAGATTTAGATTCTGCCAACGCGATTGCAAAAGCCGATGACGCGCTTGCCGCCCTTCGCCTGGGTAAGAAGGTCAAATCCAATGACCAATGGGTGTCCACAAAAGTTTCCGTTATGGAGGAAATATTAGAAAACAAGTGTGTTCAGGTACCGGTTTTCCGAGATAAGCTTGTAACCTCTAAGCAATCAACGACATTTGTCGAAGCAACCTACAACAACGAGTGGGGATCCGGCCTTGACCGTGACGGCACCCGCAATACAAAACCGGATCACTGGCCGGGAAAAAACGTACTTGGCGTACTTATGAAAAAAATCGCAAAAAGAGTCCGGAAAAGAAAACACAGCGACTCCGGTAAAACCGACCGTAAACAAAAACAAAACAAAGATCAACCAAATCAGCGTACCATAGTACAGATGCTGGAACAACTCAGAGCTATGTCGGACAGTGACGTGTCGGGATGTAATCCGGACACAGAGAGCTCTGGAGATGAACGGTAACTGTATTCGGATCTGGCTTCCGACCTCAGAATTTTCAGAACTGTGGTATGTGTACGTTTAATACGTTCAATATAATAGAATATACAATCATAGAATATAATTATCTACTTTCCAATAAGAAGTCGTCTAGTACCTATGTTCATTTTTTTCCTATTTAATAATATTAAATTATAATTCAGATTACACTTTCTGAAGACAATGTGTTCGACAATATTAATGTATACCAATACGCATCAAATAGTGACGATGTTGATATTTTTCTTTTACTATTTTTTCATATAGAATTCGAAGTATATTACTACTTTTATTATTATTTTTTTTTAATTTATTTATTTATATTTTTTTTTTTGTCAACGAATATTTTGAAATATGGCAAATCTAAATTTAGTGTCAGTGAATGTAAGAGGTCTTAATTCGTCAGAAAAAAGAGATAAAATTTTTTTATGGCTAGAAGAAAATAAAATTAATATTACACTTTTACAAGAAACACATTTTATAGAGAAACGTGCTGAATTGTATGATAGAAAATGGAACGGAAAAGCAATACACGCTTTCTCCGACTCTCCCTTTAGTAGAGGCGTTTCCGTTTTGTTCAATAAAGAATGTAATATAGATATTTTAAATGTGCATAAGTCAAATGATGGAAGGAAACTTCTGGTAAATGCTAAAATAGATGAAACATTACTTACGATTGTTAACTTATATGCTCCTAATAAAGAAAGCGATAGAATAATATTTTTTAACTCGCTAAATACATTTATTTCTTCCTATACTCCCCAAGATAGTAAACTAATTATTGGCGGTGACTTCAATTGCAATTTAAAAAAAGAAAATGACAAATCCTACAAAAAGTTAAGTAAACTACTAAATAAGCTGGATTTAGTCGATGTGTGGTTGAATAAAAATCCAACAAAAAATGGTTATACATGGTGTGATGCAGAAAATTCCCCAAAAAGTAGAATATATTACATTTTTGTGCGCAATGACTCAATCGATTATGTAAAAAATATTGTTGTTAGAAAATTACCAGGTACTCATAATAAAAACACACGGTTAAGTGACCACAGGTTAATAAAATGTAATTTAAATTTTAGTAATTTAGAGAGAGGTAAAGGATACTGGAAATTAAATATCTCGCATCTAGAGAACGAAGACTACAAACGCGGAATCTTAGAATTATTCAAAAACATAAATGACTCATTAGATCCAATTTCAAAATGGGAAACTTTTAAAATTAAAGTCCGTGATTATTCCATTAACTACGCAAGACAATCCAAGAACAATGTAAAACATAGATTAAAATTGATTGAGGAAAGGATAGATGATATAGAAAACTTACCGAGCGGAGATATCGATATGAATGAAAAAAGAAAACTTGAAAAGGAATTAGATTATATGTACAATGAAATAGCTAAAGGAGCGCAGATTAGATCTAAAGCGAAATGGATTAACGAAGGTGAACGAAATACAAATTTTTTTTTAGGTTTGGAAAAGAAACATCAAGCACACAATACAATATTAGAATTAAAAACCGATAACAAAACTGTAGCAAGTAATAGCGAAATTATAGAGGAAATGTGTCACTTTTATGAAAACTTATATACAAGTAAATCTATTAAAAATGTTGATATAAATGCTTATTTGAATGACGTTGAATGTCCAAAACTTAATAATAGTGAAAAAGAATATTGCGACTCATTACCTACAATTGATGAATGCGCAGATGCAGTAAATAATTTGAAAAATAATAAATCCCCGGGTTTGGACGGTATACCGGCTGAATTTTATAAATGCTTTTGGAAAACAATTGGACCACTCTTTTATGAAGTTTTATTAAGTATTTTCGATAAACAGGAACTACCCTTTTCACAGCGGTTAGCTCTGATCACTCTTTTATTTAAGAAAGGGGAAAAAAATAATCTTAAAAATTACAGACCACTAAGTTTAACAAATACCGACTATAAAATTTTAGCTTTTGTTCTTGCCAAAAAATTACAAACAGTTATTGATAAACTAATTAGCAAGGAACAATCAGCGTATATAAAAGGGCGCTTTATTGGCATAAATGCAAGATTAATTTTAGACATCTATGAATACTGCATGGAAAACGATAATGACGGTTTATTACTATTTTTAGATTTTGAAAAAGCATTCGATTCAGTCGAGTGGAATTTTCTTCTTCAAGTTTTAAAACAATTCAATTTTGGTGAAAATTTTATTTCATGGGTCAAAATTCTTTACACAAAACCAATTTTCAGAGTTAAAAACAATGGATGGATTTCTAAAACTTGCAAAATGAATAGAGGTATAAGACAAGGGTGTCCTATCTCAGCACTTGTATATCTGTTTGTTGCGGAAATATTGGCTTATAAATTAAAACACAATTCGGAAATTCAAGGAATAAATATATTAAACATGACAGACGATATAAAAACTATTCAACATGCGGACGATGTCACTTTAACCTTGAAAAATATTTCTTCTTTACATGTTGCAATAAAGACTGTTGAAGAGTTCTGTAAACACGCTGGATCAAAAGTAAATATAAACAAAACACAATGTATACTACTTGGTAGTCTGAAAGACAGATATAATAATATAAGCGGCATCGATGTAACCAATGATGTTGTTAGATGTTTGGGTATTTACATTGGACATAATAAAAATCAATGCTATGAACTTAATTGGGTACACTCTTTTCAAAATATGGAAAAACTCTTCGAGTCCTGGAAAAAAAGAAAATTAACTATATTTGGAAAAGCATGCATTGTTAATTCACTAGCTATATCTAAAATAATTTATGTGGGTTCTATATTACCTATGCCTGACCCTGAATATATTAAACGACTGAAAAATAGCATATTTAATTTCATTTGGAATAAAAGAGATAGAATAAAAAGAGATACTGTGATTGGAAGACAAGAAGATGGCGGTATAGGAGTTGTTGATATTGAATCGAAGTTTAAGGCTTTAAAAGCTGTATGGTGTAGAATCTTGATGGACAATACATGCATAATTAACAGAATAGTTGATAGTTATTTGAGAGTTTTAAATGTAGATATCAATTATGTATTAAACGTATCGGAGACTAATATCTCTAATTTTAAGATCATTTCTAAACTCCCAATTTTTTATAAAGAAGTGTTTTGTAGTTTCAACGATTGTAAAAAAAACATTGACATTACTAAATTATCTGATATAAATTTTGCTAAACAACCAATTTGGAACAATAATTTGTTTCAATTTGATAATAAAACAATTTGTCATAAAAGTTGGATTCAAAGCGGCATATTGTATGTAAAGGATCTTTTTAATGCTGATGGCCAATTCAAAACACTTCAAGAATTGTCATCTACTCTAAAGCAAAAAGCTAACTGGATGTGTGAATATAGAATAGTTAGAAATGCAATATATAAAAAATCACTAAGATTTAATATGAAATGTTGTCAATATATACAAAAAGTATCCACTGGTGATTTTATTTTTATTAATGGTTTACATTGTATCGAAGACAAAAAATGTAAATTTTTCTACGAAAATTTGTTGTACAAAAAATTTAAGCCTCCCTGTCATCAGGCATTGTTTAAAAGACTGTTTTCAGTGGAAAAAGAATATTGGAATGACATATACAAAAACAAAGTAAAAGATATATTTGACAAACGAATATGTGAATTTAATTACAAATTGCTGAATAATACAGTGTGCTGTAACAGCTTTCTTTTTAAATGCAAATATAGGTCTTCTGCTTCTTGTAATATGTGTAGCGAAATTGAAGATGTAAAACATTTGATTTTTGAGTGTGAACATGTTAAGATGATATGGTCAACTTTAAGCCTAGTTATAGGATTTGATATACAGTGGAAACATGTTATGTTGGGTTTTTACTTTGAACGAAACGCAAAAATACGATTTTTGAATACTATTGTGTCTTTCATAGCCTACAAGATATTTAAATATAAAATGTGTTGTAGATTTCAAAACAAAACAGAGACATATAATGCATTGGTTTTATATTTGAAAAACAATATAAGATACAATATTGATGTACTTGTAAATATTTCAAAAATACAAATGTTTAGAATTAATATTGTGAAATTTGCAGATATGCTGTAATTGTTATAATACATATCATATTACTTTATCACTAACTATCTTGGCCCGAGATAGTTGGATATTGTTAATGGGTTGTTCTGTAATGTGAAATAAATGGAAAAAAAAAAAAAAAAAAAAAAAAAAAAAGAACTGGTTCGCGAGACCTTGCACACGTTTCCACTCAGATCTTAGCATGTCCTTTACACCGATGTCACCAAACTCTGGACAGTCAAAATCAGAAGAATGTTTCTGTGTCAGCAGTACGTTGGGTGTTAGCACGAACGGATTATCAGGGTCGGATGACACAGGCGTCAATGGTCGGGAGTTGATGATCATGGTCACCTCTGCCATCAAGGTGCAGAGAACGTCATGAGTAATATTCCGGTTACTTGGTTCCATTAGCATGGCGTCCAGGATTCTTCGTACGAGCCCAATCATCCTTTCCCAAGCGCCTCCAAAGTGTGATGAATGTGGGGGATTGAATATCCACTTTGTCCCAGAAGCATATATTAAGAACTTCTTTAATGTGTCCTCTTCAATGCTGATGGTATCAATTTTCAGGTCGTCTGTTGCTCCAATGAAATTGGTACCTCTGTCTGACCGAAATATCTTAACCTTCCCTCTTACATTGGTAAATCGGCGCACTGCATTGATGAATGCTGAAGAACTTAATGAATCAACTACCTCTATGTGAATCGCTCTCGTCACTAAGCATGTAAATAAAACACCCCATCGTTTGGAGGATGCACTCCCTCCTCGCGTTTTTCTAGTGACGACCTGCCAGGGGCCAAAGACGTCAACACCAACATTGGTAAATGGAGGTACAGGTTCGAGCCGGTCAGCTGGGAGGTCAGCCATTTTCTGTGCCGCAATCTTTCCTCTCAGTTTCTTGCAGATGATGCATTTGTAAATGACTGAAGATACAAGTCTTTTTCCTCCTGTGATCCAGAGTCCTGCAGATCTGACAGCGCCCTCCGTAAGGTGACGGCCCTGGTGTTTCAATAGGTCATGGTGATGACGTACTAGTAGGGTAGCAATGTGATGAGACCCTGGGATAATAGCTGGATTCTTCTCAAAGTTATCTAACTTCAGTTTGTTGAGTCTCCTTCCTACACGTAGGATGCCTTGCTCGTCTAGGACTGGACCCAGTGCTTGAATCGTGCTTCCTCTCGGAAGGGACTTGGCACTGCTGATACATCGAATCTCTTCGCTATAAACACTGTGCTGTACTACACTTATGAAGAAGTTTTCAGCTTCACTGAAGGTAACAGACTGGTTGTCTGACATCTTCTTCTTTCCCCTTTGGCGTGCTCTAGCTTTCAGAATACCGAATGCATGCACCAGACTAGACCACTGAGAGAACTGCTCAAATCTGTCAACAATACTTGGTCCTGACTTAGCTTCAGGTACTGGCTTAACTTCGGACAAGTAGGTATTCACATCAGATTTGCAAGTATTCAGGTTAGAAGCATCATCAGGTTCTAGCGACTGTCTCATGAGAAAATCAATGGGTCCGTGTATCCAAGCACTGCTCTGAAGCTTGTTAGCCGCTATGCCTCTGGTCCCAATGTCAGCAGGGTTGAGTCCTGTAGGAACGTAATTCCATTGCTCTGGGGTCGAATGCTTGAGTATTTGTTCAACTCGATTCGAAACATAAATGAAAAACCTTCTCATCTGGTTGGTAATATATCCCAAAACTACTCTACTGTCGGAGTAGAATTTCACAGAGTCAAACCTAATGTTCAAATGTTCATTGGCCAATTGGTAAATTTCAACTGCGAGAAGAGCAGAGCACAATTCAAGTCTTGGTATCGTATGTCCATGAGAGGGCGCAACTTTGGTCTTCCCAATAACAAATCCTACTTAGTGTTTGTTTTCATCATAAATCACATGAATGTAGGCGACCGCAGCAATTGCCTTCTCAGATGCATCACAAAACACATGTAGCTTGATACGAACATTCCCTTGCAGAGAACATGGAACATACTGACGGGGTATGGATACATCTTGGAGATCGGACAGCAACCTTTTCCATGTCTGCCATTTCTGTCCTTCGATGTCGATGAGTGGCTCGTCCCATCCAGTGCTTCCGACAGTCAGCTGGCTTAGTATCAGCTTCCCTTCTATCGTTACCGGTGCGGCAAATCCTAAGGGATCGTAGATGCTGTTTATCACGGATAATACTCCACGACGAGTATGGGGTTTCTCCTCGCTGGAGATCTGGAAGGTAAATGTATCAAGGTTCATGTTCCAGTAGAGTCCTAAGCTCCTTTGTACAGGTAAGTCAGCTGATAGTTCTAGGCTCTTTAGTTCCTTCGACAGATCGTCTGGATCGAATTCTCGTACGACATCCTTGCTGTTTGAAGCAATCTTATGTAGACGTAAATTACCATGAACAGCTAAGGCATGTTGAGTTCGCTTCATAAGGTCTACTGCTTGTTTCTCTGTGGGTACAGATATCAAACCATCGTCTACGTAGAAGTGTTTCAGAACAAAGTCTGTGACGTCTGGTCCAAAGGAATCCTTAGCATCTAATGCAGTTCTGTGCAGACCATACGTGGCTACAGAGGGCGATGGCTTATTTCCAAACATGTGGACCCTCATCCTATGCTCTATCAGGTCTTCATTGAAGTCATTGTTACGGTGCCAGAAGAAGCGCAAGTAGTTTCTATGATCAGGTCTGACATAGAAACAATGAAACATTTGCTGTATATCAGCTGTTATGGCCACTGGCTCCTTTCGGAATCTAATGAGCACTCCGAGCAGACTGTTGTTCAAATCTGGGCCAGACATCAAGACATCGTTCAAGGAGAGTCCACGAAAGGTAGCCGAAGAGTCGAACACTCCTCTTATCTGGTCTGGCTTGCGAGGGTGATATACGCCGAAGACTGGTAGATACCATACTTCTTCCTCCTTGTCAACAGATGGCGCTACTTCAATGTGCTTATGATCAAAGAGTTTCTGCATGAAATCAATAAAATGTTTTTGTTTCACATGATCCCTCTTAAGACAAGTATCAAATCTGTTGGCTCTGTCCAAAGCCATGGAACGGTTATTTGGTAAACGTGGGCGCCGGCTCTTAAACGGAAGTGGGGCCTCCCAGTTTCCGTCCGAGTTCTTTCTGAAGTTTCTTTCCATTTCCTCTAGGAAGATTCTATCTTCTGTAGATAATCCTGGCTTGTTGTCATCAGGAGTAAGTAAAAATGTTTTATCATCAATATCCAGAGGTTGCTTGGTAAAGCTATTTGGCATAGGGGAATCTTTAATCATGAGTTGGTTCTCGCAAGGTTGTAGTAAGGATGGTCGTCCATTGGATAATACAAAGGTCTTGTATACATTGATGTCACTACTTCGAGATCCAAGGCACACGTCACCAACCACAGTCCATCCTAACGGGGATCGAAGTCCAATCGGTGCATCAGGATGGCCAGTTTTCTGATCAAGAATGCGGTGTACATACGGTACGTCTCTGCCGATGAGCAACAGGATTTGGCACTGGTCATCTAAGTGTTCAAGCTCAATGTCACTAAGATGCGGATGATATCTTGTGACATCCGGCGATGGAATTTCTTGTCTGTTGTTCGGTATATTGTCACATTCGATGAGAACAGGTAAGTCTATGTACACATGGCGATGGCAGGATTCCATCACAAATCCAGAGGCACGTCGACCAGAAGTTACGAGTTTTCCATTGCACGAGTTCATGATATATTCCTCAGGTGGAGAACAAATCTTGAACATGTCAAAGAACGAACTTCTGGCAAGAGATCGATTGCTTTGGTCATCGAGAATTATGTACATTTTCACACGGGTCCTTGGATCACAAACACAGGTAAGATTTTGGCACACGACTTCCCATAGGATATATTCCCGCAGACCTCAGTGCATGAGGACTCTACCACAAGTGGATCCGATGGAGTTCTATAGGTGTTTCTCCCTGAATGACTTCTCTCCCCGCCATGAACTTTAGAGGGGGTGTCTCCATGCATAACCGTCACATGCTTGTCACTATCACAAATGGTACACTTAATCTTTTCCTTACAGTGTCTACTTTTATGCATGAAGTCACAGCACTTAAAGCACAACCCCTTTTCTCTGAGAAAGGCCTTCCGGGCTTCTAATGGTTTGGTTTGGAATGCGTGGCACTCACTCAGTCGATGGCTTGTTCCATGAATAGCACCGACAGTGTTGTCCCTCGAATCCGATGAAATTTCTGTCCTTGCAGTGGTAATTCGAGTCTTTACAGCTAAGGGGAACGAACGAATGAACTTCTGCGGCGTACTCATAGTTTCGGTGAAGGAGAAACTTGGGTCATTCCTAACACGACTCATTTCCCTTACAAAGTCAACAAAGAACTTAAACGGTGGAAAGCACTGCTTGGTCTCTTTGTAGTTGTATGCTCTTGTGACCCACTTTTCCCTCATGTTGTGAGGTAGCTTTTCTATGATTGGATTAATTCCAACGGAAGAGTCGAAATATGCTAGAAGTGGCTTGTATGCTGTCTGTTCCTTTAAACTTAGAATTTCTGTAAGAAGATCGGCGAGTTCAAAAAGTCTCTGTGTATCCTTGTTGCCAAGTCTGGGAAATTTGGCAAGCTTGTCCTTTAGTATGCTTTCAATCATTTCAGGTGCACCATATCTTTGGTCCAATCTCTCCCATAGGAGACGCAGAGCCTTTGACGGGTTGTCTGCGTTGGCGGCCCGGATACTCAAGGCATATGAGCTGGATTCTGGCCCTAACCATTTCACCAAAAGGTCAAGTTGCTCAAAATCAGTAACGTGTAAATCGGTGAGAACATTTTTGAAACTCGATTTCCATACGAAATAGGTTTCCGGTTTGTCACAAAATTGATAGAGTCTAGAAATCAACAGTTCTCTCCTTAAGAGGAATTTGGAAATATCAGGAAACATTGGAATGTTTGGGCGTGTGACAGGCGGCATCTCGGCGTATGTTGTAGCCGGTGTTTGCGAACGTGGATCTGGTTCAGGAAGGTTATGATACGCATCTACTGGGTTGTTGGTCAGAATCACACGGCGCGAGTCGTTCATCTCATGGGTGGCATGAGGTACTTGCCGTGGTTCGGTTTGCGGTGGGTGTGCAGCGTTTTGTGGGACAACGGATGCATCTGGGCACATGGTTTCACTTTGTCCTTCCAAACACACAGTGTTCACATATTCACTTATCCTCGCATGAGGGTCTTCCTCTGGTACATGAATATCATCATCAATGTTATCAAATTCACTCAAGTCACTATCAACAGATTCCTGTTCATACACTCTTGCTTCTGCAGCTGCTGTTTTCTTGGCTGTCAGTAGATCCATATCTGCATTGTAATCAGATCTCCTTCTCACTGCTGAGGCCCTAATAGTTGCTTGGTCGATTTCGTCCTGTTCCTCAAGCTGAGATAACTTTTTCCTGAGAGCTGCCTCCTCTTCAGCTAGCCTAATGAGAGCACGGGGGCTTCCGCTTTGGCACGCTTCATGATGCTCGAAGAGGATGAATGTTTCGTACTGCTTTGTGATCCGTGTTTCGATGTGGATTTCTTCGTGGAGCGTGTATCCTTCTCACGTAGTGAGACTGGCTCCTTCTTGACCTTGATCGGGTCCACTACTTCCAATGGCTCCATGTGGGTCTTTTTACTATTCTGCCTCAGGTATGCAGATAGTTAACCATTTATTCGAGAACTTGGTAAAAAGCTACAATCAAAACAAAATGCTAATAAGTACATAATCAACACAAATATGACACAAAATTATACATTTCCACAATTTCCTTAAGACAGTATCAGGTTCTGAACAGTTCATGCATTCAGCACACATCATGTAGAAAAACTCGCATATATTGCAAGCATACATATGTTTGACCTATTTATGACAATACTGATGGACCGTAGATTAAAGTATTAATCTAAATATACAATATCATGAATTATAACTATTAGATGCACGTTAACAAAACTAATTTCTGTTATATTTCGACAACAATCTATTGACAGGATACATGTTTATGTTTATGGTAAAACAATTCATCACAACTCGATACAGTATGCAGCGATTGGTAAATAAACAACACATCGATATAGCATTATGAGTTTCGTAAAAACTAGATGTAGAGTCTTGGTAAAATGGGTAGGCAAACCCGGGCCGGGGCAAAATAAAAGCCGGGGCAGATAGAGATTTTTTAATTTTCTTCGTTATTAATCTGCCAATCTCATTGAAATTTTCAGGATATGTTACGTACCGGTATATTTGTATTCGCTGTAAATATTACTGCACAACAATGCGTATTTTGGAATTTATTGACGATTGTTGATTTCCAAGTTGGTAAAATGGGTAGGCAAACCCGGGTCAACATTTTACGGGTTTGTGGACTTATTTAAGAAGAAACTTAATAATTCATGTACAAATCTGTTAAAACATATGAAATACGTTTTAAAAATAAAGATTTCATTAATGGAAATTGATATTTCTGCGATTAAAAACCTGTTTTAAGAAAAACCGGGTCATTAAAACCGGATCCGAACACCCGGGACAAACTTGATAATTCCGTAATAGTTGCGTGTCTATATGTTATCCCACATGGATATTTTTTTTCTTCTGATTTATGTAATGGTATAATCAGAAATGCGCAGGTGTAACAAACTCGGGTGACAATTTTCTATTCAATTGTCCATAGTGCCGTGCATTTGCCTATATATAACTCCTACGAATATGTTTAAATAATTTCCGGATTGTTTTTATTTCTATCCTAATATTGGTGCTTGTAAGATATTGGGGGTGTTAACAACGAAAAGAACAGTACTTGTTTACAAAATAATAATAAAAAAAACACAAATAAAACCCTTGATCAGCATGCTAATTCATTTGTATTATCACTCTTTTAAATAATTAGTTCTCAATAAAACTTCAAAAACTATGCTAAATAAAAATAGTGCTTAAATATATTCATTTATTAATTTTAAAAAGTAAAAATTAATGTGTAGCACCCAAAATGATTATTAATTACTTTTCTCAAATTTATCGATTAAGGCTCTTATGATGATACCTCATTGCGAATTGGCAATGTCACAATATTGTGATAGCTAACATCCTCATTTCGGATATTTTGAGTCTGTCCCGGGTGATCGGATCCGGTTTTAATGACCCGGTTTTTCTTAAAACAGGTTTTTAATCGCGAAATTATTACTTTCCATTTAATAAATGTCAATTTCTAACTAGTATTTTCATATGTTTTAACGGAATTTAATATGAAATGTTAAGTTTCTTCTTAAATAAGTCCACAAACTCGTAAAATGTCGACCCGGGTTTGTCTACCCATTTTACCAATTTGAAAATCAACAATCGTCAATAAATTCCAAAATACGCATTTTTGTGCAGCAATATTTGCAGCGGATACAGATACACCGGTCCGTAACATATCCTGAAAATTTAAATGAAATTGGTTCATTATTTTTTACGTAAATTGAAAAATCTGCCCCAGCTTTTATTTTGCCCCGGCCCGGGTTTGCCTACCCATTTTACCAAGACTCCTAGATGTAGATAGCAAATATTGTAAATATTGTAAATACTTACACCGTGGCGAACCAAAGTAGTGTGTGTTTGACATTGCGAACAATGGGGTCTGACCAGCGTGACTGTTGTAGCGGGAAAAAGTGATGCAAATATCGTGCACACCTCTTAATACAGAAGAGTTCTAACCTTTCTAATAATTCGTACATAAACTGATTCGCACAAAAATGATTTTTATAAACAAGCAATAACACATCTGGATTTAAATCTTTGTTCTCTGCATGCTGTTTAAAAACATAGTTATTGGTTATTGCATAAGCGTCGGAACCAGGGGGGGGGGGGGGGCTTAGCCCCCCTCCCCCACTTTTTTTTGCAAAGTTAGACATTACCCCCCCTTTTTTTTGCTTGTCAAGATTTTTGACAAGTCTAGCCCCCCCCCCCCACTTTCAATTTGCTTCTGACGCTGCTGTATTGTGGTTGAATACATGTTAGATATGTTAGATAAATAGCATTTTTTTTATCAGCTATATAGCTCATCAAAATTGCTTGTCTCTGGCACTTTACTTAAAGCCTGTTTACTTTCTACAGATTAGCTCAAGCATGCAGTCATATTGGGGGTCTGCTTTTTTCTATATCCAATCTGCAATCCTCAGCAAAAGATGTGGTGCAAACGGACCAGAGCTGCACATCATCACTGTGCCAGTGGAATGTTCCACGAGCGATGAACCATAAGCCAAAGCCTATTAGCACCCTTAACCTGTCAAGGCCGAAGGTAGTGGCGAGCAGTGAAACCGATGTCAATGTAGCTATGTTGTCATCACCATCACATGGTTCAGCAATGGCAAAGTTTGACCCAAGACATTCTGAGGACAGACACCACAGCCTCACATGGTCACTAGATCAACTAAGGAAGCTTAAAGCTAGTTTTCCCCTTACAGGTATTTTTGAAAACTTGCTTTCACTTAAAAGCAATTTCTCCTTAACTTGTGAATTCCAATCAATATACAGTATGCACAAATTTAATTGCCGCCTTTAATTGCTGTCTAGGAATGGCTCATCTCTGGAACATCCCAGACACTGGTGTCCCAAGTGAAGTGGAGAATGAAGTTGAGGTAACAACAGCCGTACATCCACTGCATCTGAAAATGGAAATGATGGTGTTTTCAGATGGGAACTGTAGGTTGAAAGTGTGTTCAATCATATATAAAAAAGACCTAAACATAGATTAATTGCATGACCAAATAAAAAAGATAAAGCACACAAGTGTAGAAATGTGACATATATTTTGAGTTTATGAAAATCAATACCCGGTAATACATGTACCAGCATTGCACAGTATATTTTTCTCATTTAAACTACTGAATCTGTTATACAATAAAAAATATTTCTTGTTACTTGAATTAAAAATACTTTCAATACAACCCTGTCTTTTCTCCATACTAACAGTTCCACCACCTTTGATAGAGGAAGAACTTGTCAAATTTATAGAGGAGAAGACAAGGGAGCAGAGAGACTGTGAAATGTGGAGAGCTCTCCACATAGGAAGAATAACAAGCTCAATGTTTGGTGATGTGCTGATTGCAAGAGATCCACCACCAAAATCCCTCATCAATCAGATCTTATATGGATCAAATCTTGACAAGTAATATGCTTTTCCAAATTATAGAATACTGCACATGTTGCATGATTAAATCACTTATTATAACATTTTAAAGCTAAAACTTAATTAGCATTATTTTGGTACATTTTGTGTGTTGGCTTTTTGTAATATAACATACTATTATCAAAACCGCTTTGGTTGGAATTTTCCGATAGCGTCACAATCAATTCTGTCAGCTACGTCAACCATAAACAATACACGCCGCCGGTGTAAAACCTTTATGATTGGTCAACTCCTTCTCTTAGGCGGAGTTACCAGTACACGCTTATGCAATGCCAGAGCTGAAGGATTTTTCAGAACAGTTCATTTTTCCCCAATATGGAGTTATTATCGACTATCCTCTACAGTGTATGTTTATAATAAAATCGTGCAAAACTCGCTCTCTCCCTCTCTCTCTCTCTCTCTGTAAACGGGCGTTAAACCATAGTCTTAAACTACGGTCTCGAGTACGGCGTTAAACAAAATATATTATTATACTTTCATGTTAAATACTGCAATCTGATTGGTTTAGACGCAGTTGACAATCCGTTCTCTCTCCCTCGCACGCTTAGCAACGGGCCGATAGAACGAATTGTTACATGCGCGTTAATTATGCGCGTACGGTTCGCCGTAGAATTCACGTCTTTTCTATATAAAAGCAGTAAAATTTGCTATAAAAATTAAGACATTCAGTATAATAAAATAAATAGTGCCTGTTTGGGAGGGTACCAGTTGAAATTGACACCCCGAGAAAACCATTGTCAACCTCCGCTTCGCGTCGGTTGACAATGGTTTTCTCGGGGTGTCTGAATTTCAACTGGTACCCTCCCAAACAGGCACTATTTATATAATACTTAAAAGTTGCATGTGCTCCGCGATCATTTCATGTACTAGTATATACCTTAAATGTATAATGTACATGTATTACCTACCAACTCAACAGTCGAAGTGATACACTAGATATGAATTCCTCGATTACACCTTTCGATCGGCAATCGACAGTCAATAAACGAATTGAACGATGATGTGAAAGAAAGAGACGGTTCCAAGTGGAAAGTGCAAGGGGGTATGAATATGTGCCGTCTTCACTAGGCAAGTGTCCGATTCGTTTTTTCTTCTGTTACCCTACCACATTCGGTGTAAATATAGGCCTATATACTTTATAAAAATATCCCCAAACAATTTACCGCAGGTTTCATTATTTTACTTGTCTCTGAACCACCGATCACAAGCTCTGTACAGTGGCGTGGTTTCACTGGTTTGTTTACATATAAAAATGACAGCTCTTGATCCGCTTTCCGAGTAAGCCTAAAAGGTTGTTTAGTAGGAGAAAGTTTTGGGCAAGTAAAGCGACAATTATTAACAGTTACTGTAGTAAACTAAATGAAGAATTATTTAAATGGATTATTTGCACAAAATGTGGTATGATATGATGTTAATCTTTTCAAAACCAGCGTTATTTTCGTGCGCCGTAAATTGCAAGTTTTTTGTAAGTATCGTTTCCTCGTAGAGCTACAGCTATATGTACCGTATGTATGTTTTAATTGCAAGTGTACACTTTCGAAAAATACTCTAATTTCGACAGTCACGAGTATCCCGGTGAATTTTTCATTCTCCGATAAGTTGTTGTTCTGTCCGTGCATAATTTAGTCTGAACCAGCAGCCAATCAGCGGTAAGCTGAATCAACCAATAAAAAAGTTTGTGGTTAAGGTGCGGGTATTGTTTATGCATGACGTAGCTGATAGAATTGAACGCGACGCGATCGGAAAATTCCAACCAAATCGGTTCTGATAATAAATTGTGTATGATTGCATTTTTCTACAGCTGAATTTTATGACATTATTGATAAATGAATTGCTCTGGTACAGAGTTACTTCCCTTTTTTTCAATTCTGTCTGAAAAACAGTGATAGTTGTGTAATGAAATCACTATCTAGGTAACTTTAATTAAAATATTTCAGGTACAATGTGCCACCACCACCAGTACAATGGGGAATAGACCATGAGGTAGAAGCAAGAGAAGACTATCTTACTATTAAAAGGGCCATACACGAAAACACTGAAGTACATCCATCAGGATTTACACTGTACCCAACACACTCATTTCTTGGAGCCTCAAGTGATGGAAAAGTTATTGAAAATAAAAACATAGGTTTACTAGAAATTAAGTGCCCCTTTTCAATCAAAGGTCGCAATATCACACAATGTGAAATTTCCAAAATTTTAGAATTAAACGACAGGCAGTTTTGTCTTGAGACCACATCATGTGGGCCAACTCTTAGAAAGTCGCATAAATTTTATGCACAAGTACAAGGAGAAATGGCAATCAAAGGAGTTCCTTGGGTTGACTTTGTTGTATGGACCGCAGCAAAAGTAGACAACATATTCATTGAGCGAATTCATTTTGATGAGCAGTTTGTTTTGTCTATGATGCCAAAGTTAGTTAAATTTTACATGGAGCATATCTATCCATTACTGTACAAATGCTGAAATTTTAGGGTCAGTGCCTGACTCTTTACAACATTTTTTAAAATTAAAGTGTCTAAAAATTGTCTAAAAATTGTCATGTATTTATTTTTTTCTATTGAAAACTACTTCATTTATTTGTGGAATTAACCGTACTTTTTTTTAAAACAGCAAAAGGATAGCTCTGATACATTTTTTGTGTAATCTGTGTACTACCAAGTACAGGGTGTCCCAGAATATCTGATACCATTTGAAATTAGTATAAACAAAATAATATAAGGTCAAAACTTGTTAACTGTGACTCAAAACAGAGTAAAACCTTTTAAAAAATTGTCCACAAAAAAAGGTTGGGAGAAAAACGTGCTTTTATTTAATTTATGATGTCACAAAATGCATCATATGTCTTTGGTTTAATTGAATTTTAAACAAGATAAATCGGACAAGAGATCAGGCATCTTCCGTTTTTAAACAGCATTATCAAACACTGACTCCAGATATAGTTGTGCAAGTTATAAAAAACAGAATACCCTGGGGAAAAGTGACTCAACAAGCAATAGTTTCTTTAAATTGTGAAAAAAATTGAAGAAATGGGATCCGTACATTGGCTGTTGTGAAGAATTTTACTCATCGACTTAACGTCGTCATTGATAAAAAAAGAAGTCATTTGGAGAACTCTTTAAATTTGTTGTGTTTATATAAACAACGCCCAATTTGTCAAAAACTTTTGAATGTTTGTGAAATTTTTTGAGTAAAAATTTACATCATATACATTCATAAAAATGCATTTGATTTTTTGTTAAATAAATTTAAACAAAAGTTATTTAAAGAATAAATGGTATCAGATATTATGGGACACCCTGTACATTTCTAGGAATTATCATGCAAAAGTAATTAATATCCCATTTCAATAATTTATCTTACCTGAAGAATTATGATTCATCTGTTGAAAGTTTCTTCCCATCAACAAGTGGATAATCCAAGTTGGTCAGCCAACAACAGACTTGGAAAATCTTTGTGATGAAGTGGACCATAGTTAGAGGAATCGTTCCTTCCAAGATATGATAATTTTTCACCCGCCCAATGCTCCTCTCAACATGGATACGGAGTTGGGCAATCTCTTGGGTCTTGAAAACTTCATCTGTGGATAACTGGCCAGAAGTGCCTACAGAATGTTTAATTAAAAAAAAACAAGATTAATTCAACAATTGTTAATTGCGATGTTAATTGTTTCGATCTGTAAACATTTACTGTTTGACATTTATATAAACTAATCTCATATTTTGCTGTTTAAAGCCCCTTCAATCTAATGGATCTATTACACTTCACAACCATTTAATTAATCAACTTAGTGAAGCTTCTACTGCTCACTGATTAAGGTACCTCACTACACCTAGAGACACTTCGTCACAATATGGGAATTCAAATGTTTTGTTAAACTATTTGAATCAATCGATTTGGTTGAATAGCATCATAGCTCAGTGGTTAAAGTATTGGGCTTGTGAATTGCCGATCATGAGTTTGAATCCGCCTGGGGCTTTTGTTCACATTCACTGAATTAAATTGTTATCCAAAATTGCACATTGTTTTGCCTATTTGACTTACATTCTTCTTATCCATCATGCTATCTATCATAATCAAGTAATTTTCTACTGATTTGAGAAACTATTAGTTTAAGTGAGCCATCTTAAAGTTTTTTAACATAATATACCTCTAAATGGTGGAATGTTTAAGAAACATTGTCTTTTTTCAAGCAAGTCAGCTATCGTGAAACCCTTGTCGGCCATTAAGCTGTCGTTCGGCTCAAGTAATTCTAAAAGGCTACATTCCTCTGTTAACTGACGGTCTGAAGTTTTTCCAGGCCATGCATCTGACACAAAAGTAATGACTCCAGAAGGACTGATACCAACCAGAAATTTAACAGTGGTGTGATGTTTGTAGCTAGAAAAGATCAGACTTTGGTTAATCAGGCTACTTGATGATTGTATGAAAAGTTCTGTACAGTCTATGATCACTCTGGTTGATGGATATTTGGCTTTAAAGGATTCTGGCATGGTTCTCTTGATAATATCTTTGCTAGGAAATGGGTTTAAAAATTTAAGCTCTGCATGAATTAAACTTATCCAGGTTGAAAAATACATAGAGAATGAGGCACTGCTGATCTGAAATCTCTCTGATATGTCTTGCACATACAGTCCAACTTTCAGACGCATGAGGACAGCAAAGAGTTGGTCGATCGGGTGTTAACATGATAGAGACATCCTAAGCCGGTCTGCACCCGATGTCTGCCCTTCCCCCCTCCAATATGTCATCCTAGAACACTTGCTGGAAAGGTAGCTGTAATCAATGGAAATATTTAAGAAGTGCAGTCAAATTGATTTAATTTTGCACAATACTTTTAGATACTAAATCAAAGATAAAAAAATTAGAAAAAAGGTAAACAATTACTTGTAAAGCCACAGGAAGATGGCAAAAGAGGGTAGGCCTGTATAAAAGCGTGTCATGGCGTCATCATCTCTAATGCGTTCCGCACCCCATTTATGCTTCCGCAGCTCCTCTTGAAGACTTCTAACTTCTTCTTTGAGATGTCTGTTTTCAATAAGAAGGGGGTCTTCCTCACACTGCACACCTATAATAAATTTTATTATCAGTACATGTAACAACCATTGCAATTTATCTATCATTTTTTACTGTATATAAATTAATACTTTTCTATCTCTGTCATTTAAAATCTCTTGTAATATTTGTATTTCATAAATTGATTTGCAAATCAATTAATCAACAAATCTATTTATAATGATATCATTTGAAAATTTGCCAAGTCTGATGTAATTATAGTCAGCAAAAAGGAAGACAGTGTATTTTTTCAATAATTTTATTGTATTTTTCATTAAATCACATTCATGATTTACCTGAATCACAAGTCAATACGGGGACATCAACATCATCTGTTATTTCATGGTAAGCATAGGGCACTGCTGCGGCTACATGTATATCTTGATCATACTCCATTCTTAACGAATATTCATAAGCCGCGCGTCAGAATCGAAAACGAGGCTAAGGTCGGTAAGATAAATAGCATCATGGCGACTATCGATAATGCAGGCCACGACAAACATTGTTGTGTGCCGTTTTGTAACGGCAATGGAAGATTGCATAAGGAATTATCTTTCCACAAGATTCCTAATCGACCAGACATAAGAAAAGCTTGGGTTCAAGCCATCAGAAGAGACCCAGGGCCAAATTTTAGCGCAAGTCTTTCATTCAATTTTTTGTAAACACAGATACGTCAGCTACATGTATTCTCGTTGCATTGGATGTCTTAATATCTATCATGCAAATGTATTGAACCTTTAAGGTCAATTCAATGCCAATCGGCTACACATGCAGATGAATTTAATAATAATAGGCTCTCATACATACATACATACATACATACATACATACATACATACATACATACAGCTGATGAAATATGATAATTCTTCACTGTTCTTAGTTCATGATTTATATGGGTCAGTTGTATGCGTCAATTCAATACATATAAACATCTATCTGTTTTATGGGCTACATGTAAGTATTATATAAATATGCAGCCAATTTTAAAATGTAATAAGTCTATAAAAACATGATTCAAAGTACACACATATTAAAGTCAGGTGCATGTGGTTATGCAGGAAGTGCATTCATTAATTATTAATAATTAAGTGTTGAAAACAATCACACAAGTACATTCACTTACATTGTATATATTTTGTGTTTTGAATATGAAAATATACATATATTCTAAATGATTTCCTATTAAATAGATAACTACAGAAACTGTGGTGTGTTCAAGACATTTTAAGCCAGACGACTATAAATGGACGCCAGTTCGGAAGACATTAAAGCCAGAAAGTATTCCATCGGTGTTTGATTGGACAAAGGAAGTGCCACCTAGAAGGCAGCTCTTTAAGCATCCTCTGCCAGAGAAACGACAGAAAGTAGACAATGTAGACATAGATAATGAAGACCCCTTACCTGCAACATCTGTTGAGGATTGGTAATAATTTTTTTAATGAATAAGTATGCACAAGTATGAATGTATATCCTAAAGCCTATCTATATATAACATTTTCTGAATTTTAACTGATATACTTGTCAAGTTTTTGTAGTTACTCTGCTGGACAGATTGATGCTGGATCATCATTTGAGAGAATTTTAAATCATTTTCAAAATATTATTCAGTTGACAAGCTGTTGATTATATATATCAGTTTGCAACTGCAATATTTCATTTTGGATGATTTAATTAAGCATCAAGTTCGCTGGTCGACTTGAAAAGATGCAGGATCATCTTGCAAATTTCATCTATACAAGAATATGAAGAAAATTGATATGTAAGTAAATTACAACTCTATAGATATGGGGGAAATATTTCCAGAATTTATTACAACTTATTTCAGTTGTCCTGTGATGGAGACCTGTACTCAGGCTGTATCCGACAAAGAGAAAATCAAGATGCTAGAAAATATGTTGAAGGCAAAAGATGATGAAGTTTTGAAACTGCAGCAAAAACTTGAAATTGAAAGATTTTCTAAAGATAATTCCATGCTCATGTTTTACACAGGTTTCATGTCATTTGCAATATTTTCAGCTTTTTTTGATTTTATCAAACCTGCAGCTAATTCAATGACTAGCTATTACTACAGAATGTCTGAAACTAGAAACCCAAACATTCTTGGTAGGCAAAGAAATATGTTGTTAATAGATGAACTATTCATGTTTTTGTGTCGTCTAAAATGTGGGCTTCTTGAACAGGATCTTGCGGTCAGGTTTAATTGTCACCTGTCCACAGTCAGTAGAAAAATTATTACTTGGACAAATTTTTTGTACTTTGCCTTAGGTGGCATAAACATATGGCCTTCCCGGGAACAAATTCACAACAAAATGCCAGACTGCTTTAGAAGTCTTTATCCAAGAACCCGTGTTATTATTGATTGCACAGAAATCAAAACAGAAAGGCCTTCTTCACTTGTTCTTGGGTCACAGTGCTATTCTGCATACAAAAGTGCTCATACTTGGAAAGGGCTAGTGGGTATTGCTCCTCATGGGGCCCTCTCATTTGTATCAAGCCTTTATACTGGCAGTATTTCTGATGTAGAGATCACCAAACTGTGTGGTCTCATTGATTTGTTAGAAAGGGGTGACTCTGTTATGGCGGATAAGGGATTTACCTTAAAAAAAGTCTTGGAGGGAACTGGGATTGATGTAAATACACCTCCATTTCTTATGAGTCAAGGACAATTCACCCCACAAGAGGTAGAAGAAACCCAGACCATTGCTAAGTTACGAATTCATATTGAGCGGCATATACGTAGAGTAAAAGAATTTCATTTGTTTGATGGAATCATTCCTCTTAGCATGGTTGGGTCCCTCAACCAAATTTGGACTGTAGCAAACATGCTCACTTTGTTTAGAGGCCCCCTGATTAAAGACTGGTCATAGGGAGAGGGATCCTTAAGGTGCCTTAAGGCCTTTTGTTGATGTATCCATGCTCTTGAGTAGGAAATTTTATGTCACATTAAGAAAATAAAATATCATATAGTTATGCTTTGAAATTTTATAATCAACCATCAATAAGTATTTTAAATTACATTTCATTATAAAGATTAAAAATTTAACAAATAGTGATGTTCTGTTGCACATTATAATTACTGTTGTACCTTAAGATGCTTTTCATTGAGTGCCAGAGTAGCTGAGTACTTACTGATGATTGATATAAAATGATGATTTATTTTGAATACAACTTTGATTGTCAAACATTTCAGATTAAATAATGATAAAAAAAGAAAACGTCTAATTTATCTTTCATTTCCATCCAAGAGTCCGTGTCAAATTTAATAAGTTCCAGATGGGACTCTTCAGGCGTCCAAACAAAAAAATGACACCACTCCAGTCCAGTGACTGCCATCTGCATCATAACCTGATGAAAATATTTGTGAGTCTGTTTAAGGTGGTATCCATTCTCATCTTTGGTAAGATAGGCACAGTCCGACAGCTGGTTTACTGGGCACTTTATTTCCAGCAGTCCGTATGGTGGTTGTAAGGATGGAAAGTAAACCTTTCTATCAGGAGTAGCTGCCAGCCAAGGAGCCCATGGACTCACCACAAGTCCACATGGATGGATATTGACATCACCATTTAATGCCTAATATTAATTAATTTGATGTTTTAGTAAAAAAAAAAAACCTCTGATATTGAATAAAAAGGTATCATAAATTATCTTCTCATTAATATTCGATGTACACTTTATACATTTACATGTATTTGATATCAATGTTTACTTACCTCAACATATGCATTTGCAGCTAAAGGCTCACTGGCAATCCCATGGCGCATACTGGATGTTATGACTTTTCTTGACGTTCTAAGTCTATCCACAAGAGGTTCATAATCTGAAATAAATTACATGTACTGTTTACGGTAGAAAGTAGTAGTAGACTTTGTCAATACAAATGTTTTTAAATTATAGATTCAACTACAATACTCAATTCATATTATATTTATATGTGTCAAGTGAGATGGTAATTCCAACATGAACATGTAAATGCAAAAGTTACCTTTACGTCTTCGCACAATATCCCCTGCAATAGATGCTGTAATTCTATCTTGTCTTATCTTGTGCCATCTAGGTTCCTGAGCCTGAAGCCGAGTCATTTTTTCTATTTCTGTGGCCTGCTCCTCAGTAACACTCAGGGAGTCAAATTTCACAGATTTCGAGTGATCTAGGAGAACAGCTAAATTGTTTGTCATGAAATTCTGTGCCGGTAGATTTGGAAAGTCTTCGCAATCTAGAATGTTTAAGATGTATTCACTGTTGGCTTTCTGCTGTACTCCTAGTGGTGAGCCTCTTGGAAAGTTGCCAAACTTGGTAGCTGTGTCCCTTGTCTGGTCCTCAGGATTAACGACAGACAGGAGCAAACATGATTTGTCAATGGCTTCCAGATTGTTGCACAGTTCTGTTAATGGAAGCTCACCATAATTACTGGGTATGGGGTTGTACAGAGTTGAATGGATCCCACGTGTTTGTCTTTGTGAGTTCCTGGAATCATAACCAACCACAGATGTGTTGTCTGATGATGCTCCTCCAATTTTTTCCCCTCTTGGAATATGCCAGGTTTGGGGTAGTGAAGTTTTAGCAATGTCTGTAGGGATAGTTTTCATGTTGGATGTTTTCATGTGTGCAAGAGTATATAGTAACCCTGTAATATGGCCACACAGTCCTGATGATCCAATTGCACATGAACATTTGCTGGCATCTCTCTCATACTGTGGTCCTTTCTTCAAAACTATCTGTGATAAATAAAGCAATCTGTTACTTTTTGTTGAATATACTATATAGATAAACCTAAATAAGTATGGGATATACATATGTACCAAGGGCATTAGACAAGCTCGAAGGCAGAACCAATGAATGACTTAGAATATGCACCTGATACATTATATAATGGAATAATTTATTTTTCTTTTCATCTGCCATTTTAAATAATACTACTACCAGTTCAATTACTAATATAGCATAAAATGATTTTGTGTGATCAATATACTACCTCAACAGTGTGTGGGGCTTCATTCTTTTTCTGGGACCTGTATGCACGTGCCTTAACAAGGCATCCATCATCCAGCATATGCACTGTAAACATAGAATATTGTTACATTCAACATTTAAACAAGATACAAATTGTAAACATTACAATATTGAGTTTTAATAAATCGGACATTAAGCAACCAAAAAACAGGTAACCATATAGATATATGTGCTTTAAATTCATTTACGATGCAGAATAATTCTTATATGCATGTACAATATATGCATCCTCGCTACATGTAAGTACGTTGATAATAATGCGGCAGCTTTCTGCGTGTTATAATATATATTTATATATAATTATTCATAACAATTGAAAATTATACCGCATTCCAGTTGTGAACAAAAATTAAAAAGTGCGGTTGATATGCATGAACCTCCTGATATGCATGAACTGCATGGTATTTGATTGTCAAACGTTTGTTTACTCAAAGTGGACCCGCCCCCTTCATGAGAAATATGTCGTACCTCTGATGTCGGTGATGTATTTTTCACTAAAATATTTGTATCCTTTGCACAGTTCTTTTGTTCCTAGACTCGCGGATGATTTCTTGATTGTCTCCTCTACAAATCCAAACGTAATGGGTGGAACAACTGTCAAATCGCGAGTCGAGTTTGCAGACGCTATCGTACTCTCCGCCATGACTGCGTTCCTCGATACGACCTTAGCCTCGTTTTCAGTGCGATATGAATATTCATGATTATCTCATTAAGAAAGGAGTATGGTCCCCCGAATCATCCGTCTTGCAGTAGGAGCCATGGACAAGCACAGAAAATTCCAAATGGGCTTTCTCTCTCTCCATATTAACCTTCTCTGAGCAAAGTCTTTCCTGGTATAAAAAATTCATACTGATAAACAGATGTGAAATATTAATTGATATATTTCATTTACAAATCATCCAGATATGTTCATAATTTAATAACTTTATGTATTCTATTATCTTTGCAAAATATTTACGATATCATCATTATTACAGGCATATATTCTATCCTGATCAGTATTTAATACTGTTCCATTGCACTACTGCCACAACAGGCCTATTTATATGAGTATGGGGGATTATATGTTTATAAACATCATTAATTCATAGATACCCTGGTCGTTTCTCGGTCAAGTCGTCTCTGTTCTCGATCAAAATCATCATCTGTCCGCTTCTGTTTGTAGGAAAATAAAGTCGGGGCATAGTTTTCATCGCCCGGGTCGTCTCCGTGCCATCCGTCAACAAAATGATCAGAGCAGATCCAAGTGTGCTCATTTGGCGTCCACTTATCTCTGTTCACGGCATTAGTCCATGCTCTTCTTTTCCTTTTGTCTTTTGGGAAACGAAAGAAACTGACCCCCTTTACACGTGCTTCGCTGTTACACACGTTCCGACACTTGTAGACACAGCAGCACTTAACCATTTCCGTATATGCGTAAAGCGTGTATGGGTATCTAGTGACGCTCTCCACTCGGAAGCGTTTGTGCGCATGTGCGAGTAACTGTCCCGCAGTTACGTTAAAAGACCTTATTGGCTTGCAATCACGTCATTTTTTACGTCACGGAAGCCCTTTTCGCTTAACTGCGGGCCTGAAAATCACGCATGCGCAGAAATATCTTGGGGAAACATACAGCAAGATCTGTAGCGAGCATTTTGAGACGGGCTGGCACTCGGATGACCGCGATGACCTCAACTATAGGCCAACATTATTTTCTTATAAATGTAAAGAGGAACTATAACAACTGAACGATTTACGAGGGCTTTCAGGAGAAATCTGACGAAGGTAAGCTTATTTCTATTTTTGATAATTAATTTATGTCGTACTAGCTGATATCCCGCGCAAGCGCGGGGATTAACAATAATTTATTCACATATTATATTATAATACAATGCTAAATATGTTGAATCAAGTTTTTTTGTTCATTTTTCTATGAATTGTGTCCGTAATTTTTCTTAATTGCTTTTCTTAAAATATTCTATAAAATTGAAATAAAAAAAGCAACTGCGTGGCTAAAAAATTTAGAGGAGAGGACAGATATGAAAATCTAAGCTGAAATGGAGTATATTCACATGAACATGTACATGGCCTTAATTTTTTTTGTTGCAGCTGACTGGAAAAAAAAATGACTATTATCTTATTTCAAACCAGAGTGTGGGTGTATAGAGCGCGGTATCTCTTATAAGAACTTTGTTCTTTATGTCAAATTTCACTTATTATTGCC
The DNA here is from genome assembly GCA_020458035.1 of Magallana ariakensis. Classification (NCBI taxonomy): domain Eukaryota; kingdom Metazoa; phylum Mollusca; class Bivalvia; order Ostreida; family Ostreidae; genus Magallana; species Magallana ariakensis. The sequence goes on from CM035813.1 coordinate 73,799,461, forward strand.
CAAAATAAGAATCTAAAACACTGTCCAAACATTAATTTATAAGGTTTACTACCAATCTGTCGCGGTATAAAAAATGTATATGTTATTTAAAAACGTGTACCCACTTTTCGCCATAGTGTTAATTAGTCAACCCTATTTTTTGGCATCCCGTTCTGTAAAGTTCTTTCCATCAAAAATAAAATCGCGTCTATTGGCCCATTTTATTTATTAACTTTTTTGTATTAACCAGATGTCCGATCTGCCCACAAAGCATGATGACTCATCCTACATTCTCCAACATGACGTTAATTAGCCAAACCGCGTTCTTGGTTACCCCGTTCTGGAAAGTTCTATTCATGAAAACAAAAATCGCTAATTCAAGAAACGAATTGGCTCATTTTATTTATTCAACATTTGTCAAATCTCAATTCTTATGTATACCCGAAATAGGTTCCCAGGATATATATTCACTCTTTACATAATCGTTCAATATTATTTCATTGTAAGTAAATTTTTTGATGCAAACTCCCACTGACTTGGATCCGCCAAAGCGTGTCCACCACCTTGCTCACATATTTGCTATTTCGGGCTGGTTTATCGAAAATGAAAGTAAGTTTTTAATTTACCTTACAATAATTACTTATCAGGTAAAATTCAATTACAGCTTACGGACATCAACTCACACATGTTGAAATGCCAAAGGTGTGAGCAGTTACTCGGGTGCAGGCATTTCGAAGTTTATTGGCAAAATGCCTTAATTTATAAGTATAGATATTTATAGGCGGAGGGGCGGTACATAGAATTACCGAAATGCCCGGGATTTACCGAAATGCCCGTCGAAAACACCGAAATGCCCATTATTACACCATAAAGAGTGTATGTCTAGTAGTGTATATAGATAACTATCATATATAAATTTAAAATTAAAAAAAAAATCAGCCGATTTTCTTGGTTATTGTTGAAAATGCAATTCTTCCAAGAAAGGTAACTCTTTCATTAATTTTATTTTATAACGCGTTGGTAAAAACCCAACGTAAAACTATATAAATCTTTTTATTAATTTATTTCTTGTAAATTACAATAATTAAATTTATTTTGAATAAACTTAGTACAAGGCATCCTTATGGGAAGGGGATTATAAATTGCTAAAATAAAGGGCTAATCCTTTTTTAAAAGGGAGATAATTGCGAAACAGTGAGTATAGGGTGCATGTCTTTAAAAATCTTCTTCTCAAGAACCACTGCACCAGAAATGCCAATATTTACACAAAAGCTTGTATATATAGTGAAGATTATAAATTGCAAAAATCGTGACCCCCGGACCAAAACTGGGGCCCCAGAGGAGGTTCAAAGTTTAACATAGAAATATATAGGAAAAATGTTCAAAAATCTTCTTCTCAAGAACCACTGCACCAGAAATGCCAATATTTACAAAAAAACTTGTATATGTAGTGAAGATTATAAATTGCAAAAATCGTGACCCCCCCGGACCAAAACTGGGGCCCCGGGGGGGGGGGGGTTCAAAGTTTAACATAGAAATACATAGAAAAATTGTTTTAAAATCTTCTTCTCAAGAACCACTGCACCAGAAATGCCAATATTTACATAAAAGCTTGTATATATAGTGAAGAGTATAAATTGTAAGAATCGTGACCCCCAGACCAAAACTGGGGCCCCAGGCAGGGTTCAAAGTTTAACATAGAAATATGTAGAAAAAATGTTTTAAAATCTTCTTCTCAAGAACCACTACACCAGAAATGCCAATACTTACACAAAAGCTTGTATATATAGTGAAGATTTCATTACACATCCCAAAATAGAAAGTCCACGGAGATTTAGCATTGCATCAGCCATTATTATGCCCGGATGATAACGTTGAAAAATTGTGCGAGGTGTCCTGAGAACTTCCGAATGGAGAAAAGATGTAAACATTTCCCATTATAAATCTCCGTAAGAAATTTGTTTTCGTTCCTGTGAACTTTTATGAGTGAAAAATGATAATTTGTCAATGAAGATAACTTGGATATTTTCCCTTTTATCGATTTCAACAGCATTTCTTTCACAGGTATGTGTATTTTTATTAAAAATCATCAAAAAGTGGTGGAAGCAATAACTTGGGACAGACTATAACAACATATCGTAAAATAAAATTCATTTGTACTATTCATTTTATTCGTATTTCGGTACGATCTCTACGTAATGGTTGAATAATGCAACGTGATTTGTTAAGATGCTCAGCATTTTCAGTCTAAACGGAGATTATTTTCGCTGATAGAAATATATACTGGTAGGTATTTTTAAGATAAAAAATAAATTGTGCTCCATCTTTGTTTACAGTGCATTTTTTCTTGTTTTCATTGTTTACAATTTTCTATAATTTACTGACCTATCTAAGAGTCAAGTTTAGAGTTATAAGCAAGATAAAGAGCTTTGTGCACAATGCTATGTTTGTACAAAGAGCTGAGGTGATGCTTTAATTTCTTTATATTTTAAATGCTGAATAGGAAATGCCAAGTTTAAAAATCTTAAGTTGAATGTAACTGAGAAATCTTGGAAATTTTTCATGCTTTTGAATGAACATCGTTTAAACCCTGAGGTATTTATAAATATTGAGTAATTAAGCAAATAGGATGAATTATATATATATTTATATATATATATATATATATATATATATATATATATATATATATATATATATATATATATATAATCTTCACTAATTTTGATAGTTTTTTTAAACACAAGTAAATAAAAACGAAGTCTTTTAAACAGTTGCCATAGTTCTGACACATTATTATGAGGATAAAAGCATCGTTAATACATTGATTAGAATTATCATGTTACAACATAATTCAGTTTTATAGTTTATTCATCAGTCAAGTAAGGTTATGAAACGTCATACGAGATGAATTCACGCTAGGTAAATGACAATCATTTATAATGGAGAAGACCAATTCAATTTTTTAATGTTTTTGATTCGAGAATGAGTGCAATGAGGTACAATTTTCTTCTTTCACGTATAGGAAAGTGGGGGGGGGGGGGGGGCTAAAATAAGGGGAACTGGAGGTTAATCGTGAACCCCTACCAAAAATTTAGTTAAATATCTTGCATTGATCTTATTTTCGGTAAAATTTGGATACTTTATGAGTTTTTTTGGTTATTCTAATGAAGGGCCATATGGCACAATATTCTTTGAATGCCCATATAAAGTCATTTTTGCTCAGGTGAGCGATGTGGCCCCATGGGCCTCTTGTTCTGCATATGATCAGCAACTATGAGTGGTGCAAAAACAATTTATATACAATGTAAAGTTCCTATGCATCATAAATTACATGAGATTACAGCTTGGCATATTTCATTAAATCATAAGACTTATTTGTAGCATAACTTTAGAATGTGTGTAAAATAGAAACATTGCTTACTGTTCAATCATTAAATTATCTTTAAATACAAAAAAACCCATTTATCACATTAATTAAATGGTTCCATATATCAATTAATGGCTTTTAATTTATAGTGTACCTTACCTCCTTTAGAAATATCCCGCTATAAAACATCAATTGATGTATAAATCTTGGAATTTTCAAATCCATCTGCTTGTAGCTCCCATCAAAAGTGCGTCATCATTGGGCGGAAGTGACGTAGTGTACTCAAAACAACTCGATGATAATCCGATATAATTCCGGATTAAAAATAAGTTAATCATTTACAGTTTGTTTAAATATACGCAAAACTGTTGTAAACACCTGGGAAATTTAATCAAATAGCTTTAAAAGCAGACATAGAACTGTCAGAAACTAGTTATCTTTTAATAGTACTCAAGTTGTTACTAGTCAATTTCACCCCCTCCCCAGTTTTTTGTTAGCTCACCTGAGCTGAAAGCTCAAGTGAGCTTTTCTGATCACATTTTGTCTGTCGTCCGTCTGTATGTCTGTCCGTCTGTCTGTCTGTCCGTAAACTTTTCACATTTTCGACATCTTCTCAAGAACTACTGGGCCAATTTCAACCAAACTTGGCACAAAGCACCCTTAGGCAAAGGAGATTCAAAGTTGTGAAAATTAAGGACCACGCCCTTTCTCAAGGGGAGTTAATTAGGAATTATTGAGAATTTTTGAGAAATTTTCAAAAATCTTCTTCTCAAGAACCATTTGGCCAGGAAAGCTGAAACTTGTGTGGAACCATCCTCAGGAAGTGTAGATTCAAATTTGTGAAAATCATGACCCCGGGGGGTATGGTGGGGCCACAATGGGGGGTCGAATTTTTACATAGGAATATATAGAGTAAATCTTTAAAAGTCTTCTTCTCAGAAACTTATCAGCCAGGAAAGCTAAAACTTGTGTGGAAGCATCCTCAGGTAGTGTAGATTCAAAGTTGTGAAAATCATGACCCCGGGGGGTAGGGTGGGGCCACAATGGGGGGTTGAAATTTTACATAGGAATATATAGGGTAAATCTTTAAAAATCTTCTTCTCAGAAACTTATCAGCCAGGAAAACTGAAACTTGTGTGGAAGGATCCTCAGGTAGTGTAGATTCAGAGCTGTGAAAATCATGACCCCGGGGGGGGGGGGGGGGGGGTAGGGTGGGGCCACAATGGGGGGTCGAATTTTTACATACGAATATATATAGTAAATCTTTAAAAATCTTCTTCTCAGAAACTAATCAGCCAGAAAAGATGAAACTTGTGTGGAAGCATCCTCAGGTAGTGTAGATTCAAAGTTGTGAAAATCATGACCGCCGGGGGTAGGGTGGGGTCGAATTTTTACATATCAATATATAGAGTAAATATTTAAAAATCTTCTTCTCGGAAACTAATTAGTATGGAAAGCTGAAACTTGTGTGGAATCATCCTCAGGTAATGTAGATTTAAAGTTGTAAAATTCATGACCCCCGGGGGTAGGGTGGGGCCACATGGGGGGGGGGTTGAATTTTACGTAGGAATATATAGAGTAAATCTTTAAAAATCTTCTTGTCAGAAACTAATCAGCTAGAAAAGCTGAAACTTTTGTGGAAGGATCCTCAGGTAATGCAGATTCAAAGTTGTGAAAATCATGACCCCGGTGGGTAGGATGAGGCCACAATGGGTGGTCAAACTTTTACATAGGATTATATAGAGTAAATATTTAAAAATCTTCTTCTCAGAAACTAATCAGCCAGGTGATTCTTTAAAATTGTTACAAGGGGTTCAGAGGTTGATGTAGGTTTATATCCCATACATAAACAATTGTTAAGGATCTTTTTGAAAACTGCAATGCTCAACATGTGTTATGACTATAAAATCACCCTGTTAGAAAAGGGACTAATGATAATAAAAATAAGAATATGCAGGGGGGAAAATGGATTTTCATTTATACAGGATCTACATGTATTATACTACATTGTCCAGATAGTCTGTATTATGACTCCATTAAGCTGATTTCATCATACCTATTGTTCCTCAGGTGAGCGATGTGGCCCATGGGCCTCTTGTTTAATTTCTTTTAATTCATTTTGGTAACATTGAAAACAAAACGTTCGCATTATAGTTTGTTTCTATAATTTGTATTGTAATTTTGATAAAAAAAAATCTTCGTATTGATGTAAAAGTATGACTTTTATGTATTGAAGTTCAGTGAGCGTTATGTAACGGTGACGAATTGCTTCGATACCTCATTAACAATGGCGGACACTTCAAAGTCCGAGCGAAGTATATATTTCTAATAACTTTGTACCAAATATATTGATCTACACAAATATCGTGTCTTGAATCTGACTTCTGATTTGATAATAAAACTGTTTTGAAATTTTAAATGTATCTGTACAAACTCTTTCTCTTTCTCTCTCTCTCTCTCTCTCTCTCTCTCTCAGCTACTTTATGACGTCATTTGTTTACACTTGTTACGTCATTTATATACAACGGCACACAGATAACTTCATATACATTAAATAGCAAATTATAAGAAATGTTGAGGTTTTTTAAATAATATTTCTTCTTATATCTATCATGAAATCAATATTGTATATTTGTTTTTGCTACACAACAATGTTGACCATTTTATCTGCAATACACGATATGTATGACTAAAGTTGTAACAGTCTCTATACCAGTTCCAATTATTATTTATTTTTGTTCGATAAATATAAATTAAAGCAAATTCTTCTCATAAGTGGGGTCGGAGTTCACAAAATTAATTGTTTAAAATAATATGCATATATTTTTCAATGAAAATATATCTTTAATGTACCTCCATAGACAGAGAAATATATTTCCGAGACTCATTTTAAGAATAGAGTACCCTATTTTGAGACAGTTACAACTTTAATAAGCAAGGTTAGACCTAACAAATGGTTGTAGAGTGGACACCAATGGCTACCTTTCATATTTTTTTCCAGGTTTTTAATTTTGAAATTTAAGTTTGTAGCTGCGCAATTCTAAGTTATTTAAAAAGGCATTGATGTGTTCTTAAAACGCTATTTGCATACAAAACAACACAGTAAACCTTGTATCAATCATCTTTTGACGACACATTTGGTCAGTTTTGGGCATAAACAAGCATTTTCAAAAAATGTTAACATTTTGATTCTCAAATGTACAAGATGGCCGCATACCCCGTATAAGATGTTAGAAGGCTACTTTATCTCAATGTAAACAATCAATTTATGCATACTCTCTTGTTGTTTTGAAGAGCATGTGGTCAGAAATTGGTTCATTTCCGTGCATTTGTTATTAAAAGAATGGAAAGTGTAAAATGATTTAAGTCTAGTAATGTATTAAAGAGAAAATGTAAACTAGATTCAAACAAAATCGGGGTCTGGGAAAAGATTATCTTTAGTAGAACTACACAAACTATCGTTACAGGGTGCTGATTAAAAATGCAAACACAATTTTTTTGTATAATTAAAGATATAAGAAAACTCATTTATACATAGATTTTAAATGACCTTGTCCTTCTACCTTCATGTTGTTTTGATCGGCCAAGGTAGACGTTTCCATTTCAAGTGAGTCGATATCTGTAAGACGTATAATAAAAAGTTGTCAGTGCTTTTCAAGAACCTAAGACATTTTCGGGGCAATAATTGCAAGAAGGGGACCCAGGTTCTTTCGGCATGAACAAATCAGAGAACCCTCTAAATCAACCTAAGCCACTGGTAAACGCCTCGAGTCTCTCTCGCTTAAGGTTTCAGAGAAGAAGCGATAACAAGCATGTACTTCACAAAGGGCAATAACACTACTAAGTCAAAAAAGTACTAACATTTGCACTGCAAATTGTCAAAAAGGGCTGTGTACAGTAGCTATTATATAATCACTTACTGACCATTCAGATCTTAGGAAGTGTGTGTGTGTGTGTGTATACATGTACACGTTTGTCTATCATCTCTTATTCCCTATCTCGCTAGCGTGGACTGCAAATTGTCATGAAGGGCTGTGTACAGTAGCTATTATATAACCACTGACCGAGTAAAAATTCTCTCCTTTGAAAACTCTAATTGCTTTCTTATATTTTTCATTTTTCAAATTGTATGATATTTTTTCTAATCTTAAACCCGAAACATTGTTTTAAATGGAGGGTGCAAGGGGGGTGGTGTCAAGATTCCCTGTCCCCCTCTAAATCCGCGCATGGGTGATACGGTTAGATTAAATGCTAATAACTAATTGTTGTTATGGGTGATCAAGTTTATTGATGTTTAGCTCAAGAGTGTCAATTTTTTTTTATTGACTTTTCGTTTCTAAATTATTATCAAAACTCATGCTAACAGCATAAATATTATAAAATCCACCAATTTCTTTTTTTTTTTCAAAAAACAAGGCTCAATTTCTCCTTCCCTAATGAAAGTTACATATAAAATTGACATTTTCATACAAGGAAAATGTTATTTTAAAATAAGTTTAATAATCGTTTAATTCTTTATTATAATTATAAATACATTATTTAATGCAATTTGACACCATCTAAGCTCTAGCGGGAGTAAGAATAATGGTGTCAGTTTTTATCAGTACTTGTCAGTACTTCTCTAAGTTTTTCAGTACCGTCAGTAATACATGTAAGTGTCAGTACTTCTCTTAGTTTATCAGTACTGTCTAAGTTTGTCAGTACTTTTCTAAGTTTCTCTGTACTGTCAGTAAAAACGTCAGTACTTTTGTAAGTTTATCAGTAATGTCAGTACATATTCAGTAAATGTCAAAGTTTATCAGTAAAAAATGGGAATGCCAGTACTTTTATGACTTAGTAGTGTAACTTTGCAAGTTCAGTGAGTTAACAGGAATTGGGTCGTTTGGTGTCATAACTTTCAATGGCCATTCATCAAACGTAAAAAGTCACCCCAAGAAAAAAAGGATAAAAAGAATGAAAATTTTAAGAAAACAAAAGGTCTTTTACCTTAAAGGTAGAGAGACTTACAAAACATAAGGAATACAAGAGGTCTTTCACCAGAAAGGTAGAAAGACCTAAAAATAATAATTGATAAAAAGAAAAAAAACCCATAAGGAATAGTGGAATACAAACAGTCCTTCACCTAAAAAACCTAAATACCAATAACAAAAAGATATACAGCACACTATACATTTTAATAATTAATTAAGGTCTTCCGTTTCCAACGGAAGACCTTACTATTATTGTGCTTGTAAGATTATTTAGGGTCTTCCGTTTCCAACGGAAGACCCTCTTGTTTTTCTACTGTTTCTTTCTATTATTAGGGTCTTCCGTTTCCAACGGAAGACCCTCTTGTTATTCTACTGTTTCTTTCTATTATTATTATTATTCTTAATATTCTTTTTCTGCCTTCTTTAAAGCTTTATTTCTCGAAACCTATTCATCCGATTTGCACCAAATTTTCAGGACTGATACAGCATCGGAGGGGACGAATGTTTTTAGTTACATTTTTTGATGACGTCACTTCCGGTTTAAGATATTGACGATTTAATGAAATTTTAAGGGTCATTTTGTCCACGCAACTCCTCTGAAACTATTCACGATAGAAAGTTGAAATTTTCAGGGATTGTAGATGAAAGTTTGTAGATGTACCGCATTGTTTTATAACATGGATAATACGCAAGGCGTTGAAGCTCGCCCGAGGTCGAAAATTGACACCAATTTTTTTTACAAAAATTTTGCACATTTTCTGAAATATTTTTAAACCTGTAAATATTTTATTAAAACATGTAATGCAAAAGTTGTTTCTATTTCCACGGGCTTTCATTTGATATCAAGAAAAACGGGCTGGCCCTTCAAATTAGGGGCCAAGAGGGCTCTAAAGTCTTTTTGCAATAACTCTTTACTGAACAATAATTTGTTATCAAGTATAGAAGCAAAAATGTTAATTGTACAGCTTTTTATCTAAACAGTACCATACCTAAGTCATATGTTACGTAATTATGGGTTTCAAGGGGCCAGAAGTCCAAAACTCTGATCATTAATATCTATATAAGGAGAAATATTTTGAAAAGCATTGTAGAAGGAAAGTTGCTCAAAATAATGTTTTTAACAATATGATACCTAAACAATTGTTGTTGGTGGCCCCATTAAGGAGTTTAAGGGTTGGCCCCTAAAACACAGTTGTTCAGATATCTCTAGAACGGTTAACAATTCGTGAACAGTTGTTGAACAAAATATGTTTATATTTGCGAGACCTTTCATTTGATATCAAGAAAAAGGGGCTGGCCCCTCAAATAAGGGGCCGGGAGGGCTACAAAGTCTTCTTATAATAACTATTTACTGAAAAATAATTTGTTATATATTATTGAAGCAAAAATGTTCAACTTAGTAAGCTTAATTTAAATCTGAAATCCGTTTTAAAATCGGATGATGCATTACAGAGATATAGGAGTTTAAAAATTGATTTTTCCGGAAATTTTGATTCCACATTCTTGGTTAAGAAAATAGTGTTATGTTCAAAGTTAAATTAACTCGTACCTAGAATGATTCCATATTTGTTAAGACGTTCTTAAACACATTCGGATTTTTTTTTGTCAAGTCGTTCTTGAAATCGTTAAGGTTTTTGTTAATTTGTACTTAAAGTCATTCGGATTTTGTTAAGTCGTACCAAGAATTATTCGAATTTTTATATCTTTTTGTTTTAATTACTCCTGGTATTGGCTTTAGAGCTCTGCTTCTTACAGGAACATCTAGCTTTTCTTTCGACATTAACGGAAGACCCACTCGTTGCTTTGCAACGAGCTTTGCTCTAGTTATTATTATTCTTAATATTCTTTTTCTACCTTCTTTAAAGCTTTATTTCTCGAAAACTATTCATCCGATTTACACCAAATTTTCAGGACTTATACAGCATCGTAGGGGACAACTGTTTTTAGTTACATTTTTTGATGACGTCACTTCCGGTTTAAGATATTGACGATTTAATGAAATTTTAAGGGTCATTTTGTCCACGCAACTCCTCTGAAACTATTCACGATAGAAAGTTGAAATTTTCAGGGATTGTAGATGAAAGTCTGTAGATGTACCGCATTGTTTTATAATATGGATAATACGCAAGGCGTTGAAGCTCGCCTGAGGTCGAAAATTGACACCAATTTTTTTTAGAAAAAATTTGCACATTTTCTGAAATATTTTTAAACCTGTAAATATTTTGTTAAAACATGTAATGTAAAAGTTGTTTCTATTTCCACGGGCTTTCATTTAATATCAAGAAAAAGGGGCTGGCCCCTCAAATTAGGGGCCAAGAGGGCTCTAAAGTCTTTTTGCAATAACTCTTTACTGAACAATAATTTGTTATCAAGTATAGAAGCAAAAATGTTTATTGTACAGCTTTTTATTTAAACATTACCATACCTAAGTCATATGTTACGTAATTATGGGTTTCAAGGGGCCAGAAGTCCAAAACTCTGATCATTAATATCTATATAAGGAGAAATATTTTGAAAAGCATTGTAGAAGGAAAGTTGCTCAAAATAATGTTTTTAACAATATGATTCCTGAAAAATTGTTGTTGGTGGCCCCATTAAGGAGTTTAACGGTCGGCCCCTAAAACACAGTTGTTCAGATATCTCTAGAACGGTTACCAATTCGTGAACAGTTGTTAAACAAAATATGTTTATATTTGCGAGACCTTTCATTTGATATCAAAAAAAAGGGGCTGGCCCCTCAAATTAGGGGCCAGGAGGGCTACAAAGTCTTTTAATAATAACTATTTACTGAAAAATAATTTGTTATATATTATTGAAGCAAAAATGTTCAACTTATTAAGGTCTTTCGATTGTCGCATGACGTCATTGTGAGCATTCCGGAATATTTTATCGTTATCGGTTATAATATTAGTGTTATGTGATGCATGGTTTTGCCAATATTTCTTGATTTATACTAGTGTTTAACACATTTTAAGCTATGTAAAGTGATATGACACTAATGTTTAACAATTTATAGAGAGTAGTATGAGTTGAAATCGCTGAATTCAATGAAAAACTGATAAAACCGTACATAGGCAAACTTGACAGAGACTACAATTCATGATTTTTTACTTGGCAAGGTAAACATTTCTTTGCAGATTTCGATAGGATATATAATGAATTACAAATGTACTAATTTTCAGTGAGTTTGAACCATTATTTCGAAAGTTATAGACTGTTTATGTTGCTAAACTGTACTTCTTCATGGTTGGAAAATTGTAGTAAAATGTACTGTAAATGTGACAGCTTTCATACTGGGAAGTTTAAATGGCCTTAAAATGTTAAAATACATAAAATAAAGGATTGTGATTAATTTCTTTAAAAAAATGGTTTATTATATAGAAATCAGTAGAAAAAAAATGTGATGTTGGAATGGAGAGCAGTCGTCGCTATAATTGGCATGATAGTGTACCTGTGTTAGCTCCTACAGCATGAACAAAATATTTGCAACATACCAATATTTAAGTTCAATTTGAATGTTTACATATTAATCTTCAAATTAAAACAAAATTTACATGGATTAAACCATAAAAACATCGAGGGTTGAGAAACCTTAAGCTTAATTTAAATCTGAAATCCGTTTTAAAATCGGATGATGCATTACAGAGATATAGTGGTTTAAAAATTGATTTTTTCGGAAATTTTGATTCCACATTCTTGGTTAAGAAAATAGTGTTATGTTCAAAGTTAAATTAACTCGTACCTAGAATGATGCGATATTTTTTAACACGTTCTTAAACACATTCGGATTTTTTTTGTCAAGTCGTTCTTGAAATCGTTAAGGTTTTTGTTAATTTGTACTTAAAATCATTCGGATTTTGTTAAGTCGTACCAAGAACTATTTGATTTTTTCTATCTTTTTGTTTTAATTACTCCTGGTATTGGCTTTAGAACTCTGCTTCTTACAGGAACATCTAGCTTTTCTTTCGACATTAACGGAAGACCCACTCGTTGCTTTGCAACGAGCTTTTGCTCTAGTCTTATTTTTCTTTTTTTTTTTTTTTTCTTCCTAGACGCGAACTTTGAGGCTTCATATCTTGCTCATTTCTGAACGGTTTTTGCTCAAATTTTCAGGGCTTATAGACATTACAAAACACTATCTAAAACATTTCATAAACTTTAAAATTCCTCTTCCGTTAACGAGTTATTCCCCTTTTAAAAATTTTTAGGGCCTTTGGTTTCCAGACAAAGGCTCCGAGACTATGATAGCAGGGAATGGGAATCCAGCGAATTTGAATAACAGAGACATTGAAGTTGTGCACATCGATTTTTGTTTTTCGATTACGTTTGTTATTTAGAAAAAGGTAGGGGGTCAAAAAATAGGATTCCAAAAAGTGCGAAAATTTAGACATATTTTGCTTTGTATCTTTTAAACGAAAAATATTTTGTTAAGACATGTAGAATAAAAGTTGTGCAGAATGTTAAGGGCTTTCATTTGACACCAATAAAAAAGGGCTGGCCCCTAAAATTAAGGGCCAATAGCGCTTGAAAGTTTTTGCTTAATAACTCAAAAACGGTTAGGATTTCGATATGGCTGTCACTGGAAAAGTTGTTTGTTGGGATCTCATAAAGGTCGTTACAATGTTATTTTGTTGGTGATTTGTGTTGTATGAGTGTAAAAAGATGTACATGTTAACATGTACCTCGTTTAATTTGGCAAGTTAACGAAAGTCTATGTGCGTGCAACTGGCATAAAGTTACCACAGAAAGTATGCTGGTTTATACAGGAAATTTTTTTTTAGAATAGATTTTTTTTTTGGAGTTTATGTTAGTTTTGTTAAGTTCTTATAGTGCACAATCCCTAAAACGAGAATCGGAAAACAAAACATTCTTCTTCCTTTGTAGTAAAACACAAACTACGGATTTAAAATAAATCTATGTATTACATTTGAGTTTTCATACTGCGTGCATTTAAAATCTACATTGAATAAGAGCTGTGTGTGTACCGTTACGTAAGCTATCCCTCACCCGCGGCCTAGAAAATCGGTCACCATGGTCGCGACGGGGCTAACTAGCGGTCAGCGGTTATCTAATACACGAGAGTTGCGTCTCTCATATATGAGGTTCTTTAGCCGCGCACTCTAGAATTGTTTCAGTTTATATACCCGTAAATAAAATACAAGATCTGTTTTAATTTCTTCATGTTATAAGAGTTTGTCCATCTTGTTTTTATTTAATTAAACATTAGAGTGTAAGAAGACGTTCTGAAAATTTATAAAGGCGATATTACTACAAATCGGAAACTGCGTCAGTCTTAAATTAATGGTTGGTTTGTAGGTTTAAAATGTTTATAAATCTGTACAAATATTGTTTTAAATCAACAAACAACCCACAAATATTAAAACTTTTAAATGATGATCATCCCTCGCACATGGTCGAGGGGATCCCGCGCGAATGCATGTTTCAGACTTTTGTACGAACACAACTATTTTCTTTTATTATGATTTCAACTATGATATTGGTTTAAGATGAAAAGATAAATTTATTTTACATGTACAGTTGATTTAGCAATGATTAATACGATTGCGCACAAGGTAGTTTATTATAATCAAAGTTCCATGTTTCATGTTTGCGGTAGGTGCTGGCACGATAAAAGGTGTCCTGAATTGAGGCATTCGGATTTTTTTTAATTGGCAAAAAGATAATCAGATTTGACGAAAATCATTTTTTGGCGACTTCTTCTTATGTGTAACATTTTCACTTTCCCACCCGTTTGTTTATTCGGTCAGTCTGTGTTAATTCAATCGCAGCGTGCGACCGAAAATATTGTGTCGCTTTGAACAGCGCACACAGCTGAGAACATCTATAGCCCCAGTCGGGTTATGTTTATATGGCTGCAGATAATCAATTGTTATGTAATTGAGTAACAATGTATCGAAGGTTATCGAATATTATTGAGTATCGAAGTGTGCTTTCACTACAGTGGTCAATTGTTAAACAATAAGGCAATTATTCGAAGTCAATCATCTTCACATTATACATGTAGGTGCGAAATCGTAATCGGATAATGTTGCTAATAAATCAACATGTTGAACACGCTAAACTTCTACAGATATGAACGGAATAATATATTATACTTAAAAGTTTTAAGTCAAAGGAAAATTGTTCTCGGATTAAGAAGTTATGAAATACGACTACATTATGCAACGCAGTCGGTCGCCATAGAAATCATCAAAGTACTGCAAGTGTCGACAGATTTCTTGTTTCTTTGAAATACATGTACCATGATAGCTCACTACCAGAGTAAAGCTAGCCAGCACTAACTCCAACGCACTAACAAAAAACAAGTATTCCTTTTAAAGGAATGATCGGCAATAATGATATATTGATAGCTAGAAGCAATCAACATGATCAGTTTGATGTAAAATAATAAAATAAGTACTGTATTTTTACAAAATATACAATATTTTGAATCTGTACACCATAATTTCATTATTATAAACCGTCAACAAATTTAATTTTTAAATAAACTCCTTGTCTAATTTTATATTTTTAACGTAATTATTAAATGTTAATGTATCTTCTTCTTCAGAAATGAGAATAATGAGTAGGGCTCTTCAAAGAGCATTCACACGTATACAAAGAAAGAGTTGTATTAAAATAATTTAATGCGACTGAAAAACATTGAATGCCATCATAACTTGCTATTGAGGTCGCATTATAACGTAACCTTGTTTATTAATCAAGCCGTCTTCCTAGCTACTATTATGCAACATCAATAGATTGAGGTCAGTTCATGGAGCATCTTCTTATGATTGAGGTCAGTTCATCGAGGTCAACAACATTCCTGAATGAATCTTTCGATCGAAATTCTTACGCGTGAGACAAAATGTGCATTCTTGAATTAACAGGTCGAACTGTATTTTATGTATGTTTGCATCTCTTAAGGTAAATGAATTGAAATAAAACCGAGTAAAATGTTATATAAATACTAAACCAAACTTCAAGTTTTTATAAGAACTACTTATGCAAGCGGAATGTGTGCGCACGTGGAAGCATTTGCCGGATGCCTCATTGCTAGCGCTCTCGAGCGCTAGCAACTACGTTAGTCTTTTTCACTTGAATACGCATGCTCGACTCCATAGTAGGGGATTCTGGGAATACTGTACTACTGTAG
Source organism: Magallana ariakensis (assembly GCA_020458035.1). Lineage (NCBI taxonomy): Eukaryota > Metazoa > Mollusca > Bivalvia > Ostreida > Ostreidae > Magallana > Magallana ariakensis. The sequence continues at coordinate 73,814,936 of CM035813.1, forward strand.
ACAAGGTTAGCTTTTTAAAAAGCTAAGAAAGTCAGCCAGCGGAAGTTTAATTCTTAGGTCAAAAGTGAATACACAATCTATTAAAATACAAGATAAATATTTCCAGAACAATAATAATATGCGGGTACACATTTAGTTTGCACCCTTATTTTTATGGCTGTACATGTAGGCGAGGAGATAAACGTGTAGCGGTGTACATGCAATGTATGACTGCATACCTACTTAAAATTTAAAGTCAGTTGTAACTTTGCAAAAATAGCTCTCTGAATTTAATGATCTCGTCGCAAACCACTACCAATATATTTACTTTCCAATCTCACTAAAAGAGTCGGGAAAATGTACGCGGACTCCGGACTGTGGCTGCAGACGATTCCCATTGACAGTCTTCCGATGCGCAGTTTGACCTAGAAACTGACCAGTTTCATAACTTCTTCGAATTTCTCTACCACGAACTGTCTAATTCATTCCCAGAATTCCAATTTACGCAAGCGCAATTGAAGTTTCATCCTAACTTAATTAGTCAGCCCGCGGGCTGACTAATAAACTGTACCATGTGAATTTCGTTTTATCATCTTCACACGAAGTTTTGTGTTATATTGTAAATGTCAAAATAGTAACAGTCGCTTAGGTCTTATTATGCAAAGTTATTTTAAATATTATAATAAATAGCTAGCTTTATTTTAACTACCTTCAAGCTAGGAAAACAACCTCTGATATGTTTTCCGAGCTTGACGGAAAGGCCCGAGAAGATACGATTGCTACAAAACGGTACCAATGGTTCTTGAAAATTTTCAGCTCGAAGTTGAAATTACAGTAGATACATAATTGAATAAGGGACAGTCAATGAGCTATGCCATTGCCGATTCTTCTGTGTTTTATGATGGCTACAGCGCTAGCTCACCAATCTTTTTAAAAGATAAGCTTGTATGGACACAACAATGATCGGCCGAAGCCGATCACAATAAGTTAAAATTATCGACTATTTTTCAAGCGTTTTCCGATCCCGATGTTAAACAACTGAAATTATTAGGCCGCCTTTCACCCACACTAGGACTTGTGCTTATAAGGTGAGCCTGGATTCCTCGAGAACGGGTGTACCCTCGAGGATTCCGGCGCCAAATTAGGCACTAGTGACAACGCTTTTCGGCGCCAGGGCGCGGAGTAGACCTTAAGAAAACAAATTATTTCTGTAATGTAGCGTTCTAAACAAGGCGCCCTGTCCCCAAACAAGGACTTCTGCTCATTAGGTGAGCCCGGATTCCTCGGGGGACGGGTAATCCCTTGAGGATTCCGGCGCCAAATTAGGCACTAGTGACACCGATTTCCGGCGGCAAGGCGCGGAGTAGACCTTAAGTGAACAAATTATTTCTGTAATTTAGCGTTCTAAACATGGCGCCCTGCGCCCAAACTAGGACTTGTGCTCATTAGATGAACCCGGATTCCTCGGGGGACGGGTAATCCCTTGAGGATTCCGGCGCCAAATTAGGCACTAGTGACACCGATTTCCGGCGCCATGGCGCGGAGTAGACCTTAAGTGAACAAATTATTTCTGAAATGTAGCGTTCTAACCAAGACGTCCTCCAAACATTGAAAGTTCTCACTTCACACAATGATTGCTTATGACCTAAGTGTTGACTTGTGCTCATTAGGTGAGCCCGGATTTCTCGGGGGACGGGTAATCCCTTGAGGATTCCGGCGCCAAATTAAGCACTAGTGACACCAATTTCCGGCGGCAAGGCGCGGAGTAGACCTTAAGTGAACAAATTATTTCTGTAATGTAGCGTTCTAAACAAGGCGCCCTCCAAACATTGAAAGATCTTACTTTACACAAAGATTGCCTATGACCTAAGTGTGTGTTATGATTTTGTTTCAAGGTTATTTTGTTGTTAAGTTCAAGGTCATTGGAGGAAATTTCATAAGTTGTGTCTGTAGATAAATACTTTAGTTATGATTTTGTTTTTCTTAGTGGGGAGGGGGGAATTATTTGTGAGGTTGCTCACAGAACCGCCAGTTAGTCCACTGAGAGCACTCTCCCCCTTTCTCGCAACCAAAATTCACCTTAAATTAACTTAAAGGAAATTGAATCTTGGGGCATTGTTCCCCCTCCCCCAACCCACATTTTAGTAGAAGGCAATATAAATTTTTATGGCAAATTGAAAAGAAATTATATTAAACAAAATAAGTTATAGCTGCCTCACAACTCCCCCCCCCCCCCCCCCCTCCCCTACCACTACCACGGATTAGATTTTGAAGATTAATTTTTTCTTTTATTGGCTTGTTAATACATTTCGGATGAATTTGTTCCCCGAAGCAAAAACGATGCTGAGTGTTTGCACGGCCAAACGTTATACGGAGAGTTGCCTTCCCACTGAGCACCTCTCGTACAGCGCACCCTCAGGTTGGAGAAGCCGTTATCATTTATTTTTGATTTTCTAAACTTTTATCATATTGACAATCCTGTCTGATTAAAATCACCACCCTTCTGCCAACACCCATCAGGGTCTGATAGGTATCGATAACAATTCATCTTCACTTAACCTCTATATTTGCACACAACCTAAATATATATCTCATTTACCAAATACATGACTTTATCTGTTAATGAGTGGTGCAACTCTTCAATACTCAGTCTGGGGGTTACATAGAAAGCAGGATTAAAATAATTTGCCTGTCTCCATTTTAAAAATTCCAATACATTTTCTAAAGTCCTGATTGGTCAGAATTTTAGGTCGGGTGAAGATGACCCCCTATCAATACCTGTTAGACCCTGTAAGGAGAAGAGGGTGCTTTTAATCAGACTGATTGACAATCCCTTTCCGACAGGAAGCTGCAACGGAAGACCTCTTCGTTGCTTTGCAACGAGCTCGTTTCTAGTTTTACAATATATTTATTAATAACAAATATCTCTATATCAAATTATAGACTGGATTTGTTATGCTGTAATGCCGGTAAATTGAGTGGAACCTATCAATATTGTTTTAGGTATTTTAAATAATGTACTAGACATAGTTATGCAAATCGATATCAGGCCCTGTTGTTTTTCTACCAGCCAGGCAAGATAAGTCCCAAATAGCCAGAATTTAAAACGGGTTAAATATAAACTCTGTAATGGCCAAGAACTGGACTGTTTCGCCGTAAATGAAGCGGATCCCCAATTACGGTTTTAAAGAATTGAAAAAAAAATCTGCAATAAACTTTACTATATATCATTGATTTAAGATTCATAAGGATTTTTATAGATCACACTCAAAATAGGATTTTAGCTTGAATAGCGCAATAGAAGTTTTTATTTAAATATACGCGTAAGTTTTGAATTAGCGAGGAGATGGGTAAATAGAGCTAATGTGAAGCAAATTTTATGTGTGCAAAATATAAATTTAAAGCATTAAATCAGTCTTTAAAAACTGTTTCTTGAACTGTTAGGGAAAAGGGAAATCAATATCCTACACTCTCGCAAAAAATGCCATTTAAACCATAAAAGTCTAATAAAAAAAAGTTTTGGAGAGAAAGGATAATGCAAAGATAATGTTGTGGCAATACACTAATTAACTATTTTTTTTAAATTACGTTTATCTAATTCGATCAGCCTGTGCGTGCACTGTTAGATCCTAGTCCTCTTTGAGATATTGGCTACCAGAAGACTAATGCATATAGAAAACACATTTATTATCAAACTGATGTATTATTGTCTTATAACCCAGTTTTATTTTTGTAGAATTAAAGCTTTTGATGTTTGATTGGAGAGAAGATGGCTGTTTCAAAATATCAATCAACCCAAGAAACCACAAATCTTGCTCGCATTGTCCGGGTTATCTTGGGTCCTTGTAGTGACATTTTACGGGATGTTCTGGAAAAAGAAATATCGGCCGGAACCCTTTCAAGCAAAGTTAAATTATTTATTGCCAACTTACCTAAAAAAAAGAAACCTTCAATTTCCAAAGAGCAGGAACAACTTGTTTATGGCGAGGATTACAAAAAATTTGACATCTCTTTGCTTTACTTTCTTTTACGCAATATGTGTTCAATTTCAACACGTACACATCAGTGGGGAAATGACCCTGATCCAAAGGATAGGAGTCTGTCAGCAAACATAGAACGGATACGTTTTATACGAAACGAATATTACGGGCACTTTGCGGACTTCTTACTTTCTAATGAAGTTTTTGAACAAAAATGGAAGAAGATTTATCAAATTATAATAGAACTAGAGAGGTACCTCGGAACTGGAACCCGTTATCAGGACGCCATGGCAGAATTAAAAACTTGTTCTATGGACCCATGTGTAGAAATGAAATTCATTAAACAACTATTAATTGTTGAACATTTGCAACGTGATGTTTCAAATTTGAAAGGTAATGGACAAGTTGTTAACTGTAGAAGTGGTTATTAACGCATAAGGAAACTTACACTAGCTACGCGGTAAGCTTAGACTGCATTAAATTCCCCGGCGCGTATATTATATAAATAGTGCCTGTTTGGGAGGGTACCAGTTGAAATTGACACCCCGAGAAAACCATTGTCAACCGACGCGAAGCGGAGGTTGACAATGGTTTTCTCGGGGTGTCAATTTCAACTGGTACATTGTCAACCGACGCGAAGCGGAGGTTGACAATGGTTTTCTCGGGGTGTCAATTTCAACTGGTACCCTCCCAAACAGGCACTATTTATTTTATTATACTGAATGTCTTAATTTTATGGCAAATTTTACTGCTTTTATATAGAAAAGACGTGAGTTCTACGGCGAACCGTACGCGCATAATTTACGCGCATGTAACAATTTGTTCTATCGGCCCGTTGCCAAGTGGGTTGCTAACACTGAGGGTATTAGAACGGATTGTCAACTTCGTCTAAACCAATCAGATTTCAGTATTTAACATGAAAGTATAATAATAAAAAATATCAAATCTTTAGTGTAGAAAATCACGAATCTGCGTATTAAATACCCTTACGTATTGTTTGACTATAAAAATGCGTTCTTAACCACCAGCGTAAATAACACCTTTTATAGTATATGAAATAGGATAACACAATATAATTAACATCTAAAATAATATTAATTTTTGATTCAGCTGTTTTTTACGTTACTTGTTCAGGTTAATTTACGATAGACAAAGCAATGTTAGGTGTTTAATTGATAGTGTTATTTGATTGTAAATTAATTAAAATGGAAATTATATCATAATATAACTGCAAAAATTCTTACAATCTTCCAATTTGTCCAAATACGAAAAACAAAAAAAACAAAACTCTTTTATTACAGTGAAAGTGGAAGAGATTGAAAAATCGATCGATCCTTTAGTCAATAAAGGTAAGATAATTTGAATAAGCAGAACGTTACTTATTTTGTACGATATTAATACAAGAAAAAAGGGGCTCCTTTTTAGGAGCCAAGAGACTCAAAATGGTCAATTACAAATAACGGGTCAGGAGATTCGTAAACTCAAATACAAATAACTTAAAACCGATCAACATTTTGTAATGCATTAAAGAAGCAAAGTTATTAAATGTAACAATATCATTCTGAAAAATTATGCCACACTCATTTGTTAGTTAATGGGGGACCACAGTCCGCAATAATACTGCGTTGTAAGTTAAAAATGAAAAAAAAAAACTTTGTTGCGCTATGTAAAATATATTGGTGATGCTGAAAGTTGTGGGGAGTAAAGGGTATGTATTTTTTCGGTAGTACATCGAATCATTTTAAAAGAAGTAGATTGAAGACCTACTTCTTACTCGTAATGAGATCACACCTACTTTTAATAATTATTTTTAGCTCACCTGAACCGAAGGTTCAAGTTAGCTTTTCTGATCACCCGTTGTCCGTCGTTCGTCCGTCCGTCCGTCCGTCTGTCCGTCTGTAAACTTTTCACATTTTCGACTTCTTCTCTAAAACCACTGGGCCAAATTTAACCAAATTTGGTACAAAGCATTCTTATGGAAAGGGGATTTTAAATTGTTAAAATAAAGGGGACAGCCCTTTTTAAAAGGGAGATAATTGCGAAACAGTGAGTATAGGGTGTGTGTCTTTAAAAATCTTCCTCAAGAACCACTGCACCAGAAATGCCAATATTTACACAAAAGCTTGTATATATAGTGAAGATTCTAAATTGTAAAAATCGTGACCCTCGAACCAAAACTGGGGCTCTAGGCGAGGTTCAAAGTTTAACATAGAAATATACATAGAAAATTGTTTACAAGATTTACAAGATTTTTGTTCCATTTATTCAACTAAATTGTGCACCAAAAAACCCAACTGTGTCTCCCTGATTATTGACAACTCATGGCATAAGTATATAAGTTTGTTTAATCAAGAAATGACGGATGAAAACGATAAGGTGTAAAAATTCACTAAACATTATTTTAGTTTATCGCTTACAGTTTATTTGGAGACCGTGCCCGATAAAAATAAAAATTAATATGTAAATTTATTTGTTGTCGGGCACGGTCTCCAAAATGAATGTAAGCGATAAATGTATCTTGTGATTTTGTTGCAATATTGGTTTAGCATTATAGATACGGCATAGACTGGTTCGCCAGCCATGATAACGCGTCATAGGAAATAGCAGTGACGAGAAAAAAATATTTTTAGGCCCACTAGTTATCTTAACACGCTTGCGGTTCTTTCGGAGAGTCAATAGATTTATTTTAAAAGTAAAACGGCTTTAATAGTTATAAACAAAGAAAGAGAAACATCTTTCGATTAAGTAAAACCGCTACAAAGTGTTAGCCTGAAGAAATCTCTGAAAGCCAGGCAACTGTATATTTATTTTACCTACTGGTTATGGAAAGTCCTTATAACTTAAAAAAAAGAAAAAACAATTTCTACACTGACACGATCCCACTCTCTAAGTTAATACTTCCATATTTTATAAACACATGATTAGATAATATGTACAGACCATGTGCTAATTGTGTGTAGCCTGTGTGCATTCAATTTATATGTGCTTACTTATTCTTATCGGACTTTTACGAGAAAACGGAGCTAAATCAGATCGTTACCATCCTCAGCAGCCCCATAAATAATTGGCATGGATTGGAATGCTCAGTACGAGCAGTCTAGTGCTCCGATTCTGCTGACCCAATTATAACTTGCTCAACAATGAAAATATTTATACATTTCCGATGTAAATTAATATTTACAATACCAACATAAACAATGTATTGTCAACGGTGTCAATATGAATTTGTTCTTGTTAATTTGATATTTATTGTCAAATTCATGTAGATCTATAGTTCTTCTTAAACCTTCTTTCTTTGATCCGCCTCAATCTTCTTTCCGATTTATTTTAAGTGTGCGCATTTGCTGTGCGCGAAGCTGCAGTGAGTTTTCCCACTGTCAACGCGGTGGTGGTTACCTGTCCTTGAGGTTGCACTACAGTATTAAATTTTACTGTATATTCTTACCAAAATTGCACAACTTTAGGTACAGATTAAAAATTCAAAACGAACTTCTGGAAAAAATCCTCTTGACATCTTTTTAAACAACGCTTCATTTACAATTTTCTAGCAAAATACACACGTGCATCCAGCAAGGCGTGAGACTCCCTGTTTACCTCGAAGTTACACATGTGCTTGAAAATCAAGCCCGGGCCTTTTCACCCCCCTCCCTCCGGAAACAACACGCATCAAAAATTCAAATGACCTCGCATTATTACGAAATTGGGATAGTTAGACCTCTTACACATTGTTTTTCATCTCATAAAAAAAATCAGCTCCTGTCGCGTGCGGAAACGCCCTAAATTCAAAGGGAAATTCGGGAATTATTTTGCCTCAGCCATGTTTCCTAACGGCAGCGTTTGGAATCAAAGGCAGGCTATCCAGTCTAAGATACGGCAGATCAACGCACGTGGTGTAGATTTATTTGTAAACAACACTAGTCTTGTTTCACACGGAAATTGAAATAAATAAGTTTTATTATAATTAGGGAAACACTGTTAATGTGTTACACTCGTATACTAATGACTTTTTAAAGCAGAAAGAAGTTAATTTATTTTTTAACTTTGAAATTTCTTCGATTTTTGTAACCATGGTGAGTTATGATTCATTGTATTACAAATGCATCGTAGTGATGCATTTTTAATACAATGAATAAGGAAATAGACTGAGTGTACAATCACATGGTGATGTTAAAATTGCAAACGTAATACTGATATTATTTGATATACGACTATTGGTACAAAAATTTAAATTAATGATATCTATATTAAAGAAAATGTCAGCTCGACGCCTTTGTGGCCGTACCGGCCTTTGATATGGATAGGGAAGATTCTAGATTGTAAAAATCGTGACCCTCGGACAAAAACTGGGGCCCCAGGCGGGGTTCAAAGTTTAACATAGAAATACATAGGAAAAATGTTTAAAAATCTTCTTCTTAAGAACCACTGCACCACAAATGCCAACTACGTATTTTATAAGGAAATATACTGAGTATACAATCACATGGTGATGTTAAAATTGCAAATAAAAATATAGTAGCATATGTGCGAATTTAGTTACACAAACCATTTTTATTCTGATATTATTTGATACATGTATACGACTATTGGTACAGAAATTTAAATTAATGATATCTATATTAAAGAAATACTGGGGCACCAAGAGGGGTTCAAAATTTAACATTTTAAAAAATATATAGAAAACGTTTAAAAATGTTCTCGACGAGATTTACAATGTTACAGTTTGTGGAATTACTATGCATGCATCCCTGGCTTATGTAGATTCTTAATTGGTAAAATCGTGACCCCCGTACTAATACTGGGGCCCCAAGAGGGGTCAAAGTTTAATATAGAAATATATAGGTAACATGTTAAAAAATCTTCTTGAGAACTACAATGCTACAAGTTGTGAGATTACTATGCATGCAACCTTGGATAATGTAGATTCGATAGTTTTAAATAAGTGACCCCTGGACTAATACTGGGGACCCAAGATGGGTTAAAAATTTAATGTAGAAGTATATATGGAAAATGTTTAAAAACCTTTTCACGAGAACTACAATGCTTCAATGTGTCAGATTACTACGTAAGCATCCTTAAATAGTGTAGATTCGAAATTATAAAAGCTGTGACCCTCGATCCAATACAGGGGCCCCAAGAAGGGTTCAAAGTTTAACATAGATATATAGAGGGAAAATGTTTAAAAATCTTTTTCTAGAGAACTACAATGCTTCAACTTGTGAGATTACTATGCAAGCATCCTTGAGTAATGTAGATGCTAAATTAATAAAGCAGTGACCACTGGACTAATACTGGGGCCACAAGAGGGGTTCAAAGTTTAACATAGAAAAATATATGGGAAATGTTTTTAATAAGTTTTTCTCGAGAACTATTATGCTACAGTTTGTGAGATTACTATGCAAGGATCCTCAAATAGTGTAAATTCTAAATTGTTAAAGCCAACCATAAACCTCGGACCAATACTGGGGCCCCAGAAAGGGGTTCAAAGTTTAAAATAGAAATAACATATGCTACGAAATAGAATGTTACAAGGAACTGTTGTTCAGGTGAGTGATGTGGCCCATGGGCCTCTTGTTTGTTTAAATGCCCACAGGGAGAGTTTCTGTCCACCCCTGGGGATGGGGATGGGAGTTTGTTTTTAATAAAACATATATACTGGTCAACTTGTTTTAGTTTATCTATGAAAACGTATACACATAAAACCTATCTTGAAAGTCAACAAATATGGGAAAATTATTTTCTATCAGAGACTTGCACCTTTTCAATATCAGGTCATGCACTCTATTATGATCTTTAAGTTTTTCGCTAAAATTATAGGTTTCATAGTCCTTTTTGAAAAATTTCAGGCAGGGATGTGGTCGTCAATATTATAATTTTTCTTCTCCAGAATGAAACTTAATTAATTGCATATATGAGACTCCTTGACAAGTTTGTGTATGAGCTATGGTACTCAGGTGACCGTTAAGGCATATTTGCCTCTTGTTAACTTCTTCTTTAAAACTATGAGGCCAATTATTACCTTTTTAGCTCACCTGAGCTGAAAGCTCAAGTGAGCTTTTCTGATCACCCGTTGTCCGTCGTCCGTCTGTCCATCCGTCCTTCTGTCTGTCCGTCTGTCTGTCCGTCTGTCCGTCTGTAAACTTTTTACATTTTGAACTTCTTCTCTAAAACCACTTGACCAAATTCAACTAAATTTGGCACAAAGCATCTTTATAAGAAGGTGAATATAAATTGCAAAAATAAAAGACCAGATTGTATTCAAAGCGGAGAAAACCTCGAAACTGTAAAAAAGGGGGGTGCATTTTAAAAAATCTTCTTCTCAAAAACTACTGAGTGAAATTCAACGTAATTTAGCAAACATAATCCTTATGGAAAGGAAAATATAAATTGCAAAAATTATGGGCTAATTCACTTTCAAATTTGAGTAATTTACGTAAGTAATAATAAAGAAATAATAGCTGTCAATCAGTTTATAACTTCGGGTTTGGTATTCCATACCTCGAAAACGGAAGTAATTTGTTCGAAGCAGCCATGATGAACGCGTGACACAGGGGTTAAACTGACAAAGATGAATTTGCTGGTTGTGCAAAACTTTACGTGCGAAGAGAATATTTGAAACATGCAACATCGATTTGTGCCGATGTTGTGAAGTAAATAGAGGTTAAATATTTCAATGCGTTGACATTTTAACTTGTGACATTGGTATTAGCTTGTTTTGATTCTCGTTTCATTTTCGTTACTTGAGGGGAACTATCGCCTTTATTTTGGAATTTTTACGTATCAAATCAAATATAGACTTCGGTAAATCAGACAGCTGATTGTTTATCTGCGCAAACTGAGCTAAATCTGATGCACTTAAAACATATAAAGTACTATACATTTCATTGGTAATTCGGTACGATCTCTACGTAATGGTTGATTAATGCAACGTCTTTTGTTAAGATGCTCAGCATTTTCAGATTGTTTTCGCTGCTAAAAATATATAGGTATATATACGATAAAAAATAAATTGTGATCTTTCTTTGTTGTAGTTCACGTTTCTTCTGTTAGTTGTTTACAATTTTTTATTTACTTTCTTTCGAATTATAAGCAAGATACAGAGGTTTGCTAACAATTTTCTGTTTGCACACAGAGCTGAGGCCATGCTTTTGTTCTTATTTCTTCTATTGATATTCTTCATTTTAAATGCTGAATAGGAAATACCAAGTTTAAAAATCTTAAAGCTGAACACCGCTCGTAAATAGGCATTGTCCGCCATATTTCTCTTTCAATACTGCTGTCCCTAGAACCCCTATATAAGGCGAAGACCTCTAAACAGTTCAAAGTACTTTGCTGTAGAGGTCTCACCTGTGTGGACGTACATCTTGCCTCGCCGTGTTACTCGGTCGCGATGAAATTCTCAAGTTTTACACACTTTTTTCAAGCCATGAGAATACTAACATCAAATAAATTGGTCAAAGCATTATTTACAAACAGAATATGCACATTGCATGAGAAATAAATGCATAAAATCCAAAGAACACGAAAGGAATACTACACGTCGGCCACGAGTTTCAGGTGTGCAATCGGGTGTAACGAAATCGAAGGGTTTATATACCAGGTATCTGTGTGACGGTGCCTATTTACGAGCGGTGTTCAGCTTTAAGTTGAATGTAATAAACTCTTGTGAACAAAAAAATTGACTCAAACCTAGCAGAATTACGAGCTCTGTATCTTGCTTATAATTTTACGATTGACGCTGAAATTTTGATTGATCACTAGAAATGTCTCACTAAACAGAAAATTTGCTGCAACTACTTTCTTGGGCCCCCTCCTAATACGATGAATTATATGAAATGTACACCAACTTTGATGGTTTTCAGACACAAATATAAATGATTGCTTTAAAACAGTTTCCATAGTTTACATTACTGTTACGGGGATAAATGTATTATAACTTAAAATATCTCTTAAGGAAATATTGCAGAAAATCATATCAGTTTGTAGCCATTTGTTGTTTTTGAATAAAGATGAAAATAATGGGTGGGCCTTAGTAAAATCCTCTCAATACATTGCAGTGGTGTCGGAAGCAAATTGAAAATGGGGGGGGGGGGAGTCTAGACCTTATCAGAAATCTTGACAAGCAAAAAAAAAAGATTTTGAGTATGGCTATGTTTAACTTTGCAAAAAAAGTGGGGGGGGGGGGGGGAGGCTTACCCCACCCACCCCATTCCGACGCCTATGCGTTGATTATAATAGCTCTTTAACATATCACATGACACTATTTTTCATTCAAGTGTATTCATCGACAAGCGAGTAAGGTTATATAAAACATCCTACGAGTTCACGCCAAGTAAACAATCGTTTATAATGCAGAAGACCAATTAAATTTTTGAATGTTTTTTTTTAATTTGAACGCATTAAGGTACAATTTTCTTCTTTCACATATAGGATTTTTTAAAAATAAAATACAATAACTAGTAAGAAGTTGAAGAAGAAAATCTACCTATATGCTCTCATATTTTGATCGCTTTATAAAGTGGGGGGGGGGGGGGAGCAGAACTAAAATAAAGGAAATTGGAAGTTAATATATCCTTTGAACACCCATATAAAGCCATTGTTGCTCAGATGAGCGATGTGGCCCAATGGGCCTATTGCTTTAGGAGTGGCAATTTCTAACCGATTAACAAAAATGCTCTGTCAAAACGATAGTAACCAGTTACAAAATCAGTAATCGGTTAGTCGTATAAAATGAAAAAAATGTTTATTTTTACGCAATTTCAAGATTGAATGTATTGTTTGTCTTTCGAGACTATTATCTACATGTAAATATTTTATTGAAGACGTTAAGACCGCAGGCATGAGTTTTACTAAGCTTCTTTAGTTTAAGTTTTCATCGTAACTGTAAGTTACGATGAATATCTGTTTTTTCGAAACTTACGACAGCCTATAGGCTACCCTAAGTTAAGAATTCTCGTAGTTTTCTAAATAAACAAAAATGGCCGCCTTTTTACTATTTCCTGACATTCTGAGAGAAAACGAAGAGAAACCTTTGCGTCGTGAACGAATTTTTCGAGACAGGAGTCAAGTGCTTGACACTGATGAGGAGCTACAGGGTTCCGAGACACGTCATTCTGCAGTTGACTGACGAAGTCAAAGACTACAAATATTCAAACATTACATTGTGTTTTAAACTAACTCTCAGTATTCATGTCTGTGTATATGCTGCTGGTGCTGATTGTCATTCCTTTGAAAAGAAAGAATACAATTAATGAAACAAAATTATCAGTCATATATGTGCCCAAAATCATGCTCACAAGAAATTGTTTGTATAATTTATGCATTTTTATTTAATTCAATAAGTATCTGAGTTACCTTGTGTGAATGAATCATCAAATCTAATACATGTATTTGCACAAGGAGTTGTAGCTAACTCGCTCAGTTCAGATGCTGGAACTTCATGAAAAATTATGCCTGCAGGCACTATTTGGGATGGTCTACCTACTATAAAATGATTAATATAGATTACGTTTTGCTGTCAGAAACTCTTCTTATGATAAGTATAATGGTAGATGGTTTGAACATAAAAACTCATTCAAAATATATAACCTTACGAGCTATTATATTAATTTCAATTTTTTAAAAAAGTGTAAAAACTTGAATAGTCTTTTGTATTTATTACAACATGGTTTGTATGTATGTGTGTGCGAATGTGTTATATTGTAAAATGAAAATTTGTGAATAACAAAAAAGTTTAAGTTACTCTTTCTTTATGTTTAGAGTAGGTGATATTTGTGGTAAAGTTTGATTGGCAATAGTCCATACTTGATTTCTAATAATTTTTCATTGAGTCTTGAATCAAACATATCATTGAATGATTTGAATCAAACATATGAATTGTCTAAACCAAATTTATCAATTTGCTTATTGAGCTCCTTAAAAGGATTCAGCAGCCTAAACTGAGTTTTCTTTTTCCCTAGAAATCATGCTTTCATCAAATAAGTTGTTTTATAATTGCAGTATAAATCTAAAAAAATACAGTTAAGGATCCTCCATACCAAAACAGGTCCAAACGTCTATATTCCTTAGAGATATTGAATTTTAACATGTCTTCGAGCTTAAAAATGCCTGAAAAAAAAGTTTGATTTTGGTAAAAAATTCACAACTTTTGAACATTAATCGATAATCATATAAACAAGTCTGTGCAGTATTCGAACTCAGGACCAGCGGATCACCAACCAAAGCTGTACCCATTACGCTACAGAGATAGATAGTATAGGTTTCGGCAGTTAGCATTAACAAGTCCACATCCTGTTCGGCCAAAATAACCCACACGTGTATTGATCAAGTAATGTTTATTCAGAAAATACACAAAACTTAGAAGAAAACGATAGTTTATTTTTCAGGAAATTGGTAGGCCATTTGCAGTAATTTCTGACCCTAGTTCTTTGGCAATATAAAGAGTTTCACAGTGGGTTGAAAACACCATGTTGTAATTTACTGTCATTAAACTTAAAAGTCACAGGGTGTCGAGAACAATTAATTCAAAATTAATTAAATGTTTATCATAACCAATTTCTGCTGTATCCACACCCCCTGCAATGCCCTCAATGGCAATGTCTGATAAAGACTGCAGCACCTTTTGACACAAAAAATCAATTACAGGTTAGGCCATTTTTTTTTATTAGTTGTTTTACAGATTTTTTTGTGAAAAGGTCCATTGGGTGGCTACCAAAAAAAAAAAAAAAAAAAAGTTCAAGGTTCAAAATTTTTAATATGCAGCCAGTTAACAAATGAGTCTTGGAACAGGATTATTTTTTCATTTTTTTGGCATTCCTCACTGATGGAGGACGTTCCTCCAGGCAGGTAAGACAAATAGGTCGCACTATGCTATATTTGTCTGTATAAGACTGGATACGCGGGTCCCCCCCCCCCCACCCCATCCAAGTCGCCACAGAAAAAACACACTTCTGCAAATTTTGCACAAACTCCTGCAAAATAATAAAATTTTCATAATTAAAATTAAGTTTGTACCTTTTCCTAAACTGTTTTAGTATAAAACCAAAATTACTGCACATTTTATCGGACACAAATAAATTTACCAGAATAATAAGTTGTCTCCATAAGGTTTCCATATTCCTGTCTCTCTCACACAAAGACGGTGGCAAAGTATTTGGATCCAAATGGAAAGAGGGTTGAACCACACACATAAATCAATGTGTCCTGGACTTTTTCAATTTCCCTGATAACATCATGATTTAGTCTTTCTGCACAATATACCACCCTCCTCTTGCCACACTCTTTGCAAATGATGAATGTTCTGACCCAGGCTGAAAAATTAATTCTGATATATAACAACTTCTTGTACATACCTGAAAAAAAAATTGAAATATAATTATTAATTGAAAAGGAGTATGCTTATCACTGGCATCCATGCAAGCATACCTGCATTTAAATATGGTTGGTTTAGTTTGTCCTGCTCAGAGGTTGCTGCTTCCTTAAGCACACTGCTTGGGCGGTCCTTATCTGTGGTGTCTCTCCCATAAATCTCACTGAAGTCTTTAAACTCCCCATTCTCACCTATAATGAATTGCATATTAACATTGATAAAATTCTCTGACACATTCATCATTTAGAATACTCAACCTTTTATTAATTATTATTTATTAACATGTAGAATAATACCTAGTGTTGGGTCTGGAAGCCAAAGTAGTTGCTCAAGTTGCAGTTTTGGGGGGTTTAAAACACAATACCAGCAGTTCCCACACTTCTTCACCTGAAAAAAAGAAAAATCTTTAGTGAAAAGCATACATTCAAATCCAAAAATGTTTATCTCTCGATACGACTGAATATAAATCAGGAAAAAAGTTTCAAACCTGATAACTATAATGGCGGGCTCTGCAGTGGTTCTGTATGAACTGCTTCAGTTTCTCAGGTAAGTGCTTTGCATCCTTGCAAGAAGAAATGGGAGGACTATCATCCTCATCTCTGAAGATGTCAAGGACACTGAAGATGTCTTGAATGTCATCATTTGTCAATGCATCATCATCATGAGTGGCAACTGGTTCACCATGTAACTTGAGCTTTGAGAACTTCAACATTAACATAGCCTGAATAGGTTCAAGGGATTCAACAAGTGCAGTCTTTAACTGTGGTTGTTTTTCAGCAGCATCTCGAATTTTCCTCATGGAGGAGAGCGATTTCACTTTAATTCAAACTGATCCTCCATTGTTAGCTCACCTGAGCTGAAAGCTCAAGTGAGCTTTTCTGATCACTTTTTGTCCGGCGTCCGTCTGTCTGTCCGTCTGTCTGTCCGTAAACTTTTTACATTTTTGACTTCTTCTCCAGAACCACTGGGCCGATTTGAACCAAACTTGGCACAAAGCATCCTTAGGATAAGGGGATTCAAGTTTGTTAAAATGAAGGGCCACACCCTCTTTCAGGGGAGATAATTAAAAATCATTGAAAATTTGTTGGTATTTTTCAAAAATCTTCTTCTCAAAATCCATTCGGCCAGAAAAGCTGAAACTTGTGTGGAAGCATCCTCAGGTAGTGTAGATTCAAGTTTGTTCAAATCATGACCCCCGGGGGTAGGGTGGGGCCACAATGGGGGGTCGCATTTTTACATAGGAAAATATAGAGTAAATCTTTAAAAATCTTCTTCTCTGAAACTGATCAGCCAGGAAAGCTGAAACTTATGTGGAAGCATCCTCAGGTAGTGTAGATTCAAGTTTTTCAAATCATGATCCCCAGGGGTTGGGTGGGGCCACAATGGGGGGTCGAATTTTTACATAGGAATATATAGAGTAAATATTTAAAAATCTTCTTCTCTGAAACTAATCAGCCAGAAAAGCTATAACTTGTGTGGAAGCATCCTCAGGTAGTGTAGGTTCAAGTTTTGTTCAAATGATGATCCAGGGGTAGGGTGGGGCCAGAATGGGGGGGGGTCGAAATTTTACATAGGAATATATAGAGAAAAATCTTTAAAGATCTTCTTCTCAGAAACCGATCGGCCAAAAAAGCTTTAACTTGTGTGAAAGCATTCTCGGTTAGAGTAGATTCAAGTTGGATAAAATCATGATCCCGAGGGGTAGGGAGGGGCCACAGTGGGGGATGGGGGGTCGAATTTTTCTTATCTGAATATATAGAGAAAAATCTTTAAAAAATCTTCTTCTCAGAAACCGACTGGGCAGAAAAGCTGCAACTTGTGTGGAAGCATCCTCAGGTAGGGAAGATTAAAATTGTTCGAATATGATTTTGACAAATTTTAATCTAGACTATTTGAAGACTGAACTGACTAAAGTTTGAGCTCTTCTAGACAATTTGTGTTTTAGAAGATTTTTCCCTATATATTCCTATGTAAAAATTTGGCACCCCCCTTCCAATTGTGGCCCCACCCTACCCCTAGGGATAATGATTTTTCAGGAGTAGGGTTGGGCACATGATGGGGGGAGGGGGGGGTCCAATTTTACAAAGGAAAACATTTAAATTGTTCACAAAAACTCAAATGTTTTTATATATGGTTTTACTTATATGCAAGCATTTTGACATATTATTGATTCTTTAAAATTGTTTAGACTCTGGCCCCTGGACAATTCTTAGACCTCACAAGGGGTTTAAAGTTTGATGTAGGTTTATAATCCATATATAAACAGTTGTTTAAGTCTGATCATCTTCTCGAGAACTAATGCAATGCTCAGTCATGTACATGCAGATAATTTTAATGTTATTCAAATGCATGTCTTCACACATATGTAAAACATATAATATTAACGTACGTGTAACATACGGTTGTTAGAACTCATGTTAACCGTGTGTTTATTAACAAATGTGTAACATGTGGTTGAGATCTATATATGTAAAACATATGGTTCACATACGTTTAACATATGTAAAATATCACGTATGTTAAACGTATGTGATGTTGAACGTATGTTATCACACGTATGTGAACCATTCGTTTCTCTACGTATGTGTAACGTACGGTTTGACTTCACGTGTGTATCAAGTATGTTTAACGTATGTTTTACATGTGTTAAGTTCCAACATATGTGAAACGTACGTGGCACAATTAGCTGTGTAGAACGGCTATGTCGACACTCATTAAGGAGTAACTTGGCTGGTCCCTAAAACTGACTCTCTCATTCATCTCAAGATTAAGAAATAATTTGTCATGACTTGAAACACAAAAATAAAAAATGTGCAAAATCTGAGACCTTTTCAATTATATCAATATATTTGGGCTAGCCCCTTAAATTAGTTACCTATAGGGGCTAAGAATATTTTCTTAATATCTCAAAAACGATTTAGATTTTGCTAAGCATTATTGAAACAAAATTGTTTATCGTGATGTTTTTTAAACTGTTTAACCCTTTTAGATATCGATATGTTTCGTAGTAAGAGCTCTTTAGGGATCAGAACCTTGGGCATTCGGTGTTACATTATCTTTAAACGAAAAAAATGTAAATCATTTAAGGGTAAATCTCGTTCAAATTTCAATTATTAGCAACACGCTATCTTCAAAACTCTCATATTCATTATTGACTACCATTAGGGGGCTACTTTGCTGGTCCCTAAAACTTATGTCTCATTTATGTCAAGAATAAGAAAGAATTTGTCATAGCTTGAAGAAAAACAAATCTTGCAATGACAAAACCTTTTCAATGATAGCAAGATATAGAAGCCAGCTCGTTAAGTTAAGAACCTATAAAGCTTAAGAGTAATAAAATATTTTAAAAATGAGATTTGGTTGTTCATTATTGAATCGAAATTTTCATCGTGACGTTTAACAACCGCTTGGTCCTTCAAATTGTCAATGTTTAAAAATTACAAATTTTGCCAAACAAAATTAATTACGTAATATAAGGCCAATTTCCTCAAACTTTTACGCATTATATCTATAGCCGATAAATAAAACGAAAGACATGCGGATAGTGATACGATGCATACTTTCTGCTTCGATAAATATAAATAACTAGTAATTAATAAATCAACCTAAAAGTGAGAGTAAATGAACAAGGTACCCTTAATGTGATTATGATATATTATAAACACGTCTCTCAGGTTAATTAACAAACTAGAATGTCAGAAGGCATACGCTCTGAAGGAAAATTAAAGCTAGGCTTTTATGCCATCAACTAAATTATAAGGCAACGCCCATGACTTTTCGAAGAGCCATCGATAAAACTGATCCAATCTAGTTCTCTATCGATCACAGAAAGAGTATTTTTTTTCTCCCAGTGTTTACCTGCACGTCAAGCTTTATCTGTAACTTTTCAAATTGTTTTTCCTACAAAATCAAGTTAATTTATACCACCGTGCAATATAAATACTCCGTTGTAAAAGCAACCGACCGTAAATTTCTCAACGTGTATACATCCACTTAAGCAGCAATGATAAAAAAAATAAAGATCAACCACTTTTTGACATTATGTCAGCTAATCCCCGGTTATGTTAAGGCTGCCCGACTTGATGTGTAGAAAGTCACTTGTCTGAACTTCATACGATATACGATACGATATGCTGTGTTAGGATACGCACGTGCTTAAGAATAACATATGACGTCACTAAAATGCATCAACTATATTGTTGGATATCGCTGTTAATTAATGTAACAAACATTTAAAGAAATTCGTCTAGTTAAAGTTTTTTTTCGATAATTAAAACAGTATCGTTATACGATGTAAATTTAGCTTCGGGCAGGCTTAACATAGTTGCGTCCTGGCTGACTAGAAAAATGAATTAACTTTTTGTTTGCTCATACCATGCTTTTTCCTCTTACAATGCTTTTGGATATGATTCTATAATGCTGTTCAAAATAAAGTTTAAAGACGTGCACCATTTGTAACATTTGTAATTCTGCTGTTTATTGATAATTTATTGTTATATATTTTTAGAAGATCCCTCCAAACAAAATGAAAAATTGGTGGATATGGTAAAAAGCATCTTTTTTTCACAACACGGGGCCAAAAGAACTTCAATGGATATTCGAGAGTTTGATGATAAGTTTAAAAAAATATATAAAAAAGATTTCAAAACAGAGTCAAAAGTCAAGATTTCTGACTTTGTCGACAGAAACAACCACATGTTTGAAATATATACTGACAAAAGGCAAAGAAAGAAGATTAAACTAAAGTTTAAAAAGATGTCAAGGAATAAAAAACGTAAAAGAAACCCAATAAGTCTCCTAGATCAAACCAATAAAGCAGACGATTTAGAGGATACTGACTCTATTACTGCAGAATCAGTTGGTCAAATAACTGAAAACGAAAGTGAAGCTTTACAAGATGAATTCTTAGAAAATGCCTATTTGGAATTCAATGAAGGGAAATGCAATCTAAAAGTAAGTGAGAATTTGTTTGACAGTGATGACAACGAACTATCAGATTTAGAATGGACAGTAGTACGAAGACAAAAAAGTCGATTGCCAGCTTCTGGTAACACGAGCAAAATCCAACCTCAAATTCACACACAGGAGCAACAGGAAATCAATGAAATACCTCAACGATCAACTTCCAAGGACAAACGTTATTGCTTACTTGAAACACTGTTACAAAGAAGTGACTCTCATGATTTTATCTTCAAACAATCTGCGGAAGATTATACGAATTACAAGTACAAGTTGGCTATTGATCTCGTCAGCATGTGGAACAGAACAGAACGAACAATTTCATATATTGTCGTACGCCTTGATCAAAGTTTGAATTTGTCTTCAATATATGAATATCTATCTCTAAAAAAATTTACAGCATTGCCTGACTTTCAATATTTTGAGGTTAAATACTCAGATGCTTCTTATGGAATTTTCGAACTTCCGTCCAGTCATGGAAGTGGTCAACCAGCTATTACAATATCAAGATTAATATGTCCTCAAACTGATGCTGTTGTCTGGGAGAGCAATCAGCTTTGGTTTAGAGGTAATGATTATCCAATTCCTCTATCACTGTCTGATCCATTACTTACAAATATATATAAGTGGTTTGCTGTGGATAATAGTGAATCAAAATCAAAACCAGATACAGAAACCAGAAATGATAAAGAGTTTCATGATGATGGCAAGATGCATTCGGGGTTGACCATGGATATGCCAAAAAGTCCTTTGGAGATCTTTAGAAGCTCTATCAGAAACTTTCAAAAGGGTAAATATGTTCTTTTGGCGGGAAATGTGCCTACAACGACAAACAATTTAGAAGCAATTTCTACAGTGCCTTGGATGTATGTATTTGATTTTGACCAAACCAGTAGAGAGTCTGGGCTGTTGAGCGTAAATGAAAACTTCATCCGAAAAAGAAGATCACTGCATCTCACAAACTGGCAACAACCACCAGCTGGGATTACTGAGAATGCGACGAATTGGACTTTTTTGTGCGGCAGACGAGATAATCCAGAGAGCATTCTACAAAATTGCAATGATTTAAGAAGCTGGCTTGAGAGGGTAAGCGGAAATATGGATCTACACATTGAACAAATTCAAAAGTATATTGAGGATTACACAGTGCTTACAGTGCTGATGATATGGCCTCTAGATGAGCAATTGGCCCAGAACATGCGCAGAGTTTTAAACCGACTGGATGAAAAATTGGATCCAAAACCAAACATCGTGTTATGCATTCCCGGTCAACCATCGACAAGAATCGGGAACTCAACTCTCGATATACTTAAAGGCGATTTCGGGGAAAACTTGACTATCATTGACTGTGAAGTGGAGCGCCTATGTAGTTGCATTTGTGATATTACTAAAAAGCAACAAAATGTATCAACAATTAAATACTCTCTGCCGACTGCGGATGAACAAGGAGATCCGTCAATCGAAGACAGTAACGCAGCATGGTTAAGAGAAGAGCTTGAAGTTTTATACCTATCAAATCCATACACCAAATGCCAACAGGATGTCGATACTCTCGAAGAAGAAGGGGATATATTTTTCCGTGGAGGGTCATTGAGTTGGTCTGCATGGTATGAAGTTGGTGCTGGCCATTTTGACGCTGAACGTGATCTAATGTCCGCCATAACAAATGAAATCAAAATAATTATTAAAGAAAACAGGTCGGCAGTTGTAACATTGTATCATGCTCCAGGATCCGGAGGGACGACTTTGGCTCAGAGGATTTTATGGGATTTCCATAAGGATATTCCTTGTGCGCATGCTAAGTTACGATCAGCATTACCAATAACTTCTCTCATTGAACGTATTGAAACAGTATATGCAAAAACACACAAACCAGTGCTTTTATTGATTGATGGAGATGAAGAAGCCAAGGTCAAGGAACTGATAAGAGCATTAAAACTCAATTCTCGCTGTTACATCATTATCCTCTATGTCAAACGGTGTCCATATTTTGCAAAAAATAAAAAGTTTTTTTTAAACGGTACAGTGTCCATCCAAGAAGCTAACCGGTTGGCTCTCAAATTTAAGAATCAATGTAAAGAAGATAAAATGAAACAAACTCAGTTAACTAAATTATGTAAAGACGTCGAAAGAGGACAAATGCATCAGGTGTACGAATTTGGACTTGCAACATATCTCCATGAATACAAAGGAATTGAAAAATATGTTAAAGGCTATTTGAGGCCATCTGCGGAAAATGTCGATTGTTCAATCGGTAGGAATATTCTTTGTTACCTTTCCCTAGCATATTATTATGGACAAATTGCTTTGCCTCTGCAATTTTTCTGGGGTTTAATTTATAAAGTAAATAACTATCTTGTCGAAATAGAGGACTTGCCGGAGCCCGTCCGTCAGTTTGTAGTGTTTGATGAAAACGAAAGCAAAACATCCAACATTCGTGTCTGTCATTATCTAATTGCTAAAGAAATACTAGAACAGGTTTTAGGTGATGGGTCAGAGCAGAGATCTACAACCCTGAGTTTTTCTGCAAAGCGTAAACTTGGAGAAAAATGTGAAGAATTTATCGAATATGCGAGCAGAAAGAGTAATACATCAGGAAACATTGTGTATACTTTGACAAAAATTTTCATTTTTCGTGATAAAGATATGGAGGGAAATGAGGATCTAAACAAGAAAAAGCCAGTTCTAGTTCATTCAAGACTCATTGGTGATATACATTCAAAGCCTCCATTGTATACGGAACGTATACAGGTTCTCAAGAAATTGACAGAAGCTTTTCCGAATGACCAGAACTTCCACGCTCATCTCGGTCGTTTATATGCATACCTTAGACCAGATGAAATTGACGAAGCTGAAAAATGCCTACGGAAAGCAACAGCAATATCTGAAAAACTGATTGGAAACAAGCCTAAAAAAGAATTGGATTTCAAGCTACTTCTTTCTTTAATGCACGTCTATCACATTTATGGCACGATTTTGCAAAAAAGAATCACTAAATACACTGGGCAATCGCCGACAGGTGAACCTGAGATTAAAACAAATGTCGATGATTTTCAAAAAAAGTTAGAGGAACTTATTTCTACAGCAGAAATTGCATGTGGTTATTTCCAAAAAAGTAGGTTTTACACACCAGACGGTCATGAATCAGTCTATGGTTTCGATGGTGAAATAACTGTGCGCCTTCAGATATGTGATTTTATTGAAAGACAACTAAGGAAAGTAAGACAATCTTCAGGTATAAAAGACTATTTGTCTTCTCGGGAGGAACAGTATTCTGCGGGAAGAAACTTTGTAAAAATGAGCGTGTTCGCCATAGATAATTTGCTTATGGATTGTTTATCTTCTTTAGAAGATGAAAAAACTAGTGCTTCCATGAAGAACTTGATTTTTTGGTATAACCATCTCTTTAGCAAATGTGCTACGAATTTAGAAATGCTTGCAAAGGGTGACGATATCCAATCATATAGGCTCCAAATTGCAGCAAAAAAACTGAAATACAGTCAGGTAGAAAGCAATTTGATAATGCTTGAAAAGATTTGCAATAAAGAGGACATATCTTCAGTTGTTACTTTATATGAGAACATTTTAAGAGAAAACGTGTCAGACAGTAAAACAGCTTTAGATAGAGATTATAAGGAGTGGCTATTTGCCATCAGACATCGGCTTTTTGATACTGTATATCCAATTGAGACAGTTCTTCTTCAAGTGCGGAAATGGCATGAGAGTCTTCACTCTCCAATGTCTAAATTTTATTTGTTCATTGTCACAAGTCTTCTTGGGTTTGGAAAAAATAACACCAATGGTAGCACTGAGTTTTTAACTGAAGCTATACTTCTGAAAAAAAAAGTGGAAGATGTTAGCAGATCTGTTTTAAAACCCAAATACCCAAGGGAATGGCT
Source organism: Magallana ariakensis (assembly GCA_020458035.1). Lineage (NCBI taxonomy): Eukaryota > Metazoa > Mollusca > Bivalvia > Ostreida > Ostreidae > Magallana > Magallana ariakensis. The sequence goes on from CM035813.1 coordinate 73,839,118, forward strand.
GCGAAAGAAAGGTGGGGGAATAAAAGTTTTGGAACCTGGAACACGATTTTTCGGATACAGTTTTGTTGACGATAGAAATTTTAAAGAAGAGATATACCAAACCCTCATGATCTGCAAAGGCACTATTTGCGCCCCTAACGACAAGAAATTATCTGGATACATATCCTTTGATCTTGGTAACAATGTGGTGCTGGTGAAAGTTTTTTATATACCAAATAAGGGGAACCTAGAAGGCACTGCTTACGCTGAGAGACGAGTTGAATTTATTCTTGGCTTCAGTCTACATCATGGGTGGGAAGCATTTAACGTTCGACTTCTTGAAAAATACCCATGTCCGGAACGGGGATGTAACGCCCATGTCGAAGTTGGAAGAACGGACGAAAAGATAAAATGTCCAGGATGCCAAAAAATCATTTTCAGACATCATTTTGATCTGAAACGAAAATGAAAAACAAACATGAAGTGAGTTGAAAGTGTGTATAATTAATAAACGTTTCATGTCAATTTAGTGTGTATAATGAGATTATGTTTTAATCACAAAGGAAATTTAGAATGTAATTTACGAGGGTTGTCCCAAAATAGCGTATACAGAACACATAACTTAAAATCTGTTCACTGTAATTTCATTAGACTTCTATGTTTTCTTAAATGACTCTTTGGCAGACAATACTGAAGAATTCAAATCTGTAATTCATTTATTTATAGAGAAAATGAATAATTAGTAACGACAAAGTTTTTCAAGGTCCTTACAAATTTTTTTCAGTTAAAGCTGCGCCGCATTAAACGCTGATAGCGTCATTTAATTACGAATAAGGACTTCAGCTTGTCACAAAACGCATTATAAAATCTTTAAAAGTTTTGTTATTGCCTAGACACTTGCTTGATAAATAGTGAAAATATTAACAAATTTAAATGTATTTTTATTTGACTTTTATCGTTCGAAAAGTACTTTTTGTCGCAATTTTCATTTCATTATGTTGATTTTGACTTTTCGTTTTTGACATTGCGCAACATGCCGAAGTTATAATCTAGAATGCTTCTATTTCACTAATTTAATCTCAAACAATATTTGATTTCAAAACATACGTTGAATGCAAATTACTTGAGCCCTCCGTGGCGCAAGTGTAATCTTCCCGTGTTTTCGATTAACTGAATAACGCCACTTGTCTACGGTATTTTGGGACGACCCTCGAATATTCGGTTTTTATGATACCGTTTGATAATTTGAGTAGGGTTTTTTTTATTTTGCATAAATTTATCCATTAAAATGTAAACATGTTTTTTTTTTACTAAAAGTTAAAATTATTATAAGCATGTTACTTACTAGACATTGAGAGGTCTTATCCCTCATTAATGATTTATCTCTCTATATTTTTTGTTCGGTTATTAAAAGAAACTTATATGTTCAATTTTAATTTAAGGAGGACGGGCGGTTAACAAATTACCAATCAAAATTAACTTAACGTTTTCGTTAAATCTATTAGTAAAAAAAAGTGTCATATATTTGAGGTTTAACATTTAAAAATGTCTCATATCGGTATGCAGATATTTTAATTTCAAGAAGATTAACATACTTTAAAAATTTCCACGACACACCAATCTATTATTTGCTTGCATTTTAAAGGTATTATTTTAAAAACTTGATTTCATAAATGTGAGATTGTTACAAATCTGAGTTGTTTGTTTTTCTTTGTTTTTTTTTTAGAAAATGTATTTTAACAAAACGATTGGGAAATTTGTTACTGCTTGTGTTGCGAGCCACGTTTATTCATTAGAATTTCACTGAAATGATATTGCATGCTATAGAAATGGTATTTGAAGGGGCCTTAAAATTTTAAAACGAAAAAAAAATATGCATATGATATTACCATATACTTATAAAAAGATATGTACATAATATTACCATCATGATGTACTTATTACATGTCACAGTGGGTTTTTTTTTTGATGATACATGTGTGTGAAGACCTGAATTGTTCGTTTGGGAATTTGCATTGATTTATGCTTAGATTTAAGGAAAAATCAGAGATTCGCAGAGGCGTTATGGAAGCATTTGAAATCTTAAGTTACATGCAATTCCGAAAAAAAACCCACCCCAAATCTTAGTATACCATGTACCTTTACCAATATTTAAACAACAATCACTAGACCAAAAACAAATAAAAATAATTTAGAGATTATTTTTCGCTAAATAATATTGTATAAGTTAGATTTACTCATTGATGACGTCGTGGAATAACTTCTAAATTTGATCGTAAAGTATTGTAAATAGATTCAAAATACGAGAAATATAAGAACTTTAATAAACGAGTTGATGTGATTTATTGAGAATTGATTAAAAAAAACTATGGCATACATGTTAAGTTTATCAATAAAGGTGTGTAAATATGATTTTATCGATGCTTAAATTGAAAAGTGCCGCTAAAATCCTGTGTTTTGTGTTCCTGTGAGGCTTTATGCCGTTTCCCCTTTAAACGGAATTAGACTTGGGAGAGTTTGTTTGTTTTTTGAGGGTTTTTTTCTTCTTTTTTTATGAACTAAAATAAACTATTTAATTTAGGGAAATTAAGTATTCTTACAGGGTTTTTTTTAAATAAATCTAAGATGTTTTATTTTACCTGAAATGTTTGTTGGGATATACGTAGGGTATGTATAGTTACATATATCACGAGATATTGCACTGAGTTGGAAGTGTATATTTACCCGATTTTATTGTACTGACATCTATTTAAACAATATAATTATACCAAGTTTTAAGAAATGATCAAACATTAATTATTTGTATATTAGGTTGAAGATTAACGCAAAATAAGGCGTGTCTCTCTTTAACTTAACCGCATTGGGAAAAAAGAACATACCATTGTGTGTTTGTTTTTTTAACCTATTAGTATTTGATTTGTAAGATTTATTCTTCTCCTTTTAATTAGTTTTACTTTAATATGTGTAAAGTTGCTCTTCTATACGTCTTATCATTGGACATTCATTTTACTAATTATTCATGACATTATAATATATCTACATCCACAATCTATGTACGTTTACTTACCAGGTGTACCTTTACAATGATGTTGTTACATTTGTGAATAATTTTTTAATTTATTAATGAAAAAAAATAGATGAAAACAATATAATTTTTTCTTTGACGATTCATGCGGGCTATACAATTAAGCACAGATATTAAACATTGTGTATACAGCTTATGTATACGTATTCATTTAGCAATGCTTTCCTCCCTTATCCTAGCATAAGTCACAGATGATATTATTGTTTTCATGATATATTCACACTGATTTATAATTCTTCTCCCATTACAAGTGAAACTATAATATTAAAATATCTTTGAATTCAGATTATCCAGTAGACATTTAATAATACTAACCCTGATTTCATTACAGCTTCATAGTTAATTTTGCACATGCTTGTATGTTTAGTTTACCTGAGCTGAAAGCTCAAGTGAACTATTCCGATCTTTTTTTGTCTGGCGTCCGTTTGTCTGTCTATTATTGTCACAAATAGTCGACTTCTCCAGAATCACTGGACCATTATAAACTAGAACAGGTGAAATAAGTTTAGGTTTGTTTCAATGAAGGCCTTGCGTTTTTCAAAAGGAGATAATCTATTACAAGTGATCATTTTAATTTAAAAAATAAAAAATAAAACCTGCGATTCTGGAATTATGAAACTTGTATGTAAGCACCCTCACCTTCCGAGGTAGTGTTAGTAGTGCGGATATAAGTGTGTGTAAATCATCATTTTTAAGGATACAGTCAAAGGAGGGAGTTCTCTTTTAAAATGAATGAATAGAGGACAATCTATAAAAATCATATTTTCAAAAACCAGAAAAGACTGAACTTTATATGGAACTATTATAAGGAGTGCAGAGTCTAGTTTATCTAAATAAAGATCATTGGGTTTTGGGCGACAATGATCGTGATTTTAGATTAAAAAAAAAACGTTTAAAAATCTTCTTCTAAAAATCAAATAGCCAAAAAACCCCAGAATATTCCAAACATAATGAATTTAACCTTGTTGGAATCATAATTCCAGCCGGGGTTAGGGTTGGTCTTCAATAAGGAGATTCAATTTGCACAAAAAATAAATAAAGAAAAGTCTTTTGGAAATCTTATCAAAAATTTGTGTGGAAGCATCAATAGGTTGTCTTTATTCAAGTTGCAAATAAAGATCCCCTTTTGGTAATAGTGAGAGCACAATGGGGATTTAAATTTACAAATAAATATGTAGTGGAAAATCTTAAAAATACTATTGTAAAATTACATTTGATATGAAAAAAAGCTGAGTCTTATATGTACGATTCCCCAGGTATTGTAGAATGAAGTTAGTTGATATCATTAAGGTAGATTGGTTTGGATTTTGACATAGAGATAAATGATGGAAAACGTCAAGGTTCTTCTCAAAAACGGAAACAACAAAACAAACTTGATATTTAACATATATGGAAATCGTGAAGGAAATTTGAAAATCTCTCAAGCTAAATATATACACTGAATTATCATAATGTTTTTGTAATTGATAACTTAAAGTTTATTTTATCAGAGTTTTGGCTATTGTTGCTCAGCTGAGCAAATTGGCCCCAGGCCAAAAGCTCGTTTTAAATTTCTGTGGCTTCATACACTGATATATTTAACAATTTTAATATTTTCTAATCTTTGTACGTTTCAATGTATTTTTTTCTACGTTTGACATAGTTTTACAATTTGCATTGAAATAAAATATGTAGTATATTGATGCTGGTTTTTTGAAATTTATTTTAGCGCACCTAAGCTAAAAAATCTAGCTGATCACTTATGTCCGTCGGTCTGTAAACTGTTCTAATTTTAGACTGATAGTCCAAAACCACGAGGCAAACTTAACCAAACTTGGCAAAACCAACATTTTTACGTAGTTTTGGACTATCAGTATAAATTAGTAGAGATAACGTGTTAATCTTTATGTCGTTTGTTTTGTGAACAAATTTTGTTCATTTTGTTTTCATTTAAAAATGGCTTAATTGACAGGGAAAACTACTGCAATATCTTTATAATGCACAGAGACATAGCATAATCATCGTTTAAAAGCGTTCACAAAATTTGATAGAAAATCGGACCAAGCAGCTTTAAGATTGATACAAGTTATCTCAAATTCTCAATCTTATATCTAGGAGGTGAGCAAATTGAGTGTATACTAGAGCTACAAAACATAAAATTTGTTACACAAAATTCAAGTTTGAAACAATACATATGATCGTCGACTTACAATTGTTTACAGTTCAAAAAATATCAAAGAATGACAGTAGGTACATACATATTAAGTCAGTTATTATAGCCTTGTGTGCCCATATTTCGGCGGTCTAAACAATCAAGGTTACTCAACAAATTATATGAGCAACAGGTTTAAAATTTAAAAAAGAATATCATGATTATCAATCATAGTTTACGTGTTTACATAAATTGGTTAACCTTTATTCATTTCATCATTATTTTTTAAAAAGTATAAAATCATCGACAACGTTCTTCAGGCGCAGCCATTACCAGGTCCTAACCTAACTTATGTTATTGTTCATAATACAAGGTTATAGATAGGCCAAACAAAACTTTTTTTTATGTAACTGTATAAGATAAAGTCGGGAATTTATTTCATCAATAATACATTATGTGGTAATTTCCGTTTTGGGTTTTTTACTCCTTAATGCAATGAGGGCAGAAGAACTTATCATGTAAGCGCACTACACGTGTACTGCAGCAGTACTTGAAGTGAGTCTAATGCTAGCATGGCATTCCATTCCTATATACCGTCGCATTGGGCCCATTTGGTAAAAATGACCACATCACAATTTTTCATCTCTTTTGGAGTTAACTTTTTTTAAGCTATTTTTAGGATATTGCCTTAGGAACGTGTAGAATAAAAAAAAATACTAAAATAAATGTTGTCAGACATTTAATTACCCACCACCAGGTTGTTGAATATTGGTTATGCTGTCTTCACGTCGCGTATTTGCGACGTCATGACGTCGGGTATCTTTAAGAACTTGGCAATTTAGACGGTGGAAAGTTATTTTAAACCATACTTAAGTCGAAATAGATTCATTATCTTTTCGAATTAACTATAATTTTTTTATTTCAACAGTTTAAAAGTTTCATGAGCCAAAGTCGATAAGATCTAAGTCGGTATACATATCCAGAACTAACTAAAGAATCAAAACAACACATACTTCCGTCAAGTCAACAACATCGGCCTTTTCTATCAACAACATATTGTTGAGATTATTTTTTTTATCATTTACACAAGTTTCATATTTTGATATTTTACTGGAAATGGACATGATGGTAATGGACATTGATGGTTACTTAACAAAAACTATGATAAACGCAATGACTTCAATTTTTCTATAGTCAACTTTCCTTACTTGTGTAGCAATATAACTTCATCACCTGCATATGGTGTTTTTGTCTCTCAGTTAATTCGATAAGGGCATGTTTTTCGTATTAACAGTTTTTAAGTCGAGGCAAGCTACTGACAAACAAGTTGATAAAACAGGACTATCAACAGTCTCGTTTGAAGTAATTTTTTCGTAAGTTCTATGGTTGATACAACGAACTTGTTAGCAAAGACAATCTTCCACTGGGTCGCATGTTTCCTTTGATGGCCATATGCTTGATGTTTCCTTTGATTCATTAATACCTTATGTAAATAAACAATTGGGTCTTCATTAATACCTTATGTAAATAAACAATTGGGTCTCCATAACATTCGCATCAAACTTTACTCCATCCCTTTGAAAAAGTTAAACAAAAGTCAAGGTAAAGCCGCTTTTTGATTTTTCTACACCGGAATACAGACTCGGATCCATGATTATGGATATTGCTTATCATCGGCTTTTTAGACCTACACAAACAGAAAATACTGGACATGCACCACGTTATGTTTTTAAAACTGCAGTATGCCAACAAGGGAATCGATGCCGTTTAAATAAGCAATATTCTTTATCACAAAAGTTCAATCCTGAATTCCGCCATATTTCAAGATAAAGTCAACCCCTTGTATATTTACTACAATTATACTTCAAACATTGCTCCCAAACTCTTTAATTACAAACACAGATCTGAAAGATAATCCTCCAACGTTTTTTTTTTTTTTTCACCCTACAACTTTAGTCCTGCCGGACACGTCATTACTGGTGATGTTAATTTAGTTAACAACGAAGACCTAAAATCACTTATTTTGAAAGGACCAAAATTTAGGGAGCCTAGATCCTTTACATGGCGTCGTAACTTTATACATATCATGAACTCTGTTGAAGATTACGTCAAGCGATGGGCAAAATCTGAAAAAGAAGATCTTGATACCGTGTCCGAGTTGGTTAAAAGCATCAGGTGTATTTTGAAATCTCGTATTAAACGACTGAGAGGTCAAATGAAAACTATCTGTTCTTCTGTTTTCAATAAAGCAGAAGTGAGAAAAGAACTAGACAGATTGCATGATCAGTATGTACTGGTCCCTGCTGATAATGCAAGTAACAACATTGTGTTTGTTTTTAAGGCGCATTATATTAATTGCAGTTTCAAAGAACTAGGTTTCGATTCTACACATGACAATCCTTCTTACACCCATAGCAGCCTTTCCAAGCAGGAAATACTTCAAAATCATAAATTGGTTTTGGATATCTTTAATATCCACAATAAATAAAATGGGTTTGGTTTACGTTATTTGTACTGGATTCCTAAGCTTCACAAAAGTCCTTACAAACAGAAATCTATAGCAGGTTCCAGTAAATGTTTTACCAAACCTCTCTCTTTACTCCTTACTAAAATTCTTACAGTAGTGAATGAGAAACTTCAAGAGTATTGTACAACAATATACTCCAGAAGTGGTGTGAATCAGATGTGGATACTAAAAAACTTTAAAGAATTATTAGAAACTTTTAGTTCACAAAATCATACCAAAATCAATAGCATCAAAACGTACGATTTTTAAACGCTTTATACAACCATTCCCTAGGACAAATTAAAATCTAGGCTTTTTGATATCATCGACAGTTGTTTCTTCAATAAAAATAGAAGTCGTAGAAATGCTTACCTTGTCATTGGAAATTTAAAAAATTATTTTGTTAAAATCTATTCTGATTGCACACACAAGTACTCTGAAGTTGACATTGAAAAGATGCTTGAGTTTCTGATAGACAACATATCTAGTAGTTTTTGGAAATCAAGTCTTCCAACAATCTGTTGGAATTCCAATGGGTACCAATTGTGCCTTACACTACTAAGTCATAAAAGTACTGACATTCCCATTTTTTACTGATAAACTTAGACATTTACTGACAATGTACTGACATTACTGATAAACTTAGAAAAGTACTGACGTTTTTACTGACGGTACTGAGAAACTTAGAAAAGTACTGACAAACTTAGACAGTACTGATAAACTTAGAGAAGTACTGACACTTTTTTCTGACGGTACTGAATAACTTAGAGAAGTACTGACAAGTACTGATAAGTATTGACACCATTGTTTTCATTCCCGCTAGAGCTTAAAAGGTTTGAAAGTGTATTTAATAATGTATTTTTAATTACAATAAAAAATAAGACGATTATTAAACTTATTAATAACACTTTCCTTGAATGTCAATTTTATATGTAAGTGAAGGAAAAATTTAGCCTTGTTTTTTTTTGTTTTTTTTTTTAAATGTCGGATTTTATAATATTTATGTTGTTAGCTTGAGTTTTGATAATTATTTAGAAACTTAAAGTCAGTAAAAAAAATGACACTCTTGAGCTGAACATCAATAAACTTGTTCACCAATAACAACAATTAGTTATTAGCATTCAATCTACCCGTATTACCCATGCACGGATTAACGGGTGATCTGGACCCCCCCCCCCCCTCTCTTGCACCCTCCATGGAAAAATCTAAATTTGCATGAATAATAAATATGGCTCAGACCCCACCCCCACCCCCGGGAAAACATAAACAACATGATTATGGGGTCCGCGCATTTTACATAGTAAATTAATGTGCTGTGTTTCCGTATACTTATGATCGCGGTAAGCTTGAAGCGCTTGAGACAGAGGTCGAACGTGTTTATCAGTTTTTTTGTCTTTGTGAAATAGTATAAATCTAGAAATCAACCCTATCCATCTACATTGAATATTGAGGAGACTTGATTTTCTCTAAAAATCTGACTCTGTCACATTGAGAGAGTAGTTAGTATAGTAATTTAAAGGGGGTGCAGATAAACATATTAAAATTGTTATCAAGTTACAAGTCAATGTATAGTACATGTACATCTTATATTGATGTAACTTTAAAGTATTTTGAAATTCATTTGACCAATATATATATATATATATATATATATATATATATATATATATATATATATATATATATATAATTTATTTATGAATGAAGTAATGTCACAACATCCAAGACTGTACGAATTTAAAAAAAATAATTTATTTTCAGTGTTAGTATTATTTTCTTGTTAATTTCCCTCACATCTTCCGTAAAAGTTCTTACCACTTATAAATATCGAATTTTAGCATGCGTTCTTCTTGAAAAGGACAGACACAAATTCAGTTTTGAGAAAAAAAATCAAATTTTAAAAAGACATCGCCATTCATAGAGACAACACACAATGCTGTATTCGATCTCAGAATCTACTTGTCAATTGTCCAAAGCAATAGCCATTGCGATAAAGAAAAAGTCGACAAAGTAAGTTGATTTAAACAGTTAACAATGGGTTAAAATCGCCATGTTGTGACATACTGTTATAAAAAGTAAAAGATACTGCGTGTCGAATACCATCGATGCTTGGACTCTATATGTAGTATGTGTTGTTAAAGGCCAAAGGCATTTAACAAACTGATTTATCTATCTTAACACACTTTTAGTTACGTCAATATAGGATATAGGATATATATATATATATGTGTGTGTGTGTGTGTGTGTGTGTGTGTGTGTGTGTGTGTGTGTGTGTGTGTGTGTGTAAATCCAGAAAAAAGTCACAGTGGTCGGATGAAATATAGAAAACTTAAATGAATAAAAACACAAAGTCAGAGTAAAACATAATGAAGATGAAAATGAAAGCGCTTATGTTTTACTCTGACTTTGTGTTTTTATTCAAGTTTTATATATATATATATATATATATATATATATATATATATATATATATATATATATATATATATATATATCCAATAAATCTTTTTTCTTGGTACCGGGGATGAATAAACACAAAGAATAAGTCCAATGCTCAAACAACTTTTATCTATAGCGCTTTCGCCCTACCGGGCTCTTCAGTAGATTTAAACAAAGTAAACAAGAACATTATGATGTCAATCTCGTGACGTTAGACAACGTTATACAAGCATAGTGTTGAAGACGTGATTATGACGTCAAAACAATATACAGTGTATAGTATAAGAGTCAACACAAAAATAATGATAACAGTTCAGTGTCTCTTGTACATAATTACATACATGTACATGTATGTACAGTTGAAGAGATATTATACGTAAATGTTAAAATTAACAATATTAAGAATTTAACTTTGGTTTAAACAGTTTAACAAAGTTAAAGAAAACAATGAACAATTGCGTAAAGCTAAAGAAAATCACTTTGTTAAACTGTTTAAACTTCTTTGTGTTTATATATATATATATTCATTTAAAATAGCCAGTTCATAGGTAAGAATGATGTGTTCATCTGCATCACCTATTATTTACCCCATAAACTTTCTTTTTTTTCTGGATTTGACTTCTCTACTCCGGTGACATCATCATTAATAGTTCTGTATACGTATACACTTGATTGGAAATTAAGTCATATTTATCAAATAAGCAGTGACTTATTGTATAGATCTTGAATCAATCATATTGCATTAGTAGCAGACCAATGTGTAATGTTCTGCAAGTTTAGTTGGTTTTGATTTCTAACTACTATACGATTCAAAATATTGTAATTGTACATGCATTGCTGAATTTTCTCACAGTTAATATAATAATATTTATCGTTTTTCAAGAATTTGTCTTTTAACAAGGACATATATCTTTTTCAAACGATGTAAATTCAATTAAAAAATCTAGCATACACATAGAGATGTAGATCTGGTAAGAAAAGAAAGAAGCAAGATATTGTGACAACCCGGAAATTGTCATTCCGCCTCTTGAAGGTTCACTAGTTAGTTTTTTTTTTCGCCAGGTGGCGTTGTTTGGAAAGGTTCTATAAGGAAGTGTTTCGCGCAATAAGTCAGTCGTTGCAGAAGCTGTGCTAGAGGAAGGTCGCTATAAAATATTGGGTAACTGTCGTCAAAATTACATTTGTGTTTTGTTTGTTTTTTTATATATCCGTACAAAGTCTAGACGTGACTGAACAATTCTTTCCTTTCTTTGTATATTTTTTTTCTGTTTATTTTATAAACAATTGAATACCGTGATGTAAGATCCGGTGCCACGAAAAGCAGGGGCCACGAAGAGCCGGAGCCACGAAGAGTAGGAGCCACGAAGAGCCGGAGCCACGAAGAGCAGGAGCCACGCTGTAAAAGCCAGAGCCATTAGAGCCTTACTGAATGAGCCGAGCCTGTAGATTAGAGCCAGCGCATACTTGTACAAACTTGAATCTACGACAAGCAGTCGATTTGTTTTTATAATCAGTTTATGTATATACGAGGGTCAATCAAAAAATACGAAGACAATGTGGCTCTCTACCATATATTTTTCATTAAAGTCAAAACTAACAGATTAATTTATGCAACAATACTTATTTTATTGATATACGAAGTTTCATTCCATTTGGTGAAAAGGTATTTTTGTTACCCGATTTTAAAACTAACATGTTTTGTCACCACGGCGCCGGGTAACGTTGAAAACATAACGTCAAGATAACGCAAGCACAGTTAATAGAAATATTCAATCTTTATATCACCCTGAGTCTTTTGTGCTTTTCACCATACAATTTAAATCAGCACTATATCACTTGACATCTAATTTGTTTACAATTGTTCGAAAATCATAAGTTTGTTCCTCGAAGTCTTCTTATTTTTTACCGCATGTCTCTACGTTTACAGTAAGACAGTCCCTGGATGTCAGATGACGTTGTTTATTTTTGATTAAATATTTACAGATATTCTATTCTCTATCGTACTGATTGATGTTCAAAATACATTTACCACAACCCCCACAAAATGTGTTAGAATTAAATACAAATGTAAAAATATTTTTTGACTTATTTTTTCCACCACTGAGCATTTTCACAGTTTTTATCGGCTTTTTCCCGAGTTAGATCCATATTGTTTATACTTTTCGTTGCGCCGTGACGTCCGGCGACGTCAACGTTTTTAGTCAATTTTAAAGAGGACTATATGTCTTTAGTTACTGATATCTGTTCAACAAATTTATATATCCCGTCATCATTTGGTACATAGATTAACATATCAATTTTTAATTTAAGGTTTCAATTTAAGTTGGTTTTAAGCCCAATTTATTGGGGTGTTGCTAAAACGCGGAACGGAAAACGGAACGGAAAGCGGAACGGAACGGAAAACGGAAAATATCATATAACGTTTATCGCTTTTAAAGGGTATAGACTGGCCAGAAACGATTTAATTTGTATCATTTATTCATATCTAGTGAATGATTATTAACATATGGCTGTCTTATTGATATTCTTACAGGTATGAATGTCTATCAAATATAGAATTGCATTCGATTTGCTTTACTGTTGAGTACAAAACGGAAAAAATCAAATGTACAAATTGTGAAATATTAAAGAGAAAATTAATTATGTGTATAACTTTTAATAATTATTTTTCTTATATGGTATTGCTGACATAACAGCGTAACGCAGTTAGTGAAAGCGTTTCATGTGTTTTATGTATATTTTTATATTTCAAATATGATGAATATACTTAAATCAACATTGAATTTTCGGTGTTCTATCCGATTTTGAATAATATAGACGATACAGTACCATTGAGATTTAAAAAAACCCCTGTACGACTGATGACATTCATGATCATCTTTACGAAGTCTTGCTGCATCATCTATATGCAAACATGTCCCGCTATTGTAAATATCATTTTACCCCCCAAAATAGCTTCATTTTATTGGACCAATAACGTTGTGGATTTCATGTTATGTTTTATTTTGTCTCTAATATCGTTCGTTGTCTACATTTTCTACAAATAAAAAATACCTTGTACTTAGTGAAACTAGTACTTTTAGAAATGCAATTTTGTTCACGTTTGCATTACTTGACAGTTGTTTATTTCTATATACATAGAATCCAAATAGAGAACTCTAGACGTTGCCTGGTTTGATTTTGCGATTATAAATTGGGACTATAGTCTGTCGATCCCAAAATATTAATATTTATGCAACACATTTGGACGATTTTTAAAAACGGGAAATATCCAAGAAAACTTCATTGACACATTATCAATTTTTAATTGGAAAAATTCAAAGGATCGAAAAAAGATTTCTTACGGATATTTATAATGCGAAATGATGACATCTTTTCTCCATTCGGAAGTCACTTAGAAGACCTCGCACAATTTTTCAACGTTATCATCCGGGTCTCCTGAAATGCAAAACCCCGTAGACTTCTTTATTTATAGCCATGTATTGAAACCTGATGAGCTAGAGAGGACGTTTTAAAGTAGAAATCATGAGAATTTTTCATGCTTCTGAAAGAACATCGCTTGAACCCTGAGGTATAAATAAATATTAAGTTATTCAGCAAAATGTGAATCAAGGATTTTTTAGGACAGAGAATAGTGGTCAATGCATGTACTATTAAATTTTGGGGAAATAATCATTCTTGAATAAATAATCTCATATTGATAATCTTTCAAAAAAAATTAAAAATTACATAAAGTATATCGTTTTTAGCATGATTAACAAATCTATCAAGTAAATAACATTAGATAAGATTTTCCGTTTTCCGTTCCGCTTTCCGTTCCGTTTTCCGTTCCGCGTTTTAGCAACACCCAATTTATTGAGATATTACTTTCAACATAATATGGTTTATTGTTTACGGAATACAAAGTTTGACCTTGCGCCGTGACCTCATTTTTGCAGAATAAAATTCCAAATAATTCTTAGAATTGAAGGAATATAGGAACTTTTTAAATTTCAAATTGTTTGAAACAGTTGCTAAATTATGTCTACTAAAATTAGTTATAATATGACGTTAAATAACATAGCTATGGCAAAAGTCTTCGTATTTTTTTAATATTAACTACTAGTCCTCAGAAAGATAACTGAGGGTTCCTATCCACTTCAATTTTATTTTATAATCTATAGGATTGCACGCTACAATATGAACTTTTATATATTTTATTTACATAAGGTGTTAACTAATGGTTTCATGTTCAAAATTAATGAATTATATATCGGTTCAATAAGTGATTGATTTTTTAAGTCATTTGCATAGCAGTTTAAAGTCACATAATGAAAGTCAGTAGTATATGTTTATAAGAATGCGGTCTGTTAAGTTCGGAAAATGTTGCTCGTGGTTTTTGTGACTTCTATTTTAATAATAACAAAACAGTGCCGTTCTCAGCAATGCGTTTCCACCAATTTTAAACTTGTGTATAAGAACACTATTTCTTCCGCTGATTATAGACCTTTGTTGATTATACAGGATAATAATTATGGAATAACTTTGCATAGATGCCTGCATCAATGCTCACAAAGCGAACAGTGCATTGGGATTTTCCTTTGCAAAGCAAACGAAAATTTATTCGTATGTCAAACTTGTTGTGAATGGAAGAAAATTAAAGGATATACACTTGGAAACTCTCCTCAATGCAAATACATAGAAAAGGTATACGATTAATATTTTCTAAAACAAACAAAATGAGAAAAACAAAATTTTATTAGAATAGGAAAAACAATTATTTGAATTCGGTTAGTATTTGAATTAGAAATACATATAGAACAAGTAATACATTAAAAATTATGTCGCGTTTTAATTTTGTTTTGATTTAATAGTGTTTCTTGTTTCAAAAATATCAGAAAGAAATAAATTTGATATTTTGAATTTCTGTTTTCAGGATTTTATACTAAAGACAAACTGTAAGTGTACACAACACAGAGAAATTAACAAACTATTATTACTTCTTTATCACATATGAAAAAATTACAGTAACAAACCGTCAACCATCTCAAAAATCCAGAAAACGAAATACAAATTCAAAGCAGAGCAACATATAAGACACAAAGTATTTTAGCATTTAGATGGAATTTATTTTAATATAATTTGGTCGCGGTGATATAATAAAAAAAATTTGGGACGGGCCTTCGGCTCGTCTCTCCAACAACAAACAAACGTTGCGACCCCAAAATGGGCTAACTTGTGCACTTGGTAGGTCACAAATGCACAACGCCACTCAAAATGCAATATTGGTCAATCAAAGTTCAAACAAAGTTCAAAGTTCAATCAGAGTTCAAAGTTCAATCAGAGTTCAAAGTTCAATCAAAGCTGCATTAAAGTTCAATAAGGTGATTTGGGTCCATATCGCATTCAATACACAAGTGTATTATTAACATTTGCACGTATCAAAGTTGCAATAATAAAAAGCGCTATCGTCGCCCCAAAAATGATACACTGTTCCATTTGAGGTGGGGTTTGACGAAAGCGCCACATGCATGAACATGCATCCGCCAAAAAAGGTCCTACATATTGGTGACGGCGTCACAACACCACCTCAAATAGATACCGCCGACCAATGCCAATGAGGATGGGATTCCACTTACTAGGTTTTGTCAATTTTGACCCCATTAAGTGTTAAATAGCCCCTTGTAAATTGTTGAAAAAAAAGATCATTCCCCAACGTGGACAGGTGGATACCGTCACTATTAAAATGTTGAGTGTGACTAATTTTAATTTTAGGATGATTGATGTATGCCCCTCCCAGACTCACCATGCCGGTTAACTCGGGTTCGGGTTCGTTTCATGGCTTTTGTGTTTGTTGAGTAGCGCCATGTTATCATGGGGAAGGTAGAGGACCACACACATTTGGTTTTTGAGAATAAGGTTTTACATTGAGACAAAATAGCATGTACCATTGGCAACAGCCGGTCAAGAGGAGTTTTTCCAACATTATTGGCTCCAAAATTAATGTCAATAATGTGAGGAGGACTTTGCAATTTTAAGGCTTTCCAGGTAATTGAGTTTAGGGACAAGGTCCAAAAGTTTCATGCCACTGCCTGCCACAATATGTTATCATTTGGAATGGATAAGTTGGTTCCTCTGATTCTTTGTTTAGTTCGTTTGATATATAATGGAAGATCCCAAAATCCACACATTAACTGGATCTGCAACTACTTGGTTTAAATTGGTTTTGGAATGCCAAAAAAATGAAAATAAAGGTGAAAATAATGAAAATAATGAAAAAAATGACTGATACAAATAGCAAATTTAAATGAAGATCACCGGGAAGGGAACATGTTAATTGATCGCCGACAGCCGGTGGTAAATTGAGTGAAGGGGAATACTGAATATGCATAATCCAATGTAATACCTATAGGCTTGGGAATGCCACCGCCCAGAGGCTTGTATTGCTTGTTCTGATGGGCTCTGTTGTGCCATTATGGTAGTTGCCCCTTTCCTGAATGAATGAGATCTTAATACTTACTATCAATTCCCCAAACTTGTAGGGCTGATGAGAACTGATAGCGGGTTAGTGGTTGGCCGGAGTAGTGGCAAAACAGAGGGCATGTAACGTTTGGCCGGATTTTTAAATATTTGTTCATTATTTTGACCGGACAAAATTGGGTGTCAGTGGCGTTGATGCGCAAGAGGATTCCATTGCCTAATTGATCAGTATTGGAGTATTTGATAAGCAGATTGATAATGGAATGTTGAAATGAAATATGCTAAACCTGGATAATTTTATCGGGCGATTTACCCTTAGATAATGCAAAATCCCCCACTTTTATTAGTGCATAATATGCTAAGGTAAATGCAGCAGAAAACAATGACGTTTCATATGTATCCTAGCATACCACAGGCAATTTATGAAGGAATTGATTCAAATGTCTAGTGTTAAGGGCATGCGAACATCCCTGTTTTTATTTTGCATTTTCATGCCCTCTAATAGTTTACCAACAAGGAAATGTTATGTTGGGTCACCATTCCCTAATACTTACACTTAGTAGAAAACAATTTTGGAACTCGGCATGCGCAGCCCGGATAAATCCGGAATGAGCATAAAGGTATACTGAGATAAATGTTCCTATTCTGAGACTGCGCTACAATATGCATTATTATTCAATACTTGGAAATTATATCTTAGAAACAGAATATGTACTTCAGCACATAAAAACATATCTAAAACTATATGAGACTGAGTTTCTTACACTTTAATTCGAAAAAAAATCCAAAACATTAAAAATATATCCCGCTAAATATATGTTCATCCAAAACAAAGTCCATGCTTATTTTTGCTAAAGCCATCAAAATATAAAACAAAATCGTCTATCTACTGTAACGTGTTACGTTCTTGAAAACGTACTATATATCGTGTTGCAAAAATTAATGATTTTATTTCATACAGGTGTTAACAAAAAGAAAATATGATAAAATATCGGCGCTCGCGGTTTTATATTCTCGGAGTTCGATGCAAAACGGTTGAATCGCGGAAAAGTGTATACACGTGACATAAGGAATCTGTAGTATGTCGTCACTAAAACTTTATACTTTTATATTAACCCTAAATACGATACGGACCTCCCCGGGTTTGTTTTCCCGATTACGACAAAGAACACACGGCGGGTGTGACCGGTCAGCAGAGGATGCTCACTCCTACCTCCATCTTTTTGGAGGTCCGTTGGCTCTGCTTTGAATTTGTATTTCGTTTTCTGGATTTTTGAGATGGTTGACGGTTTGTTATTGTCAGTTTTTCATTCAATTTTTCAGTGGCATTTAACAAAACAGCAGTACTAAGCTCTGAATATGATAAAAAGCACGGTGCCCCTAACGCTGTCGATGGGACAAAGATCTGTCCATATGGGTTGCGAGCTGGGTCGAAATATTCTGTAAAGCCATGGTTAATGATTGACTTGGAAGACACATACAATGTACAGAAAATTGTTATATATGCAAGGACTGACAATTTTGGTATGTCAATTTAACAACTATAAGATGTTAAACATACTAGTAATTAGCCGTTCGGTATCTGTTTTGTAAAAAAAAGTTTGACGAAATTATATATCCGATCGCTAACTGTTTTCTAAATTTAGATAAAGAAAGTGGGCGCTTAAGATGTAGATTCGGCAGGAATCTGGGCGGACAAGGAGAGTGGAAATTTCATCAATTAATTTTGCACATTTTCCGATTTATAACCGTTATTTGGTTTCTGCTGGACGTGGAATGGGTAGAAAATGGTTTGTAATGCAAAAGGTTTCATCATAATATGGGTCTAAATATAGCAACACGATGCATTTCATGCAAAATCATACTTTTTTACAGCTGTTTTTAAATGATTTTATTGTCTCTGGGTCTTCTCTCCACAAATTTGAAACGTGCAAAAATGACATATTTCAACATTAAAGATGTCGTTTTTTAAAAAAAGATGGAGAGATGACCCAGAGATGACTAATTATGTACTTTTTCAAAACATTTTGGGAGGATAAAAAAAAAGTCCATGGATATGACAATGTTGTTTCAAACACTACTTTATACCGCACATTGTGAAGTCAAGCATGGCTCAATGGTTTCGTCCTGGATTAGTGAATACATACATGCGGTGTTTGGGGTTCAAATCCTACCGGTGACTCCTTTTTCATTTTATTTTTTTAACTTTTTTGTTTTTAAATGTATGTTGATATAACATTATGTTGCATTATAGAATACCGGTATATTTTAATTTGCCGTTATTGATTTCTGCCGTATGAACACTTTTTTCTGTTCTTATTACTAGTTTATTAAAATATACGATATAAATGAATTAAAATATATATGCATTAACATTTCCAATATAACTAGTTATCGGTTTACCCTCTCATTGCCATTTTTAGAAAGCTTGTAAGTCTTTTTGATAGCCGAAATAGACATGTACTTCAACTCTCAACATGATATAGTTTGAGTAATTAATTTTTGTTCAAATCTGTACATAGCCTTACGAGGTTATAGACATTTAAATCACTATTGATTCGTGTCGATGATTCCTGCAAACTTATAATCTTGTGCGCCCAATTTCTTTAATTTAGAATAGCGCAATGAATTAATCTTTTATAGATACCTCATCAAAATGCGTAATCAATTGCGAACATCGATAATTTTTTCAATTATCAGCTTTATTTTGATGCCTGACAAAGACGGCCAAGAAACAGATAAGACATATAACAAATTAACAAACTGAGTCAAAAAACAACTCTGCTATTAAATTTTAGTCTCTTTGTTGTAAAAGTATATGGTGAATGGAAATACTTTTCGTTGTCAATAAATAAATAACACACAAGGTAACATATCTTTTACAATTTGTTGTCTATTGTTCAAAATCATGCAATCATGCTTACTCGTATTTAGTGTGACAATTTTAATTCAAATAATAATTTACATTTAAAAACATGTTAATTTTAGTCATGTGTGAATTTAGTTCAAATATCTTTTAGCATTTCAATTAGATGCAATCCGTGTAGCTGTAATGGGTAGACACGTCAACCACACTTGTGGAGGGGAATACCCTGGTCCTAGTTCCATGAATGACGTCATACTCTTCATGTGTCCACCGGGAGTCAGGGGAAACAAAGTTATTATATCGAAAACGACCACGGATTATTTAACTGTGTGCGAAGTCGAAGTTTACGGATAACCACAATGATCCACAGTTTCTACAACAACCCAAGTAAACAGTTGATTCAAGTGGATGTCTTCAAAGATATTTTTGTAGAAAGTCATAATTTGATTTTAATAACTTTTTCACGAGATTTTTTGGTAGAATGTAAGTCTTTTCTGGCATAGACAACACATTGCGTACACCTTTGGTATAAATTACGACATATATTTGTGGGTAAATTGTGTTTATGGGATTTTATTTACTTTAATAAACAAATTGACACTCTTATTTTAATCGATATTGTATGTCATGATGATAATAAAAATTTATAAAAATGTATAGCAAATTTTGCGGTACTGTTGAAGTTTTTATTACATGTACCATGTACTCAGATTGTTTTTCAAGATTTTTAAATATATAATACTGTATGCAGGGAAATATTCGTCCCCGTTTTATTTGTGTCCCTTTTGCCCTCGTTGTCAGCAGGCGAATCTAAGACCGGGCGAATTTCAATGTCTTAAGTATCTTTCTTTAAACACAGCATTGTCTGGGCGAATTCAAGACGGGGCAAAATCGTTTGCAAATGTAGAAGGACGAAAATAACACGGGGCTACCATAATCCCTGTATACCGTAACCTAGCGTACATATATTTGGGATCAGTAATTCCAAGTTAAAATTTTAATAGAATCAATAATTATTACGAGTGTGGGGTAGTGAAATTCCACCAAGGGGACAAGATTCACGGTCTAGGACGAGGCTGTACCGAGTCCTAAACCCTGAATCTTGGCCCCGAGGTGGAATTTCACTATCTCACACGAGTAAATAATAAATGATTTTTTTTCTCGCATTATTTTACATTATATAAATAGTGCCTGTTTGTGAGGGTACCAGTTGAAATTGACAACCCGAGAAACCATTGTCAACCGACGCAAAGCGGAGGTTGACAATGGTTTTCGAGGGGTGTCAGTTTCATCTTGTACCCTCCCACACAGGCACTATTTATTTTATTATACTGAATGTCTTAATTTTATAGCAAATTTTACTGATTTATATAGAAAATACGTAAGTTATACGACGAACCGTACGCGCATAATTTACGCGCATGTAACAATTCGTTCTATCGGCCCGTTGCCAAGTGTGTTGCTAACGCTGAGGGTATTGTCAACGGATTGTCAACTGCGTCTAAACCAATCAGATTTCAGTATTTAACATGAAAGTATAATAATAAAATGATGTATGACAACTTTCTGTTATGAAGTTCAAAAGATAACGTTCGGTTTATTCTTCCGCGTGCTTCAAATAGTGCAAGTCAAAATGAGAGCATACGACAGTCTTTTTTTAATAAAGATATGTTGAATTGTAATCAATTAAGCAAAACTGTTCATTAATGGATAATCTCAATCCATCATTTTGCATTCCCCTACAGTAGACAACGTTTGTTTACGTTTTAAAGCGGCTTAGTTATACACAGTGTAAGACAAAAGATCTAACTCTGATGTCTCACACTGGAAAAACCGATCTCACACCGGTGATAATGCGAGAATATCTGATCTACAACGGCAAATAATTAATCAACTTCTGAGTTAATTGACAATGATGCCTTCAGTTGAAAATAATTTTTAGATGTTACTGATCTACTTGGTGTGGATAAAAACTTGCTTAAACAGCGAAATTTTGAAAATAAACTTCATCTTCAGTCAAACATTTGAGCGGATCAACGTTTTGCGTTTTATTTCTCATTTAAATATTTTGACATTTAAAGTGTCCCAGCATATCTACATGGAGCAAAGTGTTTATTTTACAATTTTGCCCTCCAATTTACTTGAAAAATGGCCATGTTTGTGTTGTCTTGGTTGGCGTAGTTAATGGAATTCTATCTGATTTTTTTTTTATCCAACTAACTAATTACAGAATTTGTAACTGGTAACTATCTCAACGACCAGTGAACTGGTCAAACGGTCAGCATTTGCCATCCCTTGACCCAAGCAATAAAGAAAATAAAACAGAAGGGGGAATTATAAATGATTTCAAATCATCATTTAAAAATTAAACAGCATATTAAGTTCACCGGGATAATTATTAATTATTAACTTGGTTGGTCACGTGATTAAACCCCTACAGGGCTTCTTAAAAGATTGTATTACTTACCAATATAGTTTTTATCTTGGTTTACATTATAACATTGTTGTTTATTACTTTTATTTACGTTTAAGAAAAAGCAAATCGTCAAGAATTATTAACATAACCTTTTCTATGCTACTGACAAGCGATGACTGCGTGGCGTAACCATTGTGACGTAATGAAACAGTTGGCACAGAAATGAGCATTTTTGGTATTCTATAGGTTTATATACATGTAAGAAATCATATATATTTTCAAATATGGACTTTACGTTGCATGGGTCCAAAGGTATTCTATTGCAGTTCAATGCGTATATTTTCAAAAAAAGTTATTGCTATATAAGAAAAAAGTAATATAAGAGCAGTCAGTCGTATTTTTGATGAGGCTTTAGCCTGATAGATTATGTAAATGTAGCTTATGATTTTTTCCCACTCCTCTGTTAGTGATGATATTATACTGTCGTACTCAGCAATGCGTTCCATACAATTTTAAGCTTGTTTTTAAGAACAATATTTTCTCAACAATTTATTGGTTATACATGATACTAATTATGAAGTTAATTTTTATAAACGCTTGCATCTATGTTTTTCAGAGCAAACCCTTTTCTTATTTAAAAAAAATATCTTCTAATTAAAACCAATTGCAATAATTAATTTGTTTTATGCAGGACTCAGATGGTGATTTAATTCCTGACCCATTGACAATCAATGATCAAGGTCTTCCGTTTCCGAAAACTTTATAGTGATTGTAATGTTTCTTCTTCTCTTTTTCCCTTTTTTTGTCCACAAGATTTCTCAGATATGGCTGGATAGGTTTTCCTGAAATTTTCAGGGATAATAGAGAATAATAATTGTTCTGACCTGGATATGGACTTTTTAATATTACCCTTGCCTCGCCAGGCCAGGTCCAACACACTCATAATAAACAGTTCACTTGTTTATTTAATATTGCCGAGACATTAAAGGGTAAAAAAAAAATGAAAAAAAACAAATAAAAACAACAATCACAATATGCTCATATGCTCATAACAAAATAGATGATTAAATTTCACAATAGATTTTTGTTAGGTACATGTACTACAGATTTAGATTTGTTGACATTTTGACGGACATTCGAATTTCCTCTTCACCATGATCAAAAAACAAAGTAAACATTTGAAAATTTTGCTGAAACATTTCTGATTTTAAGTAGAGCATACATACATACAATATTACAATAAACTTACCCCATGGGGCCACAAAATCACGTTGCAGTTCACAAATGAATATGACGACCTAGATCGTGAGCCATCAGGCTGACGTTAGGTGAACGTAAACTAAACATAAAACACAGAACCGTCTCAAAACGGCACAAAATATTCCGGAAAGTGTCAGCACACTCCCCGCCTGACGCCAGTCACTACATAATCACTTTATCATTACTAAAGTCTAACGATGTGGCACTAAAAGAACTACTTCCGTAACTGGTCGCACGTAATGGACAAGCTGTCCCCCTCTGCTTGTGCGAACCTCTATCTTGCGGACCTTGCCGTCGTCATCAGGGAATGTTCGATTGATAACATCCATACTCCAATCGTTGCGATGAGCTTCTTTGTCTCGAAGAACATCGTCAATCCGAAGATTGTCCTTATAATCTGTCCACTTTCTTCGTTGCTGGAGAAGTTGGAGATACTTATTGTGCCGGCGCTTCCAAAACCGCTGCGCAAGGACTTGCAAGGACTGACACATACAAGTCTCTTACATCAAATTCATGAAATGGCGGAAGATCGACTTCTGTCTTCTGAGTTAGTAGCAGATTCGGGGTAAGTACTAATGAGTTGCTAGGATCAGTGAAAACAGGAACCAACGGTCGGTTGTTGAGTATCGCTGTGACTTCTGCCATCAAGGTTACAAGGATATCATAGGTAAGTTGTTGCTTAGGTTGCTTCAGGAGAATGGCATCTAAAACTCGTCTAGCAAGTCCAATAACTCTTTCCTATACACCAACCATGTGGGAAGAGTATGGAGTGTTAAATATCCTACAGCAACCATTCTTGCTCAAGAGCTTCTTTAGGGTTTAGTCCTCTACATTCACAGCATCAATACCCAATGCATCAGGGCTTCCGACAAAGTTTGTGCCCCTGTCAGACCTAAACTCTGCAACTTTGCCCCGAATAGATATGAATCGGCGAAGTCATGATGATACCTAATAAGGAGTCTACCAATGTGCGATCGTGGGACAATGCAGGAATTCTTAAGACTATGTTCTATGTCCGCAGCTTGCAGTCGTCCACCTACTCGCAGTATGGAATCTTCATCCAGGTAAGGGTCGAGGTTGATAATAGAACTGTCCTTTAAAATGGTCCTTCCAGATTGAAAACATGATATTTCCTGGTGAAAGGTCTTCTGCTGAATTGTCCGGACAATGAGTATTTCTGGACACCGACGGAAACTTGAGGAAATTCTATCACTCTCAACTCCATGTTTCTTCAATATTACATATCTCAATGCACTCAAGGCATTGACCAATGAGTTCCATGTTGAAAATCTGTCAAATCGTTTCACTCCAAAAAGCTTCTTTGTTACAGCCTTTAGCTTTGATAGTTGTGGTCTTATATTACTATCATTTTCAGCATCCACCAAAAAACCACTTCTTTGCAGTCTTGAGTC
This sequence comes from Magallana ariakensis, assembly GCA_020458035.1. Lineage (NCBI taxonomy): Eukaryota > Metazoa > Mollusca > Bivalvia > Ostreida > Ostreidae > Magallana > Magallana ariakensis. Next base: position 73,863,671 of record CM035813.1, read on the forward strand.
TTAAGGAGAATGTCAGGTCCCTTAATACATTTCCTTGGAGATCTCTTTCAGCAATTGATCTTAATCCAATATCTGCTGGATTGTTTCTGACTGCACATACAATGATTGGCCGGAGCAACCTTAACTACCTTCTGTACTCGGTTAGACACATAGGTATAAAACCTTCTTGAAGAATTGTACAGGTAACCCAATACTATGCGACTGTCTGAATAGAACTGAGTATGGTCCACTTTGTGGTCTAAGTTGTTTGTCACAATGGTAGCAATTTCACTTGCAAGTACAGCTGCGCAAAGTTCCAGTCGGGGAACTGTGTGTCCATGTGTAGGTGCTAACTTCGATTTTCCGAGCAAGAATCCAGTTTCTGCATGATCAGTGTAGAGTACTTTAAGATAGGCGACCGCAGAGATGACCAACTCGGAGGCATCACAAAATACATGCACTTATACTCTAGAAGAGTTTTGCAAACCTGAAGACGTATAAGATCGAGGAACACTAACATGCGATAAATCTTGAAGTGGATCAAACCAATTTCTCCATTTATTCTCACACTCAGGTAGAGGCTCATCCCAATCAGATGACAAATGAAGGGCCTTGCGAAACAGCATTTTTCCTTTGAGTGTTACAGGACCGATGAATCCAAAGGGATCATATAGGCTGTTTAACGTGGACAACATCCCACGTTTCGTGAAGGGTTTAGACTCCATAGTCACATCTACCTTAAAGGAATCAGCCTGTAAGTCCAAGGTAATTTCTAGACTTTTCTGCAAGGGTGCCTCGTCCAGTCTCAAGTCAATGCACTTCAAGTCTTTAGCTTTTACTTCCTCTTCAAATGCACTCATTACTTCTTTAGAATTGGAGGCAACTTTGTGTAATCTCAACTTCCCACCTTCCATCAATGCCTTCTGAGTCTTCCTGATTAGCTCAACAGTTTGCTTCTCCTGCGGCATTGACACTAATAAATCATCAACATAAAAGTTTCTCCGTACTATTTCTCTGATTTCAGGATCTGGATGATCAGCAACAGATTGTCTCAAGCCATATGTTGCAACAGAAGGTGAGAACGTATTACCGAAAACATGCACCGTTATTCTATATTCGATAAGTCTATCCAATGGATCATTGATCCTGTACCATAGGAAGCGAAAGTAATTTTGATGCTCTCTAGACAGACGGAAACAATAAAACATTTGTTCAATGTCTGCCATTAGTGCAGTTCTCTCTTTGCGAAAACTAATAAGCATACCGAGTAGGTTATTAGTCAAGTCTGGTCCTGAAAGCAGGACTGAGTTCAACGAAATTCCTTCATATGAGGTAGAAGAGTCAAAGACCATTCTAATTTTGTTTGGCTTCTTTGGGTGGTAAATGACAAATATTGGCAAATACCAACATTCAGCGTCCGATTCTAAAGATAAGGCTACTTCAGCATGCCCTTTAGACAATATCCCTTCAATAAATGTTAGAGCATGGTCCATTTTGGTAGGATTCCTCCTAAGATTGGTGTCAAGAGTTCTGGCTCTCTTGATTGCTTGGGAATAATTGTTTGGAAGTCTGGGTCGTCCAGGCTTAAACGGTAGGGGAGCCGTCCATTCCCCTAAAGAGTTGCGATGGAACTTACTTTCCATGATTCTTAGAAATATACTATCTTCCTGTGAAGTCCCTGGCCTATCATCATTTGGTGTTCTTTCAACTATGGAAGACATATCATCTTCATCAACACGAGGAGCCTTAACTGTGAGTAAGCTGTTACAAGGCAACAAGATAGAAGGTCTCCCAACATAATAGAGATATACCTTGTTAACTGATATCGTCGCAGGTAAATGAGCCTTGTTCGAACATGTCTCACCTATGATTGTCCAACCTAGACTCAACTTCTGAGCATATGGAGCATCATGGCTGATTCTCTGATCGAGAACATGATATGCTATGATCAAATCACGTCCAATAAGAAGCAGTATCTTTGCTTGAGGGTCTAGTTCCGGGATGTGACTAGCAATGTTTGCAAGATGTGGAAATTGTTTAGCTATATCAGGAGTTGCTATTTCATTACGATTATCCGGAACGGCGTCACACTCAATGACAGGCGGTAATTGATGAGTTGTACTCTCATCAACTGATGTAACAAAAAGGTTTCTGGCAACCCTGCTGGTCATGTTTTTGACACCAGAACATGTTTCCAATTTAAAGTTCTTTGTCTCAGTCTTAATTCCGAGCAAGTCAAAAAGTTCACTCTTTGCTAGGGAGCAATTACTTTGGTCGTCAATAAGGCATATGTTCGCAGAAAATTGCTAGGGTCTTCTCGAGGATACACCTTGACGGGAATTGTCATGGAACATGATTTTCCTCCAGGAATCACACCACATATCTGGGTGCACTTGTTGTTGACAGTTTTCTTAGTCTCTGTTTTCTCCTTTTTCTCCCCGCCTTGAGGTCTGCTATAATCAACGTACAATGCTGAAGGATGCGAGTCACTAGCACATACAGAACATGTCACTTTCTCAGGACAGCTCTTAGAAAAATGTTCTGATGAAATGCAACACTTGAAGCAAATTCCGTTTTTCACTAACACGTCAGTGCGTTTCTTCATGGGTTTTGTGCGAAAGGTTCTACACTTGTTAGACATGAAAGTCATTAGGATGAATTGGGCATATTTTAGATGGGTCTAATCTTGCTCTTCTTCTCTCTCTCTAGATCTACTGTCAACCTCTACATCTGTCTTTCGGTTTATTACAGGTACCTTGCGTTGTATGTTTTCCTTACTTCTTTCCTGTATGCAAAGTTCAGGGTCATTTCTTATCTGACTCATTTCAACGACGAATTCATAAAACTTGAATAGAGGATGTGGTAGTCCAGTGTGTCTCTTATAGGCTGCAACTCTTGCAATCCACTTCTCTTGAAGGTTTATCGATAACTTTTTCACAACAGGTAAAATTCCACTGGATGAGTCGAATTACGACAAAAGATTTTCATAGGTAGGATCCCCTTTAATTGCAGCAATTTCTGTTAGCAGGTCCGCTAAGTCATTAAGCTTTTTGCCGTCATTAATAGAAACCAATGGAAATCTGTCTAGTTTTGATTTCAAGGCTGCTTCTACAAGTTTTGGACTGCCATAACGTTCTTGTAGACGTTGCCTTATCAAATCAACTGCCTTCCCAGGATCCTTAGGATTAGCTGTTCTCATTGTCATGGCAAATTTTTTAGACTCCATTCCCAGCCACTTAATGAGAAGATTCAACTCTTCGCCAGGTGTTGCTCATAGTTCTCGAAGAATTCCTTTAAAGCTAGTTTTCCAAGCTGTAAATGCTTCTGGTTGATCAGTGAAGGACATAAACCTTGAGGTAAGTAGATCCTTTTTAAGCAAATATGAGGTAAAGTCACCTACCTTTGGATTTGGTTGAGCTGTTTTCCTTGGCATCTGAGGTTCAGGGGATTTTACCTTAGGCCCATGCTCATAGGGAGTTGAAATGACCTTAGGCGGTGGCAACTGTGCAAAGGTTGCTGATGACTGACCTTCTAATGATGACAGGAAATCGGATACAATATCCTCCTTTGGCATTTGGGAATGATGCTCTTCCTTAAGTACTGCATGAAAATCTAGTGGCTCTATATGGTCTCTTGCAGATTTCATTTCTGCTTCTGCCACAGCTGTCTCCTTTTCTTGTTTAAGTAGACGCAAGTCAATTTTGAACTGAGACTTTCTTTTTTCTAAGGTCAGTTCATGTTTTAAAAATTCTAGGCGAGTCCTTTGTTTTTCAACGTTTATTTCTTTCTTAAGAAGAATAGCTGATCGGCTCTGTGATGATGTTGACTTCTTGCTGCTGCGACTAGTATATGTGGATTCCGAAGCCATCCGTTGGGAAATGTCATCTGCGGTCTGAAGAATGCGATCAGCAATAGCTGCCAGGAACCGATCCACAACATCCTTCCTCTTAGAGAATATCTCATGGTGTCTTGATCTTTCAGCTGAACTTTCTGCAGTGTTTGTTCTGATCAGGAATTCCACCAAATTATCAGACGACTCCACAAATTCCTGACGGAGACACGAAACATCTTCTTGATATCGCTGCATCACATGTGGTTCGAGTTTTGTGGCTTTTGAGTTAAATTAAAAAATTTCTGTTTCAATATCTTTACATATGGGATCAAATGCAGTTGTGAATTTTTATACACAAGACTCATACAGTGTATAAAGAATTTCTCTTCTCTGTTAAGGTTTTTTGACGACTAGGGTAGCGAGGAACATTTTCTTCCTGTTTGATATTTTCTTCCGTTGGGTCACACATGCATATGGTTGATATTAAAAATGTGCAAAATAGGTAATTCTAATCACAGTACTGTTTTCACAACATAAACATACATAGAACTGTCACACTAAACTGTTAATATTTGCAAAGATCATGAGTCAAATTTGGTAAAAATGTACTTGACATTGAATTGTTACCACAATAGAGATATGCACATGTAATCACAAAAAAAACTGCATAGATATAAATCTCAACAATGCACTATGCAAAAATTACACTGCATGAAAATCCCATATCATACTGAGTTACTGTAACATGACAAATGCCCAATAAAAGTCACATGTAAGTGATGGGCAATAATAATGATAGGTGCAATGATGACCGATTTACATGTATATTAAGTGTATACGTAGTGCTACAATGTCCCTGAAAGTTTGACAATAAAAATATGTCAAATATAAAAAAAACATCACAGATAAACAGTTCAATGTTGTACTTCAAGTCAATACAAAAATTCACAATGTTACAATATAATATTATTGTCTCAGCAAAGATGAAACTAATGGAGGAGTGCTGTTTTGGTGAACACACTGCCCTGTAATTCTGCTCGGTGAACACACTGCCCTGTAATTCTGCTTGGTGAACACACTGCCCTGTAATTCTGCTTGGTGAACACACTGCCCTGTAATTCTGCTTGGTGAACACATTGCCCTGTAATTCTGCTCGGTGAACACACTGCCCTGTAATTCTGCTTGGTGAACACACTGCCCTGTAATTCTGCTTGGTGGACGCAATGCGTGAACATCAGGAGTGGAACCGCAACTAGATGTGGTGAAGATGGGTTTTTTACTGTTCTGTCCTGGATATGGACTTTTTAATATAACCCTTGCCTCGCCAGGTTCAACACACTCATAATAAGCAGTTTACTTAATATTTATGTTTATTTAATATTGCCAAGACATTAAAGGGAAAAAAACTGAAAAAAAAATATAAAAACAACAATAACAATATGCTCATAACAAAAAGATGATTTAATTTCACAATAGATTTTCGTTAAGTACTACAGATTTAGATTTGTTGACATTTTGACGGACATTCGAATTTCCTCTTCACCATGATAAAAAAACATAGTAAACAGAAAATTTCGCTGAAACATTTCTGATTTTAAGTAGAGAATACATACATACAATATTGCAATAAACTTACCTTATGGGGCCACTAAATCACGTTGCAATTCACAAATGAATATGACGACCTAAGTCGTGAGCCATCAGGCTGACGTTAGGTGAACGTAAACTAAACATAAAACACAGAACCGTCTCAAAACGGCATAAAATATTCCGAAAGTGTCAGCACAATAATATCTCCAGGCCTTTTTTTATTATTTCAAAATTCATTTCCGGTCGTTCGTTTCCTGTCCCGCGTCAAAAACCTTGTTTCCCCGAGGTCTCAGAATCGGTGAATACTTGAACATCCAGACTTTGTGGGATGATAGACCTATAGTTGTAGAAGTGTATAAACTATTTTGTTTTGTTCGTCGTAACTTCCGGTCGTCACCAGAAGTACTTCAAAAATTATTTTATTTCGGTATTTAATTTAATTCACATAGAATGAATCTGAAGTATAATTCCTCATATGTGTCATCTATGCAATGCAAAATAAACAAAAACATTCTACATTCGGTGATATACTCAATCTCAGGTAATCAACATTTTATAAACAAATTTTGTTCCGACGAGATCTCAAAAGCTATAAGTGATTAAGACACGAGACGTTCATGGATGATAAACATTTGAATGTATATGTTTTTAACGGGTTTTATTCTGTCCACCGTCACTTTCGGTCCTCACTGGAAGAGTTCGAAGAAATCAAATTGTTATTAGTTTTACTGCTATTCTTTGACATATTTATTTAGCTTGATAAACAATAAGGTACGTTAGCCAAATAAAAAAGAAATGCTAACTTTTATTTTTTATTGAGCACTTCCGTTTGTCAGTTTTCTGTCCCGTTAACGTTGAAAAAAACCCCACTTATGTCCATGTGATCTCAAAAGTTATAAAGACTTGAACAAGCAAACTTTGTTGAATGATAGACCTATGTATGTACACGTGTTTACACTATTTTGTTTAATCCATCGTAAATATCGGTTGTCGCAGGAAGTACTACAAAATAAGATTTTTAATTTTTTTTTCACATGATGAAGCTCTGCCATTTAGTCAACTGAATGTTAACTGAAAGGTCTGGAAAGGTGACTGAATGGCACAGATATGTAGATCAGTCATTTTTCAGTAACCATTCAGTCATATATCAGTTGTCTGAATGGCACAATTTCATCCTGTGTTAATTTAAGCATAGAAGTAACGTTTTAGTAAAAGAAACAAGTAGGTCATCTACACATAGTTAAATAAAAGAAAAAAAAGTCTACTTCCGGTGAGACATTTCAAATATCCCAGGAAGATTTTTTTATACAAATTTTGTACACGCAAGATCTCAGAAACTGTAAGACATCAAGACACAATATATGTATGATATAAATTTGATTAAAGGTGTGCTTTACAGGTTTTATTTTGTTTTCCTTTACTTCCGGTTCTCACTGAAAGCGTTCAAGCAAATGAAGTTTTTGATAAGTTTTGATTTTTTCTTTGCATAATTTTCTCTTTAGTCTGATGAACAATTATGTGTCGTAGGTAAATGTACTAAATACGTACTTTTGATTTCTTTAATCATTTCCGTTTGTCCGTTTCCGGTCCCGACTCCAAAAAAATCTTTTCTCAACGATATCTCAAAACTGACAAAAACTGAACAACCAAACTTTGAGGAAAGACAAAACAATGTATGAAGATACATTTACCATGTTCTGTTTGATACGGCATAACTTCCGGTCGTCACAGGAAGTACTCAAAATAATTTTTTGTCTTTTTGTTTTGTTATGACTACGCCTACGTTTCTTGGTAACGTTAACATGTTCCTATTTAATGAATTGTTTTATTATGTTGTTTATGCCTCAGATTGTGCTCCTCTTGCGCAGGTAAAGAACCAGCTGTCTGATTTACCAAATTCTATGTTTAATTTGATACGTAAAAATTCCAAAATACAGGCGAGGGTTCCTTAATTTAAAAAGCATAAAGTGAGTGAATATGAAACGAAAATGAAAACAAACTAAAACCACCGCCTCAAAGTGAAAATGTCAACGCATTGAAAAATTTGACCGATATTCTTCATAAAATCGGATCCAATATATCTTGCATGTTTCAAACATATCATAACACATGAACTGGTGCACAACACACATCTTGATCTTTGTCAGATTGACACGTTTAAAATGCGTCCAAAATTGCTGCTGCAAACAAAGAGCCTCGTTTTGGAGATAAAGAATAACGAACCCAAACTGATTGAACTTCCTCTTTTTTTTATTATTTTTGTAATTAGCTCAAATTTGGATCAGAATTAGCCCTTAATCATACAGTTAATATTTTCTTTCCATGGGGATGCTTGATGCTACATGTTATTTACGTTAAATTTTACTCAGTAGTTCTGGAGGAAATTTTTAAAATAGCACTTCCCTTTTTTTTACAGTTACGAGATTTTTTCCGTTTGGAATAAAAACTGACCCTCCATTTCTGCAATTTCTATTAGCATTCCATGAGGATTAATTGTGATAAATTTGGATGAAATTGGCCAAATAGTTTTCAAAAGAATTTCAAATGTGAAAAGTTTACAGACGGACGGACGGACGGACGGACGGACCAACACATATTTATTTTATATAGTAGAACTAATAATCGATAAAATTAGTTATTTAAAATATTTTCTGAAATACACAAAGTAATGGCATTATGCTCTTATTTGCAATCACTTACCGAACTAAAAACTATAAATCATTCTTTTTATTTACTAAATCGAGGAGCAGAGTATTTGGGTGATTTTAATTTATATTTAAATTGGTTTATTTTATATTTGAGAATTTTAGCATTTTATCATTTAAAAACGGTTAACCTATGATTCTTTTAAAGTAAAGTCCGGAACTTTTGATTTAACGATTACTAGTATATTGACTGTATGCACATTTCATTGCAAGGCGACATCAAATGTGAAAGGTGAAATATGATGACGTCATATAGGATTTTGTTAAGGATTTTCATCTTTGTGAAATATTTTTAAATCCTTAAATAATCGGAAACTAACGATTAAATGTTTTTCTTTTTTTATAAATTATGTTATGGTTTAAAATATAATTTGATTTATACAGGTGAGAATTTTCACGACACTGCAGTAGAAGTAGGAAACAGCACAACTTATGTACAGCGTGGGTTCTACAAGGGACCAGCAATGACCAAGGAAGTGGTAGAGATCATCTGTGAATATCCAACCGTCGGACGCTTCGTTCGACTTAGAATCATCAAAAAATCCAAAAATGATCTCAATACTTTAGAACTTAAAATATATGCTCTATCATACTGTGATCCAACAGGTTGTTAAATAACACTTAGTAGAACAGATCTTATCACAACTCGAGCCACTTATCTCTTTCTACTACAACTCCTGATAAAAGTTAGATACAATTTAGATATTTTTTACTAATAAACCTAAAATTAATTTGATCAATTTAATATACTATAATATACATATACCTATTTGAATAATGTATAGGACATTCCATTAAATTCTACTCTAGTCAGGTTAAAAGAATAAAAAACTACAAAACGTTTGTGAAACCTTACACATTTGAAATTGTCTAAGAGAATATTTTTTTTATTTATTTAAATAAAATATGTTTGGTGTTTAGAAACTGTTTTTTTTTTTATAAATAATGAATGTTTGTCTTTTTTTGCTGACGACGACAAATACTGATAAACAGGATTGTGAATCAGAAGGACATAGGATATTGCTCTCTTTCTGAATATAGCTGTCTAATTAATATTTTAACTTGAATAAGTATGGAATAAGAAATTGTAACATACATTTCATTGACAAGAATCCTATCTAAAACAGATAAGGTAAAATGTGCATGCTGAATGTATAATTGTGTTTGTATTTTAGAAAAACAAAAATTGGCCCGTAATTTGAAAATCGCTTGTGCTCAAATACAATACATATCGTCAGAGGTCCGAAATTTGTTATGGTCCTAGAGTCGTGTCCCTTTTGTTTTCTTCGCGTATTTCGCGAAAGTTAGTCCGAGGTAAATGAAAAAAATGAATATAATGTTAAGTCATACGAAGAAATAGAAGTCAATTATATGTAGTTATTATCAATTTAGTGTAACAAGTTTAACCAAGCGCCTATTGTAGCACATATTATTATGGTATCCTTGACCTCCGAGGATGTTGTTGGTATCCTGGACCTCCTAGGATGTTGTTGGTGTCCTGGACCTCCGAGGATGTTGTTGGTGCCCTGGACCTCCGAGGATGTTGTTGGTGCCCTGAACCTCCGAGGATGTTGTAGGTGTCCAGGACCTCCGAGGACGTTGTAGGTGTCCAGGACCTCCGAGGATGTTGTTGGTATCCGGGACCTCCGAGAATGTTGTTGGTGTCCTGGACCTCCGAGGATGTTTTAGGTGTCCAGGACCTCCGAGAATGTTGTTGGTGTCCAGAATTTCCGAGAATGTTGTTGGTGTCCTGGACCTCCGAGGATGTTGTTGGTATCCTGGACCTCCGAGGATGTTGTTGGTATCCTGGACCTCTGAGGATGTTGTAGGTGTCCAGGACCTCCGAGGATGTTGTAGGTGTCCAGGACCTCCGAGGATGTTGTTGGTGTCCAGGACCTCCGAGGATGTTGTTGGTATCCTGGACCTCCGAGGATGTTGTTGGTGCCCTGGACCTCCGAGGATGTTGTAGGTATCCAGGACCGTCGAGGATGTAGGTGTCCAGGACCTCCGAGGATGTTGTTGGTATCCTGGACCTCCGAGAATGTTGTTGGTGTCCTGGACCTCCGAGGATGTTGTTGGTATCCTGGACCTCCGAGGATGTTGGTGTACATCTACACATGTGATTAGTCATTATCTCATCGTGGATTGGGAAAATGGCCTCGATGTTTATTGATAGTAATATTGAATTTTTAAGAAAATCACCTCTATTTAAAAGCATATAGTCCTTCAGATAGACCTGATCTTTGCGATCTTTAGTTTTATTAACTTCATTGTGTTGTCATTACTTTTATTTTATTATTAATATCATACATGTATTTAGCCTAGTATTTGTTGACATCTAGATGTGAATTTTCCCAATAAAGTTCTTTATACTTAAGAGGCAACTCGAAGACCTTGATGTTGATTAAAAACGGGTGTGGATTTCTAAAGGTTTTTACTTCGATCAGTTTTCCTGAAAGGAACTTCTTGAGTTATTTGTTGATTAAGGATATTTTCCAGCTTTCTTGTAAGTTTGTCAAGTAAATGGCGGACAAGCTCAAGTTTTAAGCAAAATCATATGCTTCAGAGAGTTCCAGGTATACACACATTGAACTCTATTTTATTCTTATAAAAAAACAACAACAAAAATTATCGCTTAATATTTAAGTAGTTTTTAAGATATTAACGAAGGAAGAATTTACAATAAAATATTGCAAGAATACAATTGCAGGAGGAAATAATCATAATTCATTGTTTACTTTTTTCAAGAGGAAGCCGTTATGTTCCCTGTAAGCCTTTCGTTTTCGCTTATAAAGACATTATCATTAATAGTTGCTCACTGAAACCACAACTTATAATAAACAGATTTTTTATTCATGTCTTTGACCATGTTATCTATCAATTGATAGATTCCAAAGTGTATAATGATGTGGGTTTTTTTTAAGAAATAATTTTAATTCTTTAATGCTAATGTTCTGCTAAATGTTGTGTCTTTTTTTGTTCTAAATATGTGTTTACATTATCTTTACCTCCACTCAGCTATTTTACGTTTGATAATCAATATTTGTTAAGGAAAGCTGAATTTTAAAAGCTCCAGAAAATGAGCACTTAAAAATGGAAAAGTACACTATAAATTTGTTTGATAAATCCAATACTTCAAAGGTATTTTTGTCCCCATAGTTTGTTTTTTCATAATATTTGTTACTTGTATGCTGTAATAAAGTACAGGTTTAAACCATTTCCAACAATCATTTTAATGCAAAAAACTTTCTTTTTTATATCAATTTTTTGTTAGTTGGTTATTTTGAATTATGAATATTAAGGAAACTGAATAAAAAAAACCTCAAATTCCTTATTGTTTTGTTAAATGAAAATTATCGATAGAAAACTGCACTTCATATATTCATAGTATTTTGTTTATAATTTTAAACCAATGAATGCAAAAATAATAACTATTTCCTTGAAAAATTGATCCAAATTGTTTAACCAAGATTTCATCGAGTTATGAAGCGAATTTGATCAAAAGAAACAAACCGTTGTTTATATACAATATTTATAAAATGAATGAAGAACAATGTGGGATTGTTTACGTTTTAATGAAAAGTCACCAGTAGTCCTCGATACTTCCCCTAGCAATAGCTCGTAGGCGGCCGTTGTCAAAACGTACATGTATCAACAATCTAAGTGACAGGTTAGTGTAATGGGGACCTTGTTAATTAAACGTTCTTCCAATTTTCCTGTTTTTAAAATATGTTAATACTAATTGAAGGCTGACAAAGACTTAAAAAATGGTTCGGCACAAATTGTCTTTTTGTCAAACAATATACTTGAATAAAATTACTTACTTGTTCGAAGAAAAACAATATTTGTTAAAAAGGAACGCAATAATTCCAGGTCAATGTGTTAGGTCCAATCAATACTTTTATTTAATACCCGTATCCACTAAACACCTGCAAGTAAGATTTTTGTACTTCGTTCACGCATTTCTTAGAATGATACATATGCTTGTTCTTATGTAAACTTTAACAATGGTGTGTTAGCATTATACTAAACATTAAAAAAATAATCATGAGATTTTTTAAATTTTTTTTTTCGGGTTAAGGTTAAAACTTTTTTAACTGCATATCATAAGTAAAGATATCTTGTTTTAATGTATGCCTATGCAGACTGGGTTCCTTGTGTTTTTACTGGAATTCTAATGTAGAAGTTTCTCTTTGTTTAGTTTCGATCGATCCAAACCTAAATATAGCAATAAATTTGCAAGATATATTTCATTCGTAAGAGACCAGATGTCTTAGAAGATAGAAAAACAACTGAAAAACACAAAACACTCCCGTCAAACTTAACTCATAAAATTAAAAAAATTCAAACATCAACAAACTCATCAGCGAAAAATCATAAAGAAAGAAGCGTCCCATATTGAATTACAACAAAACCTATTTACTATTATATGTTCAACGCTTGGATTACCAGAATAAGCGTTTAAATTTTCCTCGACATATATTTGGTATTTTTTTATGGTTTGCGACGGTTTAAATTGCTGCAGTTGTATTGTTTTGTCTTGATAAGCGTTTAGGCTAAAGACTAATCGCAGATCAATAGACTGCTGACGCTCATATACAAAATGTGCATTTTACGATATTTCGTCTTTGGACATACTTATGCCAATGTAGCAAATTAAACCACATGTGAGTATAACTTATTTTTCCAAATAATGCCTAAAATTAAAAATGTAAAAGTATTCAACTTTTATTTCTATAACCAAAGCTTTTTTGTAATAGTATAACTTAGAATTTAAAATGATTTTGTATGTTTTTATGTAGGTATTGTAGAGCCTTGGATACCAAAAGAACCGTGGCAAAACTAGACTGTATGCTTGTGCGACTGTAGAATCTGACAGACATGGATTTTTTTTTAACTGAAAATAGCACTTCTTATATTGATGACGTCAAAGACTGTAATTTACTAATAGGAAATAACACCTTATCAACAGTATTGCTTTATAACAAAGAACAATTCTTCCAAATTTCCTTTGGTGACATGACAGGGGAAAACATTGTGCTGGGCGTTTGTCTGATCATAACGTGTTTAGGAATCATAGGAAATATGGTCACCATAACTAGAATAGTGTACAGTTCTGCATTACATAAGCCAACATTTGCTGTGATCGGATGCCTTGCATTCGCGGATTTCTTTTCAGTTATATTTTTCGGCTTAGGGTATTTCACAAGTGTTCAAAGATTGATAAACCGCCGATTCTTTAATATATTCACTCACACGTTTTATTTTAGTTCAACCAGCCACGTATTGCTACTTTGTTCTGTCAGGTATTTATTTACAGTATATCCATTACAAAGCAGGCCGTATCTTACAGTTACATCAATGTCTTTATGCTCACTGACTCTGTGGATAATGTGTTCTTTGCTTGCCGTTGTTTTATATTTGTCAAATGGATTCGTTTGTGTACATGCTTCGATCATTCGTGGCATTTGCAATCTTATTGTGTTGATAATTGTATCTTCAATTATGATTACGTTGCATCTGAAAAAGATCAAGGTTATAAAACGTTCGTTAACTTCAAATACTAATACACGTCGGCAGGCACGTTCCAACATGAATCTAGTTGTAACAATTATCGTTATCATTTTTGCGGCATTTCATATTTCTATGATTGTTCTACATTTTTATGGGTTTATACTTTTTGTTCAACAAAGGGAACCATATAATGATCAGGTATACAAACATCTGTTTATCACCACGGCTTTAACCGCATGCGTCAATTATTCGTGCAATCCTTATATATTATTTTTGTCTCTCATTTTCTGTAAAAGGAAATAACCAAGTAAATGCTGACATTAAAAGCACAAGAGAGAGAGAAAAAAAAAGAGAAAGAGAGAGAGTGAACAATTAGAAAGCAATGAGATATTAAATTTTACAGCGTTTAAAAACTGTTTTTCAATTCAGCTTAAAATTAATTAAAAGCTTATGATAACAAGTTTTGAGTAAGCTATATAATAAATAAAGAGCTACGGTATTCCAGAGTCTTAAGTCGTTATATACCATATGCCTTGTAAACGTAACTATAACAGTTGTCCAGAATATGATTCCTTTAAATTTTTAGTCAGAGTCATTATTACAGCAATCATTCACTGGAATGTTTTATAATCGATTCAATTAACTACTATCACTGTGCTCCTATAATTAAAAACAAAACCCAACTATTATATATTGTGTGAAACATTGGTCATTATTGCAAAAATGAATACACGATAATTTAGTTTAATTGTTTTTAAACTTAAATTGAACTGATGTACTTTTTTAGGGTCATCACGCGTCTCGTCTCTTCTTTAAAACTAGTTCATTCTAGAAATAATCAGCATGCTTCATAATATAGCTTTTTGGCAAGTTTTACCCGTATAGAGCAGAAGAATTTAAATAAGTCCTTTAATACATGTTTTCATAGTATGAATTGTTATGTAGGTATTTTCTGGCATTTACAAAATACTGTATACACCTTTGGTACGAATCGATACTAATATCGGTAAATGTAGTTCATGAAAAATTATTTACTTCAATACATCAGATTGACATTCTTACTTTTATCGATATTGTATATCATCTTTATAATAAACATGCATTGTTAGGTTTTTCGGTGCAGTCGATGTTTTCATTACTATGTCATTATTTCTGTTTTAATTTTAAATATTTACGTTTTTCAGTGTCTTTATCGGTTATACACTACGAATCGATTTTGTAATGTACAGTCCCAAAAAATTCAAATGACGTATTGTTGGGGCGCAAGCGGGATTTGCATAATTAATATAATTCTAATATTTAATCGTACAATTATTGAAAACTATAAAAATATATGTAATAAGGAATCATTTGGGCTATAATGGCTTTGATCACGCCCCGACCAAACATATCACCACATAATACTCAAAGATTCCTTAAAAATGCATTACCTAGTAAGCATATTTCAAATAATGAATATCGACAAATTCTTTGTAAGAAAAATGACTCTAGTCTTGGACTTTAACATTAAGTGAAAATACATTTACGTTAACAATTTTAAAGACGTTTAAATGTTTAGATGTTATATTAAAATATAAATATATAAAGATATTTTATCTTTGATAAGTCTTTTACTCAAGTTTTCAATTTGGTTTCCTTTATAAAATGTAAGTATTATTTAAGGATGGCAATAGGTTTAAAAATGTTAATCGTTTACCCACACACCGTTTTGGTGGATTAACTGGTTAATTGCATTAGAAATTAGATATTTTATTGACATATCTGTTGATTTTATTTCTTGATAAGCTTATTTTATAGGAGCAACAAGACTCAAAAAGGAGTTATATATTAATCTATTCAAGTTAAATGAGAACTTTTTAATAAAAAACAGGAAAAAAATAATATTTGATAAAGATTCATAACTATCGGGACGAAAAGTTTTAAAAACTAATAGTCCCAAGTTCCTCATCAAAACGGTATTTTCGTTAAAATAAAGTTTTTGTTAAAAATACGAACTCTAGACTTCGTAAATAATACATTATCTTATGAAAACGTCTATCATAGAATATGATAAAAGCACAATACAAATTGTATTTTCGTTACTCATAAAGGTTAAAAAAATTTTTTTTAAAAATGATGAAAAAAAGAGTTTTTATTTCAAATGCTTTTTTTAAAGGATATGTATCAAAATATCAATTATTTCATATCTGCAACAGAATATTTATCCCTCTGTTTATTGTAATGCTCTTCACTGAAACAAGAGTTTGAATTACAGATTAAAGTTATCCTTCTAATCGAATACCTCAAAGAAACGACTGCACTGGCTCTATTGAGTTGTTTTTAACAAACTGATAGCTCAACATTATTTTCATTGGATATGAAATAATCTTGTTTTAAATTAACTATAAAAAGGAGTTTATTAATAATAGATATAACACTCTTTGAATTCAAACTTTCATATTCGAAATGTTTGAAATCCCCAACCCTAAACAGTACTTTATTTGCATCATGTGGTATAAATGTTATGCCCCTTTGAGACATCCTTGCTACTCAGAACTGGATGTGATCAAGTATTGTATCCTTTTCATATACATGTATAGAGTTTGACCCGTTTGGATAGTTCCTTCCCCAATAATGACCCTCGGAGATTTAATATTCGCCCCTATTATATCACATCGTGTTTATACTAAAGATTAAAAAGCTTAATGTACATCTATAAAAAAAAATCATATTTCAGACGATGATTTAGGCTTGCTACTGTTAAAATCGTTCACTTGGGACATGGATCATCTTTATCTATTGAAAATAAAAACAACAAAATAATAATTATTTACGTCACATTATATGCATAATACGTTGTCGAATCAACAAAGCCCGTGATGTGTTTGCCATCTTAAAACCAGTTTGAACATCCTTCTACATGACCACAAAAACAAAGCTCAGGATTTTCAATAGTAATGTAAAATCAGTATTACTATACGGATCAGAATGCTGGAAGATCCGGAAAGACCTCACAAAGAAAGTGAGAGTGTTAATAAATCGATGCCAATGGTCCATATTCAATATCAGTTTCTAACAACGAACTCAGAGAGATGGCAGGACAGGGAGACATAGCTGTGGACATTGCCAGAAGGAAGTGGAGATGGATCAGCCATGTGCTCAGAAAAGACCAGCACGACACTACTAGAGAAAGCATCTTCTGGACGGCCGATGGCAAAAGAAAAAGGGGCAGGTCATAAACAACATGGCAAAGAACAGCAGAGGGTGAACTGAAAAAGATAGAGTTAGCGTGGAGAACAGTGGTGGCAAAAACAAAGAATCGGACTGTTTGTAAGGACTGTGTGGCTGTCTGGCTTGACACCTGACATGAACAGACCTAAGTAGGTAAGTAAGAATTGCGTTGTCGATATTGTAACTTATTCATTATTTTAAGCTTGTTTTAGAAATAGCGTTATTTGACTGACACTTAAAAAGAGGAAAAGTATGAAACTCGCCTCAACGCGTAAACGTCAGTCAGACCCATTGATACACAACATGTTGTTCCGATTAATTTACGGACATAATGACGTCCGAAACTTTCGAAAAGCGCTGATATTTAAACAAGGAAATCTTTCATAAAAAATCACTAGAATTGCATTGATATATAAATATCTATATATACATTCTCCTAGCAGTGTGTATCGTTCCGATCCTCTCAGATTGTCGTTTAACTGTATTCCACCTGTATCTCAAACGACTGTGTAGTGCGCGGCCAGCGCGCTAGGTTCTGTTCGTCATCGAAAGCAAGATTTTTGTCTTGCCAAGATGGCCGAGTGGTTAGCGCGATGGCCGCTCACTGCTAGGAGAATGGGTTCCAGAGGTCTTGAGTTCAAGCCTCGGTCGGGGCGGAGGTGGAGCTCCAACAAAGTGAATTAACATGTGCTTTATATATATCTATATCAATCACTATGGGCAGGTATATGTCAGTTTGAGAGTTATTGCAATGTTTGTGCTTATTATATATGTATATATCTATGCAATGTGTATCGTTCCAATCCTCTCAGATTGTCGTTTAACTGTATTCCACCTGTATCTCAAACGACTGTGTAGTGCGCGGCCAGCGCGCTAGGTTCCGTTCGTCATCGAAAGCAAGATTTTTGTCTAGCCTAGATGGCCGAGTGGTTAGCGCGGTGGCCGCTCACTGCTAGGAGAATGGGATCCAGAGGTCTTGAGTTCAAGCCTCGGTCGGGGCGGAGGTGGAGCTCCAACAAAGTGAATTAACATGTGCTTTATATATATCTATATCAATCACTATGGGCAGGTATATGTCAGTTTGAGAGTTATTGCGATGTTTGTGCTTATTATATATATATATATATATATATATATATATATATATATATATATATATATATATATATATATATATATATACAAATTGTATAAAAAAAGACTTTACCTAAAATATTAGGTAGACTTCTGCTAAAACTGATCAAAAGATGCCTCACAGAAGCATTTAGTTAACGGTAAGGCAAGCCCTGTCTCTGTTATTCATATGATGTTCATAGATACTTTGATAAGAAAGATACCTTCCTTAAAATTGTTTCTGTGAATTTTGTGACACTTTGGATTTTTTTTTTTGGGGGGGGGGGGGGGCGGGGGGTTATGTATTTTCAGTAGTTAAAGTAATGTATTATAATAGAAAGATACAATGCACATACAATGCACATAATTTACTTAAGGACTGCAAAGTGTTGTAGCAGTTCATAGAACTGCCAGTCTGTAAAATACAGATTTATTTTAAACCAAATTTTTACTTTTGAAAAGTTCCTTCAATATTTTAAGTCTTCGCTATGACAAAAAATTGAATTCTGATACTTTCAAACAATGTATTTAAAATATAAACAAATGCAATGTCATCATCAGGTCTTTCTTATCATCATTTAGAAATAGCATTCAGAAGAAATGGCCAAGATAGTGCTCATAGTTTTTTGTATGAGAAAATAAATGGTCATATAATGGAAAAATCATTTTATTTGTTGTATCTTTGTTTTTCAGGAAAGGTAACTCTTGGAAAATGAACGTACATTTCTTAGGGAGAATTGTTGAGAAACTTCTTGTTATAAAAAAAAACTCTCGCTTCCCTTCATTTTTAAATTCTTTTATACTCATGATACCATACTTTGTTGTTATATATTGTATATATTTTTAATTTTATTCTCTAATAATAAAATATAGTATTTTCTGAACAGTGTATGATCTCTTCTTCATATCATAGTTATGTTCATCATTAATTTTTGAGAATTTGACAATCGCAGAGGCATTCAAAAAAATTGTTTTTATATCACAAGGTATAGTGTTTGATGAAAATGTACGTTAGAAGATAATATAAAAATGAATTTGACGAATTTTGTAGCAGAGAGTTTATGAACCTTAAAATGAACAAACAAAGTAAAGGTCAATAACCCTATCGCTAATCTGTGATGCAATATCTCGCTTTGAGTAAGCACAATGCCTTTTGCTAAAGCTTAGCAAGGCATGGGCTTATCTAAACGCAAAATCCATGCTTATTTTTATATAGCTGGCCTTTCGAAATATCATGCAAATTGTTCTATTCAGGTTTAGATATATCTTAAAAATAGAAGGTAACCAAGGGTAAATTTATAGTAACTTGTTGGATTTGAAATTTGAAATATAATTACTGAAGGTACTCGTTACATTGAATCATTTTAAGAATTTGAACTGATTTTGGTCATTTTTAAACTCAGACCAAATCACTACCTGGGGAAGTAGCTTCATTGAAAAAGGTTGAAATTATCGCTTTTAATGACTTTAAACTATTTCAAAAAATCTGTTTAATATATAAAACTTGCAAAGTTTAGAAGAAATATCCATTTAGAGAGTCAGATTCTCAGTGTTACGCGATAAGTAAGATCATTGGTAGCGTTCTTGTTCAAACTTTACCAGGTATATAAATTTGGCTCTGCTGAAGCCATGCCCAAGAACCAGTTATGGTTGATATCCTCAATACATATATGTTCATAACCACATTTATACACAATTTTTTTTCACACACAATAGCCTAAAAGACAATAACATTTAAAGTTCAGTAAATATCTATAGATTAATTATTTGTAAAATTACTTCACAGCATTAAGAAGTTCATTTTTACAAGTGACAAAAAACTTACAACTGCTATGCATTTATGAATACCTTTAATTTTATATCAATAAGTAGCATATATAGTTAACCATATTTAAAAAAAGACATGGTGACACACAGACTACATATTTACCAACAACTGAATTAAATATATCTACATAATTTATATCACAGTGAAAATATGAACTATAAAAAAAAATCACAATCTTGAAAAGGGAAAATGGAGTGATTGTCAGACTAAACACAAAAATAATAAGTTTTCCTTTCCGATTCATAATCACGCAAGCGCAGAGGATTGTATATCCCACAGCATGACATCTATCATGGGCAAGCGGCCTCTAAGTAAAACTCATTAGCTTCATGATAGAGTATTATTTGTAAATGAAGATTTCTGACTTAAGTCATTAAATAACCTTGAATTAAAGATTTCCCTCACTGAGTCATTCCCTTTCCAACTTCTTATACAGAGCAATCGCAATCAGGTAATACGTGTAATTCCAGGTGTATTTCTGACGGCTTGAATACTGTTAGGAGATAGTAAGAATGCATTAAACCTGTCGTAAATTTTAAATTTCTTGTATGTCCTAATAGTTCCAATATAATTGGCAATATATAAAATATATGCACCTGTCTTAAGCCTATATGTCACTTTAAATCAAAGATTCACTGCCTACATACTATATTGGATTATTTTCGCTTTGCCTGTGTAGTATTCAGCGACAAAAAGGTTGTCTTTGGTATCTACACATAGACCCCATGGAGTGTACAAATAACAGTTGTCAATGTATCGGAGGAACTGTCCATCCTGATTAATGATGTGGATACAGTCGTCATTGCGGTTTGCTGTTAGGATCCGACCCTGGCTGTCTGTAGAGATCCCAAATGGGTCAAATGATCCCTTTGTGGAAGATGGAGGACCAGTGTAGGTAAACCTGAATTCTCCATCTTTATTGACAACTACTAATGCACTGGACTCATTGTCAGCAATGCATATATCTAGGTTTTTGTTCTCAATCACATGTTTATTGCTATCACCAGATGAATAAAGTGGTTGACCTTTATCATTGAATTGAATGCTTTGCTTCACTGTGGAACCCGAATAACGCACAATTTTTGTTGTCTGTTTATCATCATCACTGACCATGACAACCAAGAGTTCATCAGAGGAGGTACTACAAACACTCAGAGGCACCCAACCCTGCATTCTAATTAGTTCCTCTACCCTAGCTTCCTTTACTATGTTCACGGTTCTCTCATTGTAATCGGTATAAACTAAATCACCACTACTTGTCAATGCTATGTCACATGGTTGATACCCTGAGTTGGTTTGTATTGACTTAACCAGTTCTCCCTGGAGGTTGTAAAGCCTCATTATGTTGTCCAAACCACAAGTCCATACCTGTTCATCATTAAGACAAGAAACGCTGCATAAACCATTTAGATGTCCATATTCAGTTTTTATTTCTGCGATGACCTGGGGTTCTTCAATGAGTGGTTTGAAAACTGGGGAGGACTCAGTATCTATATAATCCTTTACATAGTTTTGTTTTTCCATTTGAATGGAACATGCTGACAAAAAACCAAACTGTTGATAAATCTGTTCATAGTCGATTCTTTGAGGTGTAAATATTGGTTGGGAAACTTTAAGCAAAGGGGGCAATTTTCTAAATTCAGCATTCCTGGTTTTGTAAGAACAGATAAGCCTTACGTCATTTTTATCAAGAATATTCTTTTGGTCAATGATAGCTTGAGTGATGTCAGAAATCGTTCGAGCTATTTCGTTTTCATGTTCATTTAGAACAACCAATTGTTTTGAATCCATTTCATCCAGATCTGATTGCATTTTCTTGATGATATTGTCTAACTCTTTGTGTATATCTTCTCCATGACTTCCAATAGCTTCGCCCAATTTGTTTGAGTTAAATTTCAGTTCAACCTTTTGAACTGATATGTTTGATGCCATTTCTTGATATTTAGGATATATACATTTCTCTAACTCTTGTAATTCGCGTTGTAAGATTTTCTTTTGAGTTTCAATTTTTGTCATTATATCAACAAATTTATGTCCCTGTTGCTCTTTTGAAAATGCACACTGAACACAAATTGGGATATCACATTGTTCACAGTGAAGTGAACATATTCTTGAGGAATGTATTTGGCATTTTAGAATGATTCCACGATTCTTAAATGGCACAATTTCATGTATATTTGATTTATCTTGAAGGTGTTTTTCCTCACATACTGTACAGATATTCACCTCACAAATGCCACAGTGTAAAGAGGGAAGTGGAATCTCACATAGATAACACCGCACAACATCTTGAAGACAGTAATCAGGATCCATAGCCTAATTCTTGAATGAAAAAAAAATAAATGTCATTTTTTATATATATCAAATTCTGTAATAATATTATCATAGAAATGATCGTAAGATTCAATATTTAAAGTAATACAATGTACCTGATTAAACCCAGCGGTCACACCGTTTTAAGTACAATACAAGACAGTTCTCTCTGATATGCACAATCTAAAAATGATATCGAAAAGCAGTTTCGTTATTAGGTTGTCTTTTAAGTTTTGTACAGTTAATCATCATGAGAGATTCATCACGTTTTGTTTACAATAAGTAAGATTAGCGATTTGATAAACATAGAACATGTAGCTGTTATACTATGTTTTTTAACTTTAAAAACAATTTAGAAACCTTACCTTCTTGATAAATTAATTGGGAATTCCGAGAATATATTCTTCCTGGTTCAGAAACTTTAATCATTTGATCGAATCAACAGACCTGAAAAATGCACATGAAACACTTCTAACCAGGAAATCATTTAAAATGTACGGACAAGCAGTTTCTTTTGCGGCATTTAATACCACTGGTCCTACATAAAACATTTAATACCACTGTCCTACATAAAACATTTAATACCACTGGTCCTACATAAAACATTCGATTACTTGTGTTCTTTCTGTTATTCCGACATATGAATAATCTTTTCTACATAATTGTATGCATGCCCAGTAATATGTTTGTCACAAGGACTCTCGTTCCAAATGTAAAGTTGGAATTTCCCTCTTTTCTCTTTGAATCATGTTCATGCATGGTCCTTTCAAAATGCATTTAATTTTAGACTTGCAGATTCTAATATTTTTACTGAAGGAAAAGTATATTTTAAAGTAATTAAGAAGATTATAATCATAACTTCACTCTTTCCTACGATATATATATATATATATATATATATATATATATATATATATATATATATATATATATATATATATATATATATATGCAGAACTTTTTCTCTCATTATTCCATTCATATTCAAATAGAAGAAAAATCTATAGACTTTTCCTTTTAAAAGTTCCCTTTATCTTGTTATATATATTATATCTGTATGTTTATCTTTTTTCCTTTGTTTTTTTTCTGTCTGTCTTTTTGTCTGTCTCTACCTGTCTTTGACTAAGTTTGTTACATTGTTTTTTAGTCAGTTGTACATTTTTCTTTGACATGTTTAGGCTGTTGCCTGTCTGAATTCCCATATCTATGTAATTTATTGGAAAATTATTTTTTCTTGGTTTGGAACTATCAAAATGTCTGTGAATAAAAACGCTGTTTGCAGTTTCTTTTTTCTTTTATTTAGCAAGCAGAATTATGTTACATCATAAAGGAGTGGGGTTTTATGTGGTTTTTAAATTCCTAAAGAAGTATTTCTTTATTCTACTATCATCGGTTTCATTCATCGATAAATTTGGAAAAGGATAAACTTAAAGGTAATTAACGTTGCAATTTAAAGTTTTTTTTATTATTATCAGGCTATTAAAAAAGATTCAAATCTAAGCTTTTAAATGTCATTCGTTATAAACATTAGCCCGTAGGTGAGAATGCATCCATGCATTCTCACTACTGTTGGATATCTCAATTGCCATTATATTACAGATCAAGTCATCTAAATCAAAATTTACCCTCACGCATTCCCTTATATATGTTTACATGTAGTATGCCTCAAAACCCTTTAAATTACAATGGTATTTCACCTTTTTGCTTACAACTGTGTGGGTTTTTTTAAATCTATTTTCACTCAGTTTTATTGATATCCATAAAACTCATTTTTATCAGAAAGTTTAAATTTATTTATGAAAACAGCGTGCCTTTCATTTATACATTGTCAGTAATTGGATTCAACTGATTTTATTTTTAAAAATACATAAACTTGCCAAAAAGTGACTGTACTGAGTATCAGTATAGAAAATGGCGATAAATGGGTATCCTTTTCTACCGTTGATGAAGCAAGATGCATATTTCAGGCTTGATTTTGGGAAGTCGGGAAGTTTTAATATCCATGATTTGGCTTTAAGTAGCGACGGTTAATATGGTAGAAAATTGCATAATCCATCTGTATGAATGCCATGGCAGTTGTTCTTAAATCATCTCTCTCAGATAAAACGATAAGTCATGTGAACTTTGTTATACTCTGTCCCTAGATATTGATGCAGCACACTTTCCTAAATTATTCGATGTTTATTAATACCTCAGGTTTTTAAACGATGTTAATACAATAGCATGAAAAAATCCCAAGATTTCTATTATGAAACGCCCCCCCCCCCTCTAGCTTGTCAGGTTTTTATGCAGGCTAAAAATAAAAAGTGTACTGGGATTTTGCATTGCAACAGATATAAAAGTACTCCGGATAATAACGTTGAAAAAGTGTGCGAGGTATTCCGAGTGACTTCCAAATGGAGAAAAGATGTCAACAGTTTCCATTATAAATATCTGTAAGAAATCGGGTTTTGTTCCTATAGAGTTTTCCGACTAAAAATTATAATGTGTCAATGAAGATATCTTAGATATTTTGCATTTTATCGATTTCAATTGCTTTTCTTTCAAGGTTTGTGTATTATTATTAAAAAATGTCCAAATGTGCTGCATGAATATCTTTGGACAGACCGTAGTGCCGAATCACGTTTAAACTTGCTTAAGTCTCTGTTTGATATGGCTCTCTTTAATGAAAAAATGACAATAACAAACCGTCAACCATCTCAAAAATCCATAAAACGAAATACAAATTCAAAGCAAAGCAACACGGACCTCCAAAAAGATAGAGGTAGGATCAGGTACCATGGAGGAGTAAGCATCCTCTGATGATTAAATGATGCAAAACATTCAAGACTAATAGAGAGCTGTTCGGAAAGAATTTATATAGGCAATGCCTGTTATCCCAACCGTTTATGTAATGCATAATAAAATATTGTTTGAATTAAGTAGAGAGCAAAAACATTTGTAAGAAATATAGAAACATTAAAACAACATAGAGACTTGGGCAAATCTAAATTACTTTAAGAAGTATTATTTTTTATTTCAGTTCATACTATTTAGATGAATACGATAGCTTAAAAATTACAAACATAACAAAAACAAAAATAAACTTTATTTTTCAATAATAGTTTTGACAAAATATGGTGTGTAACGTAAGGAGGCAAACTCTAAGTAACTGATTTAATAGTTAGATAGTTGTTTTAATAATACAACCCAGCATCAGTGTTTGCTGACGTGAGCATTTTAATTTGAACAAAAAATGTGTAGTTTTTAAGTCTAATTAAATTGTTTAGATATATATAAGACATCTATATTGTGTGAGTTTATATTTGCTTTATCCAACGAGTTGAAATGGTACATATTTTTGCGAGGCTTGACAAGCGAACATATACACCATTTCAATTTTTAGCTCACCTGAGCTGAAAGCTCAAGTGAGCTATTCTGATCACATTTTGTCCGTCGTTGTCTGTCCGTCCGTCCGTCTGTCCGTCTGTAAACTTTTGTACATTTTGATCTTCTTCTCTAAAACCGCTCGGCCAATTTCAACCAAGTTTGGCACAAAGCATTCTTATGGGAAGGTTAATATAAATTGCAAAAATAAAAGACCGA
This sequence comes from Magallana ariakensis, assembly GCA_020458035.1. Lineage (NCBI taxonomy): Eukaryota > Metazoa > Mollusca > Bivalvia > Ostreida > Ostreidae > Magallana > Magallana ariakensis. The sequence continues at coordinate 73,889,340 of CM035813.1, forward strand.
TTTATATTCAAAGCGGAGAAAACTTCGAAACTGTAGAAAAAGGGTGGTGCATTTTTAAAAATCTTCTTCTCAAGAACTACTGAGTCAAATTCAATGTAATTTAGCATAAATAATCCTTATGGAAAGGAAAATATAAATTGCAAAAATTATGGGCTAATTTTGTTTCAAATCTGAGTTATTACGAAAATAATAATAAAGGAAAGACGTGTTTCAATCAGTTTATAGCTTCGGGTTCGGTATTCCATGAGTCATGGTAAAATGGGTAGGCAAACCCTGGCCGGGGCAAAACAAAAGATTGGCAGTTATTAATATGCGGATCTCATTAAAATTTTGAGGATATGTTACGGACCAGTATATTTGTATTCGCTGTAAATATTGCTGCAAAACAATGCGTATTTTGGAATTGACGATTGCCGATCTGCCCCGGCTTTTATTTTGCCCCGGCCCGGGTTTGCCCAACCATTTTACCAAGACTCGTATTCCATACTAAACGGGTCGATCTGACTATGATGAATTAGTTTGTTGTGCAACAGTTCGCGTACGAAGGGGATCTTTGAAACATGCAGAATACATTGGTGCCGATTTTGTGAAGTAATTTGAGGTTAAATATTTCAATGCGTTGACAGTTTTCAAATATGACGGTGGTGTTAGCTTGTTTTGATTTTCGTTTCGTTTTCATTATCTATGCTTTGTAACCTGAGGCGTGTTCAACAGAGCGAGTGCTCGCGAGCGCTCGCCAAAATTTGTATTGCGGGTATAGGAAATTTTGGCGATCGCTCGCGAGCACTCGCTCTGTTGAACACGCCTCTGGGAACTATCGCCTGTATTTTGTAATTTTTACGTATCAAACAGAGACTTCGGTAAATAAGACAGTTAACTGTTAACCTGTGCAAATTAAGCAAAATCTGATGTATTAAAAGGGTGCTAAAATACTATTCATTCTATCGGTATTCGGTATGATCTTTTGCGTAATATTAGATTAATGCTATGTGTTTTGTTGAGATACTTCGCATTTTCTCGAATTTATTCATAAGTTTAGAGTTTAATATCGCTGACGGAAATATGTAGGTATATTTTTTAAACAATAAATTGTGCACTTTATTTGTTATAGTGCATATGTTTCTTGTGTTTAATTGTTTACAATTTCTATTTACTAACCATATTTGAGTGTTAAGCTTCGAATTATAAGCAAGATACAGAGATTTGCTCACAATTCTATGTACACAGATCTGAGGCCATTCTTTTTTTCCACTTTAAATGCTGAATAGGAAATACCAAGTTAAAATTCTTAAGCTGAATGTAATAAACTCATGTGAACAAGATATATGACTCAAACCTAGCAGAATTGTGAGCTCTGTATCTTGCTTATAATTCTATGATTGACGCTGAAATTTTGGTTGATCATTAGAAATGTCTCGCTAAATGTTAAATACTTGTACAAAACAAGAGGCCCATGGGCCACATCGCTCACCTGAGGAACAATAGGTATGATAAAATCAGCTTAATGGAGTCGTAATAAAAACTATCTGGACAATGTAGTATAATACATGTAGATCCTGTATAAATAAAAATCAATTTTTTCCACTGGATATTCTTATGTTTATTATCATTAGTCCCTTTTCTAACAGGATGATTTTATAGTAATATCACATGTTGAGCATTGCAGCTCCCAAAAAGATCCTAAACAATTGTTTATAAATGGGATATAAACCTACATCAAACTCTGAACCCCTTGTGAGACCCAATTGTCCAGGAATCATCCAGAAGCCAAAATCTAAACAATATTAAATAAACACCTGGCTGATTAGTTTCTGAGAAGAAGATTTTTAAAGATTTACTCTATATATTCCTATGTAGATATTTGATCCCCAATTGTGGCTCCACTCTACCCCTGGGGGAAATGATTTTCACAACTTTAAATATACACTACCTGAGAATGCTTCCACACAAGTTTCAGCTATCCTGGCTGATTAGTTTCTGAGAAGATTTTTAAAGATTTACTCTATATATTCCTATGTAAAAAGTTGACCCCCCCCCCCCCAATTGTGGCCCCACCTTACCCTCGGGAGTCATGATTTTCACAACTCTGAATCTACACTACCTGAGGATGCTTCCACATAAGTTTCAGCTTTTCTGGCCAAATGATTCTTGAGAAGAAGATTTTTAAAGATTTACTCTATATATATTCCTATGTAAAAAGTCACCCCCCCCCCATTTTGGCCCCACCCTACCCCATGGGGTCATGATTTTCACAACTTTGAATCTACACTACCTGAGGATGCTTCCACATAAGTTTCAACTTTTCTGGCCAAATGGTTTTTTAGAAGAAGATTTTTTAAAGATTTACTCTATATATTCCTATGTAAAAATTCGACCCCCCATTGTGGCCCCATCCTACCCCCGGGGGTCATGATTTTCACAACTTTGAATCTACACTACCTGAGGATGCTTCCACATAAGTTTCAGCTTTTCTGGCCAAATGATTCTTGAGAAGAAGATTTTTAAAGATTTACTCTATATATATTCCTATGTAAAAAGTCGACCCCCCCCCATTTTGGCCCCACCCTACCCCAGGGGTCATGATTTTCACAACTTTGAATCTACACTACCTGAGGATGCTTCCACATAAGTTTCAGCTTTTCTGGCCAAATGATTCTTGGGAAGAAGATTTTTAAAGATTTACTCTATATATATTCCTATGTAAAAAGTCACACACCCCCATTTTGGCCCCACCCTACCCCATGGGGTCATGATTTTCACAACTTTGAATCTACACTACCTAAGGATGCTTCCACATAAGTTTCAACTTTTCTGGCCAAATGGTTTTTTAGAAGAAGATTTTTTAAAGATTTACTCTATATATTCCTATGTAAAAAGTCGACCCCCCATTGTGGCCCCATCCTACCCCCGGGGGTCATGATTTTCACAACTTTGAATCTACACTACCTGAGGATGCTTCCACATAAGTTTCAGCTTTTCTGGCCATATGGGTTTTTAGAAGAAGATTTTTAAAGATTTACTCTATATATATTCCTATGTAAAAAGTCACCCCCCCCCATTTTGGCCCCACCCTACCCCATGGGGTCATGATTTTCACAACTTTGAATCTACATTACCTGAGGATGCTTCCACATAAGTTTCAACTTTTCTGGCCAAATGGTTTTTTAGAAGAAGATTTTTTAAAGATTTACTCTATATATTCCTATGTAAAAAGTCGACCCCCCATTGTGGCCCCATCCTACCCCCGGGGGTCATGATTTTCACAACTTTGAATCTACACTACCTGAGGATGCTTCCACATAAGTTTCAGCTTTTCTGGCCATATGGGTTTTTAGAAGAAGATTTTTAAAGATTTACTCTATATATTCCTATGTTAAAAATCGAACCCCCCATTGTGGCCCAACCCTACCCCCGGGAGTCATGATTTATACAACTCTGAATCTACACTACCTTAGGATGCTTCCACACAAGTTTTAGCTTTCCTGGCCAAATGGTTCTTGAGAAGAAGATTTTTAAAGATTTTCTCTATATATTCCTATGTTAAAAATCGACCCTCCGTTGTAGCCTCACCCTAGCCCTGGGGGTCATAATTTTCACAATTTTAAATCTACACTACCAGAGGATGCTTCCACATAAGTTTCAGCTTTCCTGGCCAAATGGTTCTTGAGAAGAAGATTTTGAATGATTTACTGTATATATTCCTATGTAAAAAGTCGACCCCTCCTTTTTGGCCCCACCCTATCCCCGGGGGTCATGATTTTCACAACTTTGAATCTACACTACCTGAGGATGCTTCCAGATAAGTTTCAGCTTTTCTGGCCAAATGATTCTTGAGAAGAAGATTTTTAAAGATTTACTCTATATATATTCCTATGTAAAAAGTCACCCCCCCCCATTTTGGCCCCACCCTACCCCATGGGGTCATGATTTTCACAACTTTGAATCTACACTACCTGAGGATGCTTCCACATAAGTTTCAACTTTTCTGGCCAAATGGTTTTTTAGAAGAAGATTTTTAAAGATTTACTCTATAAATTCCTATGTAAAAAGTCGACCCCCCATTGTGGCCCCATCCTACCCCCGGGGGTCATGATTTTCACAACTTTGAATCTACACTACCTGAGGATGCTTCCACATAAGTTTCAGCTTTTCTGGCCATATGGGTTTTTAGAAGAAGATTTTTAAAGATTTACTCTATATATTCCTATGTTAAAAATCGAACCTTCCATTGTGGCCCAACCCTACCCCCGGGAGTCATGATTTATACAACTCTGAATCTACACTACCTTAGGATGCTTCCACACAAGTTTCAGCTTTCCTGGCCAAATGGTTCTTGAGAAGAAGATTTTTAAAGATTTTCTCTATATATTCCTATGTTAAAAATCGACCCTCCGTTGTAGCCTCACCCTACCCCTGGGGGTCATAATTTTTACAATTTTAAATCTACACTACCTGAGGATGCTTCCACATAAGTTTCAGCTTTCCTGGCCAAATGATTCTTGAGAAGAAGATTTTTAAAGATTAACTCTATATATATTCCTTTGTAAAAAGTTGAAACCCCCATTTTGGCCCCACCCTACCTCATGAGGTCATGATTTTCACAACTTTGAATCTACACTACCTGAGGATGCTTCCACACAAGTTTCAGCTTTTCTGGCCAAATGGTTTTTTAGAAGAAGATTTTTAAAGATTTACTCTATATATTCCTATGTAAAAAGTCAACCCCCCCCCCCATTTTGGCCCCACCCTACCCCATGGGGTCATGATTTTCACAACTTTGAATCTACACTACCTGAGGATGCTTCCACATAAGTTTCAGCTTTCCTGGCCTAACGGTTTTTGAGAAGAAGATTTTTAAAGATTTACTCTATATATTCCTATGTAAAAAGTCAACCCCCCATTTTGGCCCCATCCTACCCCCGGGGGTCATGATTTTCACAACTTTGAATCTACACTACCTGAGGATGCTTTCACATAAGTTTCAGCTTTCCTGGCCAAATGGTTCTTGAGAAGAAGATTTTTGAAAATTTCTCAAAAATTTTCATTAATTCCTAATTATCTCCCCTTGTAAGAGGGCTTTGTCCTTAATTTTCACAACTTTGAGTCCCCTTAGGCTAAGGATGCTATGTGCCAAGTTTGGTTGAAATTGGCCCAGTGGTTCTTGAGAAGATGTTGAAAATATGAAAAGTTTACAGACAGACAGACAGACAGACAGACGGACGGACGGACGGACGGACGACAGACAAAATGTGATCAGAATAGCTCACTTGAGCTTTCAGCTCAGGTGAGCTAAAAATTAAAGGATGATATGCTGTATATAACTACTCTCTGGGGCCCCCTCTTTATACAATGGATAATGTGAAATCTACATCAACTGTGATAGTTTTTCAGACACGAGTAAATAAAAACGACACCGTTAAACAATTTCCATAGTTCTGACACATTTCTGTTGCTGGGATAAAGGAATTATCGCTATTCCTAAGAAAATATTACAGCGGAAAATTATCCTGGTCTGTAGCCATTTTTTATTTTTGAATAAAGATGAAAATAATGGGTGGGCCTTAGTAAAATAGAGTGATGTGCCTGTCAATACTGTAACATTGATTTTTATAGCTCTTTAACATGTCACGTGACAACAATTTTCATTCCAGTGTATTCATCAATCAAATGTGAGTAAAGTTATAAAAGTCACACGAGTTTACGCCAGGTAAACAACAGTCATTTAATTATAATGGAGAAGACAAATTAAATTTTTGAATGTTTTTAATTTGAGGAATTGAGCGGATTGGGGTACAATTTTCTTCTTCACACCTATAGGATTTTATTTTAATAAAATGCAATAACTATTATATGATATTTTTTTAAAAATACAATAACTAGTAAGTAGTTGAGGAAGAAAATGTACCTATATGCTCTCGTATATTTTGATTGCTTTATAAAGTGGGGGGAGGGGGCAGAACGAAAATATAGGGAATTGGAGGGAGGTGTACCCCTACCAAATGTTTAGTTTTATATCTTGCGTAGGATTTTCTTATTCTGGGTAAAAATAGTATTCCATAAAGACACAATGTCAAAGATTACGTGTATGCAAAAAAAAGTGTAAAATTCGAATACTTTACAATATTTATTTTTTGTTATTCTACTGAGGGGCCATATGGCACAATATCTTTTGAACGCCCATTGTTGCTCAGGTGAGCGATGTGGCCCCATGGGCCTCTTGTTTTTTAAGTTCTATTTATCTCATACGATTTAATTTATAATATAAAGCTTTTGAGACAGACCCTTAAATGCCACGAATTGATGTGAAAATGCCAACATTATTTGGTGTATCAGTCATTTCCCGATACATGCAATCGCTACTAAGTCACGCTTTGTTTCATCATTAAAAAATTGCAGAAACTGCATAAATTCTCAATATGAAAAAGGAGAATTTTTTATGAACTCCAGAGTCTTTAATTACTACCTCTACATATAAAGTTTTATCTTCCTTTCAGAGAAAAATAGATGAACTCTCTCCAGAAGAAATGAAAAGCACACTACTGAAGGTTGTTGATGAAAATCCTGAGTATTTGTTTAGTATACTAGAACCCTGCCCAGGTCCACCACAGCATCCTCCTGAAACAACCCAAATGCCTTGGTGCAGTTGTGGTTTTTGTAGAGATATGCGTACCCATAAGGAAAAGCTATGCTGTCAGAGAAATGCAAATAGCTGTGTGTCTCGTCTTCCTGTGAGTATCTGCATTTAGTACTCATGATCATGTACAACTAATTTATTTATTTTCAATTTTTGTACTTTATTCTCCACTTGTATTTGTTGCAGGATTTTGATGTACTTATTCTGAACAAGGCAGTCCTTGCTCTAGCAAGACTGTACAGACAGGATATTCTTGCCATGCCAGAGGATACTGACAGAAATCGGGCCAATCGACACACTGCTTACCGCCAGTTTGTGTTGTGGCACCATGGCAAACTTGGAACGAGCAACAGACGTGTAATCCCAAGCTGTTGCATATGGCGTATCAGAGACAGATTTGTTGATCCATATGGCCAGTATGTTGGGCTTAAAGATGAACTCTTGGAGTTATAGATGTACAGAAACAAATAAAAATGGAACTTGGGAATTTGATTCAAAAAGATGTTCATGTATTTGTACAAAACATTTATGCTATCATTTTAAAGATGTTTAATTTGAAAAATGTGAATGAAATAATTGCTGCTGTTAATTTAATTTTTTGAAGGTTAAGGTTGAGTGTTTTGCATAAAATTAGTCAAAAGAATACTTTTAATTTTGAAGGTGAAGCAAAGTGGGTGTTATTCAGTTTGAAAAATCTTCAAAATGTACTTTTCAAAAAATAAAATTTTATAATCATTTATCAACATTTCCTGTTATCAGTTATATTTCAAAGAAAAACAACAATTGTAGTAAAGCAAAAAGCATGTCATACTGTATTATGAGTTTGTCACCAAATTTATCATTACATACATGTACAAATCAAAAGAAACTATAAATACATGCTAAAGAATAACAAATATTTTAAAATGTACACAACCTGGCATGACTGAATTTAATCACAGATTACAAAGCTCACCGAGACGAGCACGAGACATCATCATTTTGATACCACCTTTATCATATTATATGAAATCATAGTTAATAATCTTGGATATTTGTGGATACTGTTTTGACACAACATCATATATAAATTCCGTTGTTTACTTGCCTTGAAAGATTGCCTATTATGAAGTCACCTTGTTGTGGAGTCTAGAAGATGTATTTGCGTCACTGTTTGCGGACCAACAAATCAGAAGTGATTATTGGAAATAGAGGGAATATTCTCTAAATATTACTACTAGCTGGTCAATATTAAAAAAAAACAATTTTCAAATTGAAATAACATCAATAGATATAGTACAGGTACACATTGAAGGGATTACAAGTTATTGAATTGGCTCAATGTTCAAAATAGTAATTCACTGCATAAGGACTGTCAGTGAACAAAGTTTTGCCTCTGAGGGCCAATTGGATGTACATGTGGTGTATAAAGGAGGCTAAGATGTCTTTAAGGAAATAGTTGTTGAAATATTTTAGAACAATATTTTATTATTTCTGACTGAAGCAGATTTTTATATCAAAATTAACTTACTGAACTGTTCCATCCTATTTTCTTTTCACTTCTCGGTCCACATTGGCATTGTAATCAAGGGCTGCCAATTGATTTCGAGCACGGAATACAGGTGGAGAACAGGCAAATCTCTTTCCACTGTACATCAAGATCAGATTGTTGAAATTCTCCCGCTCTGCAGTGCTTTTGTAACACAGTGTAATTTTAACATAACATGGATGAACTATTTCATCTTAACATGGTATTCAAATACAGGAAACACCACTTTCTGAACACATGACATTACACACCTAAAATTAAGGTAGTATGGAATAGCTTTTAAAGACCGTTTGCTGAAAACAATTTGGACTAAGGCTTTGTGTGGAGGACTGCCTTTTTTCATCCACTCCTTGTTGTCCCCTTGCAGTGGCCCATGCTTACATTGGCAAGCACCAAAGAAGTTGCTGCTATAGGAAATATCCCAGGTATGTTCATTAACAACATGGTGAACAATACCACACCATATTTCCTAAAAAGAAATCAATGATACTCTTATCAATATCTATCAAATTCAAAATAGTCAATACAATACAGTTGAACTTTGATATCTCGTTCACTGATATCTCTAATACAATGGATAAATTATATCAAAGTGATTTATAGGTCCCAACCACTTATACTTTAAAGATTTCATCCTTGATATCTCAAATACTCAGATATCAGTTCCATCTTGTTTGAAACAACAAGGTTTGACTGAATTTATTTCATTTATAAGAGTCACATAAAAAGAGTGTTACCATAAAATTATCCAAGTCTGTAGCGGAGCAACAGGAAAACCAAAAGTGGTTTATTATATCTGTACCAATCAAGCAATTCTCTGCATTCCTTCGATTGACCTGCTTTAATTACTTTCTTTCCAAGGTTTTTTGCAGCATGCCAAACATCATGTGAATGTTTAATGTTTGGAAAGATGTTCTCTAAATTATAAGTCGTAAAATTTATACACAACTTAAATACATGTATATATAAATGAGGGAATTGTATGAGGCCCATGGGTCACATTGCCAATCTTCATTTCAAATGCTTTTGGCATGTTTTATAGAAAAAGGTACCTCATATGTTCTTGTGAAGAACTAAAACATCATTCAATCAGAAAAGCCAGCTAGAGTCTGTCGCTCAGGTGAGCTAACAAAAAAATAATTTCTTGATATATATACACCATTATAATCAATATAATAATTATTCTTACTTATTACTGCTCCTATCTGTATGTGAGTATCTGTAACTACTTCCTCAATGTTTATATGGTTTTCTAGCAGGTCATTCCTGGATTTCATAAAGCAGGTCTTTTCAATTTTACAACTTTTCTTGCCCGTTTCCCTTTTGTCCATGGTTATGAGGCTAATTATCTTCTTGGATTGATCATCCATCATAGTGTAAGTACAGTACTGTGCACGGTGGCCAGGACTGTCATTGCGACCATACTCTGAAATCAGAAAATTGTTATCTTCTATTAAATTTTGTAACACACAGTTAGTTTTATTATTGAGAAAGTTGGAAAGATTCCAAGATTTCAGGACTACTTTCTCAGGTGAAGCTGAGGGATATGATAGCTGTCAAGGGGAACTGGTACTTTGCTAACTCCTTCAGTGGTATACTTTTTAACTATTATATGAAACCAATTTACATTTTGAAGTATGAACTGGTTCACTTGACTAATGCACAAAACAATGGGGATTAGTCCATTCACAGCAATTACTAGGGAATTAATCACATCAATTGAATTTATTTTATGTAAGAAAAAATAAATAAAAGTATGATAAAATTATCTAACATACAACTGATCACTTGGCAAAATATAAGTTCAGTAATATAGCACATACCTAATGCAACAACATTCCGTCCGCCTATACTTTCTACAACTTGGCGTTGGCTCTCCGCCAGAAAGAATTAATTGTTGGTACCAGGTATGTTCTTTGAATGTTGGAAAATTTGACCTTGCCTGGAAAATATAACCTGAGGAATTTTGCATAAAGAGCCATTTTGGAGAAATTGTTGCCTGAGCATAGCAACGCTGATGCAATTTGCAAGTCTCCACCATGAAGATGTCTATTTTATACTGGTTGTGAACACCATTTGTAGGCTTCATGTTTTCGCTCACATTCCTAAAAAAAATAAAAATTTACTATAAATGATGCCTATTACATTAACTCTTGTGGTTCTATTCATTTTGAAGTTGCTGATTTTTTAAATGAAAAAGGTAATAAGATGTTAAGGTACCCAATAAATATACAGTGCTGATCCAATATTTTCTGTAACGAGGGTGACTGCAGAATTACATCCTTTTATGCTGCAGACTTTGTTGACACTGGTGCTCGCCAACTTCAGTAAACACCTCCCATACACTAAACAAGTAAAGTCTTCTGTTAATATTTTGATGTCTTTAGTGTTGGTGAGCTTTATGACCCCTGGGCATGTGTCCTCTTTCATTTCTTCAGATTCATTTTTCACTTCTGTCTTACATTCCTCCTCTCCAAACTCTTGTTCTTCCAAGGTGACTTCTTTTAAGTTGTCCATGTTGTTTGGTCTGTATATATAATAACTTATTGTTGTTAAAATGAAAACAGAAAGAACAAGACGCATTTGTGAAACACCGATGCCTCTGTATGGCAACTCCAGTCAAACTCGAAGGTCAAAAGATAAAAAAAAGTTGGTACTTGATATTAAGGTACATTGATAAAGAGGCCATTATACCTAATCATAATTATCCCAATAAAAAGAAATAAAAGCCTTACTTCAAGGTCACATTGAAGCTTGGTTCATAGTCATCATCTGAGTCAATATCACTGCTACACTCCTCTGACACATCAATTGTTACTCTGGAGAAAATCATGTCAGTAAAGCTAGCTTTTTAGTCTTGAAGTTGTTTTTTTTTAAAGAAGTTTGAAAGACTTCATTTAAATTTCATTCCCAATTAAAGCTCCATTCTAGCCCCATGGTCCATAATTTGAAAAAAAAAATTAACTAATGAAGATTATATTTTTACAATTGGAAATATTTGTTCTAATTTTAAAAGTGTGTAAAACTCTTTAGGTGTTGAGATGTAGCTGAAAATACTAAAAATTTACAGACATGCACCACATAAATCATAATGTAACAAGTAAAGCTTTCGACAGCTCAGGTAAGCAAGAGCTGATCGAAACAAAGAAAAAATAATTAGCAATATATTCTATTCAAACTCACTCATTCAAAAGGATTCAAAAATGTTGTCTCCTTCACGCAAGAAACTTTTTTCTCCTATGGCTTGGACTGAAATGAAAGCATATATTGTTAATCAATTTAAATACAATCAAACTATCTAACATTTTTAAAGTGTACTTTCAGTTAAGCTATTTTAATATCATGTGACTGAAATGAAAGCATATATACATTGTTTTCAAATGAAAATACAATCAAACTATCTATTAATTAATATCAACTGACTGAAATGATTTTGAAAGAAATAAGAATGATATTACCCTGACGATTCCTCTGTTACAGCAGGCAACAAAATTCTGTTCTGTTTTCTTTTCTGGGAGACATCTGTGTCTGTGTTTTCATTGAAATACATGTAAAGAAATTGAAGAAACAAATTGTTGGTGGGGTTTTTTTTTATTCAAAGTCAACCGTTTTAGCTGCAACTTGGAGCACTGATGCAGAAATTAATTTCAGTAAAATGTAAACTTGTCTACTCGATAAACATCATATTTTTAATGTTTTACCTAAATGCAGTCGAGGAAATTTCAGACACATCAACTGGTGGCAGTGAAAGGTGAAAAGGCCTCTCCATCTGTCTTGATGGTGTGGAGACTTTAATCTGATGCACATGCCCATTCAGCTGATTCACTTTCACTGTCTGCTGATAACCTAAGACAATTTAAAGAATGATAACCAATATCAGTTCAATTTAACATGAACAGCCATAAATATGTCAAATAACCCGTCAAGGGCCCTCAGTTACACATTGAATTAGTTTAATTGTAGCAACTCCTGTGATAAAACTGAAAATAGAAAACGCAAAATAAATACTTACAAAATAATAATTATGGTTATTTTAAAAACTTTCAACAATTATTACCTGGGAGAATTTAAGAAGAAAAGCAATATTTCTATAAACAATTAAACCTGTCCTGTAGAATCTTCGCCAGTCCTTCGTGTGTCTCGCCCAGTTCTCGTTTCTTCGCCATCCAACGAACTTTAGCATAATTAATTTTATTTTAATATTTTTCTATTTTTTAAATTTCATCTTATTTGGTATATTTGTTTTCATTATTTTGTGTATTCCTTAGCTAAGATTAATTGTTTTATTGACCCTGACTGTGAACAGGTCATGGGGAGCAGTTAATTGTTTTAAGAGGAGAGTGTTAGATAATAGGTAGTGTGGGGAGCAAGGGGAGTAGTGATTTATAGTCTTTAGATTTATAGTCTGACCTTAAGAAAGTTCATGGGGAGTAAAGGAGTAGTAAGAGGAGTGATTAGGTATATATAGCCGGGGTAATTGAAGTTAGAGAGAGAAGTGAGATGTTAGATTTTAGATTGGATTTTAACTTTAGTGCCTTTCATTCATTTACATGTATTTTGGATTTATTATGTGATTTTCATTTGGATTATATTTTATTTTACTTTTGGATTTTAATAAACATTTGTATTCATTGATTTGCGTTTCTATTATGAGAAGGAATTAATTATTATCGGAACATTATATTGAGATTTACTTTACGCTACCCAACATAAGGAAAAGTGGATTAAAGCTCGGAAACGCTACAGAACATATTGGTCCCCCAAATATATTCTCGTTACCGAATGGGCTCGGCTGCGTTCTCTTCTCAGTTTTTTCTTTGCCAATTCAGTCAAGAAAGCATGCCTATCCGGTCTCTTTATTTCTCTTATTTCTCTTATTTCTTATTTAATATCTCGATTTATTTCACGGAGAAATTTGTAATTTTCTGAAAGTTTAAATACATTTATGAGTAGTACAAAAATACCGAACCCGATCAGAAAATTTTTTCAAGTCGGTTTTTTAATAAATTAAGATGCGCCGTACTGTCGCTTTAAACAGGTTAGGTACACTACCGTATATGGATAATATGTACGTCAAACAGATTCTCTAATCCGGCGCGTCTTTTTACCACAATGAACCACAATGAAACCACAATGAAACCACAATGAACTTTTATTAAGTAAATACGGTCATAATATGTTGGTATAATGATTAAAAAAAATACCATTGATGGTTTTCACGTAATTGCAGTTCATTTTCATTGACTATGCTCGTGTAGTTTTTAATTAAAAGTCGCTACAATAATAAAAGAATATGAGCTGTACTATTTAGAATGTTCTTTTGCTTCCAAGCGTGCTTTTATGATGATTCTGCTTATAAATAAACCTTCATAATATACCAAATTAAATCAAAACAATATTTTTTTATAAAAATTAATATAAAATGGTATTTCTAGCGAAGCATTTATGTATCAGACAACAGTAAGACAATAATTTTATAATTTGCTTGTTAGACATGTATTCCTTCATTTATTACTTTTTTTTTTGCACAATCCATATTAAACGGATATAAATATATATGCAAAAGTAAGTTTGGAAATTATGTAGTAAAATTACAATACTTTTACAAAGAAAATTTCCAACGAAAAAATTACAGCACGTACTGGTTTGATTACGTTTATATAACATGCATGTGTATCTAATAAAAGTAACCCGCATTACGGTATGAGAACTCTGGTTAGAATTCTAGTAAATAATCAAAGTACAGGTGCATTATCATTCAAATATCATACAAGATATATATAACTTTAACGACCCATTTCATGGCCGTATGGTTACTGGAATAGTAGGCGGAGCCTAATCTAAACAGGTGTTAAATACCTGGGGCCCGTTTCTCAAAAAGGCCTACGCCCAGGCGTAAGCTTAGTCCGGACTAAATCAGGGACTAAACCCCAAAAGCAGACTAAGTTGCGTTTCACAAAGAGGCGGAAACTTAGTCGGGACTAAATTTGGGTTTAAATCTACGCCTGCTAATGGGTAGGCGTAAGTTCTTAGTCTGTACACAAAAATGACGAGTGTTTTGTTTCTAAGGCAAAATAAACAGACAATTTTAATTTGGGTTTGTTTTACGTGTTATGAAGGAAAACATTCACATTTATTGAAGTATTAGTTCATGTATAACTTTAAAAAATATACCTATTGCTCGATAACTGTTTCTTATTGCTAAATAAATTAAGATTAAATACATTTGATTAATAAAGGGCTTAACTCATTAAACATATGTAAAATACATTACTATAATTTATCTAAAGTATGAAGAATTAAATATGGGTATACCCCGATAACTGATATAAACACAATAATTAAAAAGATGCTATAATTCTAATTATACAGTACATGTATTTAACAACAGCAACACCTAGTATATATATCATATAGATGTATATAAGTACTGATAGATATTGATTTTTTAATCAATACTCAGCAAGCATAAACTTTAGATTTTAATTTAAAAACCTCTTAAATTAACATTGTTCAACTAAGCCTTTATTTATCTTCACATCATTTGAAGAAGTACCACATGTATATTGTAGACGAAGTCTGATGCCAATGCATGTATAATGTTTCTAATCAAATTTGAACCGATTTCAAAATATTGGGGAAAAACGTATTTAAATAGGAGCAACTCAAAACGTTTATAGTAATTTGTTATACTTATTATATAAACTTATATACCCCAAAATAACCCAAAGCAGATAGGAAAAGGGTACGACTCAAATGTACTTGTTAAAACCGCAAAGACCCTAAATACCTTATCCGGAGGGGAATTGGAGATTTTTTAGATGCCTTTTCCATTAAACTTTTAGAAACTTTTCATTCATAAAACTATCTTCAAACAGGAAGGGGGTTCTTAGCTTATTGTTTTTATATCTATATATTAATCAAGATTTATATTACCTGCAATACTTAATACAAAAACAAACAAACAAAACAATCAAATTATTAGACCAAAAACAGGAAAGGGATTTGGGGAGACCCCGGCCTATGATGTTGATAATTCCTGTGTTGTTAATTGTAAACAATATCTTTCAAAACTTTTATCATTCGAATCGCTGAAAACCAATAATCGTGTCCATGTCATAATAGATTGTCTAAATTCTCACAGTATTGGAACAGAGGGTGGAACTTTTCTTCCTTCTGTAGACATGGAAAAGGTTCATGTACATGTTATTTATGCAGTGGAAATTTTCGATTTCAGTACTAAGGTTGCCGTTTAAATCATAGTAATGTCATGTTATTTTCTATAAATAATTCAGTGATATGATAAAATATTATTAAGCCTTATCTCAGCATCTGAAAGTGTATAAATATTTATGAAGTATGACTTATCATTCTGCAGACGTATGCAGGCATTTCTACCTCGCCCTGCACCCGCATTTTATAAATATTTTCATTTTTCCACGAATATTGGAATCAATTTCTATGAATTCTTTCGTTCAATTACGCACAATTATGCTTCAATATCGTCTGCAATACATTCAATTGTCATATATTTGGTTTTTGCAAACTTTTACTATCTGCTTCTTCCATATCATCTGTTTTTTCTCTAAAATTACATTATGTTAAAAAGCGTACAAGCATTTTATTTACTGTCATTAATGTAAATTGTTATGAACAACTTGAACTATGCACAATCTGTGGTTTACATTTAGTGGTACGAGTATATGTATAACATGTGTTCTTTTTAGTACATGTACTAAGAATTGGAAAATTGATCCACCACATATAATCATAGCCTCAAAGCTAAACAAAAATACGATATGCGCATGCTTAGTACTCAGCGGAGATGTCTAAGTTCTTCGACATTTAAACCCTAACTTACACCTCTTTCAGAAACGCAACTTAGACCCGACTAAATATTGGCGTAACTTCGTTAGTCGGACTAACTTAAGCCCAAATTTAGGCCTTTTTGAGAAACGGGCCCCAGGAGTGGCCTGGGTCTACCTAGGTGCGCGACACTATACACAGAGAATTACGCAGTAAATGATAGATATCGGAAATCGTCATATCCGTTGATTAGACATTCAGAAGTAAAAAAAAATATAATATGAATTTTAATTTTAAATCATTCAAATAGGTTCAAATATATTTGATGTATTAATCAATGTGACTTGAAATTATTTTAAGGACGTTAGCCATCGGCAAGCATACCCAAACTTTCCTGAGATATGACCTAAGTGTGTTCCTAATATATGACATAGGAGAGAGGTTAGGAACATCCCAAGATCAACTTCGGACATCCCTTAAGGTGTAGATCTTCGGTAACTTAGGAACATCCTAAGTTAGGATATCCTAACCTACTAAATCATTCTTATTTTTCAAATTTATTCGTACAGGTAGAATTTGACAGACTTGTACAGGGATAAATCATTAAACTTTAAGAAATAATGTATTAGCAGGCATGTTCACGAAACTTTCCTAAGTTATGACCTAAGTGTGTTCCTAAGATATGACTTAAAAAAAAGTAAGGAACATCCTAAGATCAAATTAGGACACGTCTTAAGATGTAGCTCGACGGTAACTTAGGAACATTTTAATTAGTTAGGATATTCTAACCTTCTACAGCCATTCTTTTTTTTCACATTTATTTGTACAGATCGAATTTGAAGGACTTGTGTAGGGATTAATCATTCAACATTTTGCCAGAGAAAATTGTACGTGTCAGTAGTTAACACAATAGGCCTAAAACCAGTAATTTTAATGTAGTCATTTAAAAAAAAAATTACATTTACCTAAATATATATCAGTGTCCAAAAACAATTTAGTTTTAAAAAAAACCAAATAATTATAATAAAAAAAAAAACAAAAGAAAAGAAAAAAGAGCCACCTCCCCCAGAAATCCAAATGACTGCTATTTTTTTTTTAAAGAAAATATTTATCAGGACAGATTGGCTTACAAGCGAATAATTATTTAAACAACACGTGTGCATTCTTTAAGTGTAGATTAACATTTCATAATCTTGTCATTCAAGCACATGTTATTCATAAACACGCGCTTTTCATAGAATTTGACGTTACATATAGAAACACACACGTACAAACACAATAATTAATTTTCCTTAGTGTAAAATGTAGATGTTAAACATAAGTTAATAATTTCATTCGCCAAACAGAGACAGTGGTTGCGAAAAAAAAAATTGCTTAAGTTGTCAGCTTCCAGGCAGGCTTGTATTTATGGGGAACGTGGTAAGAGCTCGGGGTCCCTCTCCAAATAATTTTATTTAAAATGAACATATATGATTGAATAAATGAGTATGACCCCCCCCCCCTCCCGAATTGGGCATTTGAGGATTGTCGGAAATGCTTGAACTGTAGAATATATTGCTTTATTCTACCGGTCTTAAGAAAAACCTTCACAGCATTCCCAAAATCCCCCAAAACGTGATTTTACAGCCTTAAGATGGACTTAGGACAAGGTAAGTGATGTCCTAAAGTTAGGGAAAAGTTATGGCGGTTCCTGAATTTTAGGAGAGCATATTGAAACAGACTTAAGACTAAGACGTATCCTACCAAAGTCCTAAAATAGCTTCGTGAACATTCCTGCAGGACAGCTTTCGGTTTACAAGTAAATAATTATTTAAACAAAATATGTGCATTCTTTGAGTGTAAATTAAACATTTGACACTCTTGTCAGAATTTAGCGTTACCTGTACAAATACAACTTATTTCCCTTTTAAAATTTACAATATATAGAATACACGTACATGTTAAAATACATGAAAACCGGCTCCCATAAATACAATTTATTCAACATTTATACGAATATTTATAAGACTATTTTTCAGAATGAAGCGTTAAAAATTAAGAATGATCACGCATGGCTTGTATACTATAGTAAACTGATGTAAAATTAGTCTTTAGCCAAAGACAATTGCTATATCTTTAACAGATGATCTCGAAAAAATTTTAAAAATGGTCTTCACAATGGCTAGTGGAATTTTTAATTAACCCTAATAAAACTGGAATTGTAAAGTTTAAACGTTCAGAGACATGTAAATCACACGCTGATATTTCCTTTGGTCATACAATAAATTATGTAGATCGAAAGCAAAACCACTGTCATCTTGTCAATGGACTTATTTTCCTACCAAATGGCTGTTGGTCTGAACATATTCTAAAAATGTTTGTGTGTGCACTGGTCTCCTTCTTTAGTGACATGTTGCACCTTCAAATGAAAACTTTGTGAGTCTGCTGTCCGATACACACTGCGTTAGACTTACGTATCCTTGGGGCACATATCCATACATGTAAATGCACATGTTATTTATTAAATTGAACAGTATACAATCGTTTAAATTCTTAACCAATAAATATTTGGAGGGGGCTTACCGGAAAATTTGACAAGCAAAAAAAAAAAAATTAATTTCTATATGAATAGCATGGATAAAAATTCTTTTTCGATAAAAATACAAAAATTGTGTGTAATAAAGTTCCCCCTTCCCCCAATGCTACGTACCGGAAATAAACTCCGCCCCTCGCAAACTGTGTGTGTGTGTGTGTGTGTGTGTATATATATATGTGTACATATATACATCGGTAACCAATCATTACTATAGTATCTATTAGCTAGTACTAGGAGACCAATGAATATATAAATATAACACTGAAAATGGCTAACGGTTGTCCCAAAAATTTGACAATTTCAATTGTTTCTGTCGTTAGCCATTTTCAGTGCTTTATATATTCATTTTACTGGCTTAGTATCTATACATAAGTGTACATTAGATCCGACAATTTAAAGATGCCTAGTGTTGTTGATTTTATTTAGTGCTTAATATATATATATATATATATATATATATATATATATATATATATATATATATATATATATATATATATATATATATATATATGTATTACAGCGCAAAATTTTACATGATAACTATGTGAAAAATGATTCTATTTGCGGTAATGGTAGTTTTCATAATGAAAATGCATTTAATTTTATTTCTTTGAGTGTCCTTAATAAGCTGAGGAAAGAAATATTTGATTTAATTGTATATTTTACTTAAAATTAATATTTAAAATAATGAGATGTAAGGTTTGTGCATATGCCAAATAAAGAAGACAATTTTTAACAGCATTTAAACATTCTTTGACATATTAAGTATAATTGTATAAGATCTTAATCTCGTCAGCTACTAGTGCATTTCGTTACAAATATCTTTATTTTTGAGGGATTTGTAAACATATCTCAAGTAGCTGTATAAATAGATTGATGATATGTACCGGTCTTGCTTATTTCAACATTCTATCAGGTCATCCACATGATATAACGACACAACTACTCAGATATCTCTCTTAATCTCCTCAGCTACTAGTGCATTTCGTTACAAATATCTCCATTTTTAACAGTTTAGATCATATAACTCAAGTAGTTGTATATATAGATTGGAGATATCTACAAGTGTGGTTAATTTGAACATTCTATAAGGTCACCCACATGATATTATGACACACTTACTCAGATATCTCTTTAAATCTCTTCAGCTACTAGTACATTTTGTTACAAATATCTTTATTTTTGAGGGATTGGTCGACATATATCAAGTAGCTGTATATATAGATTGATGATATGTACCGGTCTTGCTTATTTCAACATTCAATAAGGTCATCCACATGATATAACGACACAGCTACTCAGATATCTCTCTTAATCTCGTCAGCTACTAATGCATTTCGTTACAAATATCTCCATTTTTAACAGTTTAGATCATATAACTCAAGTAGCTGTATATATAGATTGAAGATATCTACAAGTGTGGTTAATTTAATCATTCAATAAGGTCACCCACATGATATTATGACACAATTACTCAGATATCACTTTAAATCTCTTCAGCCACTAGTACATTTTGTAACAAATATCTTTATTTTTGAGGGATTTGTCAACATATCTCAAGTAGCTGTATATATAAATTGATGATATGTACCAGTATTGCTTATTTCAACATTCTATGAGGTTATCCACATGATATATCGACACAGCTACTCAGATATCTCTCTTAATCTCGTCAGCTACTAGTGCATTTCGTTACAAATATCTTCATTTTTAACAGTTTAGATCATATACCTCAAGTAGCTGTATATATAGATTGAAGAAATCTACAATTGTGGTTAATTTAATCATTTAATAAGGTCACCCACAGGATATTATGACACAATTACTCAGATATCTCTGTAAATCTCTTCAGCTACTAGTACATTTTGTTACAAATATCTTTATTTTTGAGGGATTTGTCAGCATATCTCAAGTAGCTGTATATATAGATTGATGATATGTACCGGTCTTGCTTATTTCAACATTCTATAAGGTCATCCACATGATATAACGACACAGCTACTCAGATATCTCTCTTAATCTCCTCAGCTACTAGTGTATTTCGTTACAAATATCTTTATTTTTTTTTAGGGTTTTGTCAACATAGCTCAAGTAGCTGGATATATAAATAAATGATATGTACCAGTGTTGGTAATATAAACATTCTATTATATCATCCATAAGATGTTACGGCACAATTACTCAGATATCTCTCTTAGTGTCGTCAGCTACTAGTGTATTTTGTTACAAATATCTTTATTTTTTTTAGGGTTTTTATCAACATATCTCAAGTAGCTGGATATATAGATTAAAGATATTTACAAGTATGGTATATTTTAACATTCTATAAGGTTATCCACCTGATATTATGACACAATAACTCAGATATCTCTTTAAGTCTCGTCAGCTACTAGTGCATTTTAATAAACAAATATCTTTATTTTTTTAAGGGTTTTGTCAACATATCTCAAGTTGCTGGATATATAGATTGAAGATATCTACAAGTATGGTATATTTTAACATTCTCTAAGGTCACCCACATGATATTATGAAACAATTACTCAGATATCTCTTTAAATATCGACAGCTACTAGTGCTTTTTGTTACAAATATCTTTATTTTTTTAGGGTTTTGTCAGCATATCTCAAGTAGCTGGATATATAGATTAAAGATATTTACAAGTATGGTATATTTTAACATTCTTTAAGGTCACCCACATGATATTATGACACAATTACTCAGATATCTCTTTAAGTCTCGTCAGCTACTAGTACATTTTGTTATAAATATCTTTATTTTTGGCGGTTTTGTCAACATATCACAAGTAGATGTATATATAGATTGATGATATCTACAAGTATGGTTTTTTAACATTCTTTAAGGTCACCTACATGATATAACGACACAATTACTCAAATATCTCTCTAAATCTCGTCATCTTCTAATATATTTCGTTACAAATATCAACATTTTTAACAGTTGAGTTCATATATCTCACAAGTGTGGTTTATTTCATCATTCTATAAGGTTACCCACATGATATTATAACACAATTACTCCGATATCTTTTTAAGTCTCGTCAGATACTAGTACATTTCAAAACAAATATCAACATTTTTAACAGCTGAGTTCATACATCTCAAGTAGCTGGATATATAGATGGAAGTTATCTACAAGTGTGGTTTATTTTAACATTCTATAAGGTCACCTTCATAATATTATGACACAACTACTGAAATATCTCTTTAAATCTCGTCAGCTACTAGTACATTTCGTTACTAATATCTACATTTTTAACAGTTGAGTTCATATATCTCAAGCTTAAGTAGCTGGATATTTTGATTAAAGATATCTGCAAGTATGGTTTATTTTTACATTTTATAAGGTCACCTACATATTATTAAGACACAATTACTCAGATATCTCTTTAAATCTCGTTAGCTACTAGTACATTTCGATGCTAGTAGCCAACAAGAGATATCTGAGTATTTGTGTCGTAATATATGCGACCTAATAGAATGTTGAAATAAGCAAGACCGGTACTTATCATCAATCTATATATACAGCTACTTGAGATATGTTGACAAATCCCACAAAAATAAAGATATTTGTAACAAACTGTATTTGTAGCTGACGAGACTAAAGAGATATCTGAGAAATTTTGTCATAATATCATGTGGGTGACCTTATAGAATGTTAAAAAATACCATAATTGTAGATATCTTCAATCTATATATCCAGCTACTTGAGATATGTTGACAAAACCCTTAAAAAAATAAAGATATTTGTAACAAAATGCACTAGTAACTGACGACACTAAGGGAGATATCTGAGTAATTGTACCGTAATATCATGTGGATGACATAATAGAATGTATAAATTACCAACACTGGTACATATCATTAATCTATATATCCAGCTACTTGAGCTATGTTGACAAAACCCTAAAAAAATTAAGATATTTGTAACAAAATGCACTAGTAGCTGACGACACTAAGAGAGATATCTGTGTAATTGTGCCGTAATACCTTAGGGAGGGTCTTAAAGAATATATAAATTACCAACACTTGTCCATATCATCAAGCTTATATCCAGATACTTGAGATATGCTAACAAAACCCCAAAAAATAAAGATATTTGTAATAAAATGTACTAGTAGCTGAAGAGATTTAAGGAGATATCTGAGTAAGTGTGTCATAATATCATGTGGGTGACCTTATTGAATGTTTAAAGTAACAACACTTGTAGATATCTTCAATCTATATATACAGCTACTTGAGTTATATGATCTAAACTGTACTAGTAGCTGAAGAGATTTAAAGAGATATCTAAGTAATTGTGTCATCATATCATGTGGGTGACCTTATTGAATGATTACATTAACCACACTTGTAGATATCTTTAATCTATATATACAGCTACTTGAGTTATATGATCTAAACTGTTAAAAATGGAGATATTTGTAACGAAATGCACTAGTAGCTGAGGAGATTAAGAGAGATATCTGAGTAGTTGTGTCGTTATATCATGTGGATGACCTGATAGAATGTTGAAATAAGCAACACCGGTACATATTATCAATCTATATATACAGCTACTTGAGATATGTTGACAAATCCCTCAAAAATAAAGATATTTGTAACAAAATGTACTAGTAGCTGAAGAGATTTAAAGAGATATCTGAGTTATTGTGTCATAATATCATGTGGGTGACCTTTTCTAATGATTAAATTAACCACACTTGTAGATATCTCCAATCTTTAAATACAGCTACTTGAGTTATATGATCTAAACTGTTAAAAGTGGAGATATTTGTAACGAAATGCACTAGTAGCTGATGAGATTAAGAGAGATATCTGAGTAGCTGTGTCGTTATATCATGTGGATGACCTGATAGAATGTTAAAATAAGCAAGACCGGTACATATCATCAATCTATATATACAGCTATTTGAGATATGTTGACAAATCCCTCAAAAATAACGATATTTGTGACAAAATGTACTAGTAGCTGAAGAGATTTAACGAGATATCTGAGTAATTGTGTCATAATATCATGTGGGTGACCTTATAGAATGTTCAAATTAACAACATTTGTAGATATCTCCAATCTATATATACAGCTACTTGAGTTATATGATCTAAGCTGTTAAAAATGGAGATATTCGTAACGAAATGCACTAGAAGCTGACGAGATTAAGAGAGATATCGGAGTAGTTGTGTCGTTATATCATGTGGATGACCTGATAGAATGTTGAAATAAGCAAGACCGATACATATCATCAATTTATATATACAGCTACTTGAGATATGTTGACAAATCCCTCAAAAATAAAGATATTTGTGACAAAATGTACTAGTAGCTGAAGAGATTTAAAGAGATATCTGAGTAATTGTGTCATAATATCATGTGGGTGACCTTATAGAATGTTCAAATTAACAACACTTGTAGATATCTCCAACCTATATATACAGCTACTTGAGTTATATGATCTAAACTGTTAAAAATGGAGATATTTGTAACGAAATGCACTAGAAGCTGACGAGATTAAGAGAGATATCGTAGTAGTTGTGTCGTTATATCATGTGGATGACCTGATAGAATGTTGAAATAAGCAAGACCGGTACATATCATCAATCTATATATACAGCTACTTGAGATATGTTGACAAATCCCTCAAAAATAAAGATATTTGTGACAAAATGTACTAGTAGCTGAAGAGATTTAAAGAGATATCTGAGTAATTGTGTCATAATATCATGTGGGTGACCTTATAGAATGTTCAAATTAACAACATTTGTAGATATCTCCAACCTATATATACAGCTACTTGAGTTATATGATCTAAGCTGTTAAAAATGGAGATATTCGTAACGAAATGCACTAGTAGCTGACGAGATTAAGAGAGATATCGGAGTAGATGTGTCGTTATATCATGTGGATGACCTGATAGAATGTTAAAATAAGCAAGACCGGTACATATCATCAATCTATATATACAGCTACTTGAGATATGTTGACAAATCCCTCAAAAATAACGATATTTGTGACAAAATGTACTAGTAGCTGAAGAGATTTAACGAGATATCTGAGTAGATGTGTCATAATATCATGTGGGTGACCTTATAGAATGTTCAAATTAACAACATTTGTAGATATCTCCAATCTATATATACAGCTACTAGAGTGATATGATGTAAGCTGTTAAAAATGGAGATATTCGTAACGAAATGCACTAGTAGCTGACGAGATTAAGAGAGATATCGGAGTAGTTGTGTCGTTATATCATGTGGATGACCTGATAGAATGTTGAAATAAGCAAGACCGGTACATATCATCAATCTATATATACAGCTACTTGAGATATGTTGACAAATCCCTCAAAAATAAAGATATTTGTGACAAAATGTACTAGTAGCTGAAGAGATTTAAAGAGATATCTGAGTAATTGTGTCATAATATCATGTGGGTGACCTTATAGAATGTTCAAATTAACAACATTTGTAGATATCTCCAACCTATATATACAGCTACTTGAGTTATATGATCTAAGCTGTTAAAAATGGAGATGTTCGTAACGAAATGCACTAGTAGCTGACGAGATTAAGAGAGATATCGGAGTAGATGTGTCGTTATATCATGTGGATGACCTGATAGAATGTTAAAATAAGCAAGACCGGTACATATCATCAATCTATATATACAGCTACTTGAGATATGTTGACAAATCCCTCAAAAATAAAGATATTTGTGACAAAATGTACTAGTAGCTGAAGAGATTTAAAGAGATATCTGAGTAATTGTGTCATAATATCATGTGGGTGACCTTATAGAATGTTCAAATTAACAACACTTGTAGATATCTCCAACCTATATATACAGCTACTTGAGTTATATGATCTAAGCTGTTAAAAATGGAGATATTCGTAACGAAATGCACTAGTAGCTGACGAGATTAAGAGAGATATCGGAGTAGATGTGTCGTTATATCATGTGGATGACCTGATAGAATGTTAAAATAAGCAAGACCGGTACATATCATCAATCTATATATACAGCTACTTGAGATATGTTGACAAATCCCTCAAAAATAACGATATTTGTGACAACATGTACTAGTAGCTGAAGAGATTTAACGAGATATCTGAGTAATTGTGTCATAATATCATGTGGGTGACCTTATAGAATGTTCAAATTAACAACACTTGTAGATATCTCCAACCTATATATACAGCTACTTGAGTTATATGATCTAAACTGTTAAAAATGGAGATATTTGTAACGAAATGCACTAGTAGCTGACGAGATTAAGAGAGATATCGGAGTAGTTGTGTCGTTATATCATGTGGATGACCTGATAGAATGTTGAAATAAGCAAGACCGGTACATATCATCAATCTATATATACAGCTACATATGAAAATCTATATATACAGCCTCAAAAGATTTAATAGATGATATCTGAGTAATTGTGTCATAATATCATGTGGGTGACCTTATAGAATGTTCAAATTAACAACATTTGTAGATATCTCCAACCTATATATACAGCTACTTGAGTTATATGATCTAAGCTGTTAAAAATGGAGATATTCGTAACGAAATGCACTAGTAGCTGACGAGATTAAGAGAGATATCGGAGTAGATGTGTCGTTATATCATGTGGATGACCTGATAGAATGTTGAAATAAGCAAGACCGGTACATATCATCAATCTATATATACAGCTACTTGAGATATGTTGACAAATCCCTCAAAAATAAAGATATTTGTGACAAAATGTACTAGTAGCTGAAGAGATTTAAAGAGATATCTGAGTAATTGTGTCATAATATCATGTGGGTGACCTTATAGAATGTTCAAATTAACAACATTTGTAGATATCTCCAACCTATATATACAGCTACTTGAGTTATATGATCTAAACTGTTAAAAATGGAGATATTTGTAACGAAATGCACTAGTAGCTGACGAGATTAAGAGAGATATCGGAGTAGTTGTGTCGTTATATCATGTGGATGACCTGATAGAATGTTGAAATAAGCAAGACCGGTACATATCATCAATCTATATATACAGCTACTTGAGATATGTTGACAAATCCCTCAAAAATAAAGATATTTGTGACAAAACGTACTAGTAGCTGAAGAGATTTAACGAGATATCTGAGTAATTGTGTCATAATATCATGTGGGTGACCTTATAGAATGTTCAAATTAACAACATTTGTAGATATCTCCAATCTGTATATACAGCTACTTGAGTTATATGATCTAAACTGTTAAAAATGGAGATATTTGTAACGAAATGCACTAGTAGCTGACGAGATTAAGAGAGATATCGGAGTAGTTGTGTCGTTATATCATGTAGATGACCTGATAGAATGTTGAAATAAGCAAGACCGGTGCATATCATCAATCTATATATACAGCTACTTGAGATATGTTGACAAATCCCTCAAAAATAAAGATACTTGTAACAAAATGTACTAGTAGCTGAAGATATTTAACAAGATATCTGAGTAATTGTGTCATAATATCATGTGGGTGACCTTATAGAATGTTCAAATTAACAACACTTGTAGATATCTCCAACCTATATATACAGCTACTTGAGTTATATGATCTAAGCTGTTAAAAATGGAGATATTTGTAACGAAATGCACTAGTAGCTGACGAGATTAAGAGAGATATCGGAGTAGTTGTGTCGTTATATCATGTGGATGACCTGATAGAATGTTGAAATAAGCAAGACCGGTACATATCATCAATCTATATATACAGCTACTTGAGATACGTTGACAAATCCCTCAAAAATAAAGATATTTGTGACAAAATGTACTAGTAGCTGAAGAGATTTAAAGAGATATCTGAGTAATTGTGTCATAATATCATGTGGGTGACCTTATAGAATGTTCAAATTAACAACATTTGTAGATATCTCCAACCTATATATACAGCTACTTGAGTTATATGATCTAAGCTGTTAAAAATGGAGATATTCGTAACGAAATGCACTAGTAGCTGACGAGATTAAGAGAGATATCGGAGTAGATGTGTCGTTATATCATGTGGATGACCTGATAGAATGTTAAAATAAGCAAGACCGGTACATATCATCAATCTATATATACAGCTACTTGAGATATGTTGACAAATCCCTCAAAAATAACGATATTTGTGACAAAATGTACTAGCAGCTGAATAGATTTAACGAGATATCTGAGTAATTGTGTCATAATATCATGTGGGTGACCTTATAGAATGTTCAAATTAACAACACTTGTAGATATCTCCAACCTATATATACAGCTACTTGAGTTATATGATCTAAACTGTTAAAAATGGAGATATTTGTAACGAAATGCACTAGTAGCTGACGAGATTAAGAGAGATATCGGAGTAGTTGTGTCGTTATATCATGTGGATGACCTGATAGAATGTTGAAATAAGCAAGACCGGTACATATCATCAATCTATATATACAGCTACTTGAGATATGTTGACAAATCCCTAAAAAATAAAGATATTTGTGACAAAATGTACTAGTAGCTGAAGAGATTGAAAGAGATATCTGAGTAATTGTGTCATAATATCATGTGGGTGACCTTATAGAATGTTCAAATTAACAACATTTGTAGATATCTCCAACCTATATATACAGCTACTTGAGTTATATGATCTAAGCTGTTAAAAATGGAGATATTCGTAACGAAATGCACTAGTAGCTGACGAGATTAAGAGAGATATCGGAGTAGTTGTGTCGTTATATCATGTGGATGACCTGATAGAATGTTGAAATAAGCAAGACCGGTACATATCATCAATCTATATATACAGCTACTTGAGATACGTTGACAAATCCCTCAAAAATAACGATATTTGTGACAAAATGTACTAGTAGCTGAAGAGATTTAACGAGATATCTGAGTAATTGTGTCATAATATCATGTGGGTGACCTTACAGAATGTTCAAATTAACAACACTTGAAGATGTTTTCAATCTTTACGTACGGCTACTTGAACTACATGGAAAAATTGTTTTTAATTAACATAGAGATGTTTGGAAAGAAATGGTATCTGAATAATTTTGTTGTAATATAATGCGGATGACATGATAGATTGTTATAGTTAATAACACTTGTTGATATTTTCAATCTATATGTACTGCTATTTGAGTCAAATAGAGAATATTGTCTAATATAGAGATATTTTAAACGAAATGCACCAATTACTGATGAGAGTATGAGAGGAATATGAGTACTTTTAAGGTATAATCATATAGATAACCTAGTCAAATGTTAATTTAACATCACTTGTAAAAATATCACAAAAGATGATAAATCTTGTGGATGATATAGTGCAATGTACATATTAAGAACACAAATAAAAATCCCAGGTATGTTTTGTCACTTGGACAGTAACTAGTAATTAGCAGCCAAGTTTTCGTTCATCTCGTAGCCAGTTACTAGTAGCTAGCTTTTCTTACTTCGCGTAGCCAGTTACTAGTAGCCAGTTACTAGTAGCTAACTTTTATTTCATCTCGTAGCCAGTTACTAGTAGCCAGTTACTAGTAGCTAACTTTACCTATCTGGAAATACGGTGGTGTGGGTGTTTGTTAGAAATCAAGACATGAAATATAAAGGACACGACAGATAATTTATTCTTTATAATGTACATAAATAACGATTCTGGTGTAGCAGCAGTGGACTCACAGTGTCAGGTCATGGGTATCTGTAAAAGATACAAAAAGAAAAAAAATAAGTAAAACTGAAAAGGATTTTTAAAGGGACTAGGCTTGATTGGTAACCCCCCCTCCCTCCCAGGAAAACTTGGTGAGAACATTATTTCTTACTTAACTATTTATATACAGTATATGATTTTCGTGGAGAGTTAGATATACAGTTATTTCATGCCATGTCAATGTAATCCAATCATTATTTATTGTTAAGATCGCATTTATCCCAATGTTTAACTGTTTAATAACATAAAGGACTTCAGTTCAAACGTAGAGGCTAGATTTAGAAGCTTTGGTAGACAAAAATACAGACGAGCGTTTAGGCCCAAAGATGTTTAAGTATTAATTAAGATGTTTTGGCCCATCATTAATTTTTTCACCATTTAATTCACTTTATTCACTAACGTGCTAAAATTTAATATTTTAAGTTTAAGAAATATTTTTTTCTATGTTAATTTTCTTGTGATTACATTTATAACAATCTACGTATTAAAGCGACAGTACAGCTGAAAACACATGTGTGAATAACTTCAGATTTACCCATTGTATCGTTAGGAAATACGAAATAACGTTGATTGTGACAGTTGAAGTACATAAAAATTCCTTTTACATACCTAATTAATGTAATTATGAGCTTCCGGAAATTTAAGGGTCGTACAAACCGAAATAGTCTTATATCGTTTATTTGTACCACGTGGATTTTGATTGACAGTAATTGACACGTGCTGAAAACTACAATATCTTTGCCCGACTACGGTCATCATGGTATATGGGGTAAAAGGGACTCTCTAAACGGAAAACATCATCACTTTCTCGATCATTTATTAATGGTTTACCAATTTCAATCCATTTTAAAATTAACAGACATAAATATGTCAAATTATCCCTCAAGGGGCCTCACTTACAAAAATGAATTTAGGTTGTAGCAACTCCTATGATAAACACGCAAAATACATGCTTACAAAATAATAACTGTGATTATTTTAAAAACTTTAAACAATTATTACCTTATTTTCTTTGCCAATTCAGTCAATTAAGCAGGCCTACCCGGTCTCTTACTCGCCATGCTGGTTTGTTTATAGTAAATACGCATGCGTAATGGTATAGAAAGTGGAACCCCGTAACACGTGGCGATGTATATATGTATAGGTTATACCTAATTATTAATTTTAATGAAATAATTAGATTTATTTCATGGAGAAATTTGTAATTTTCTGAAAGTTTATACATTTATGAGTAGAACAAAAATACCGAACCCGATCGGAAAATTTTTCAAGTCGGTTTTTTAATAAGATGCGCCGTACTGTCTCTTTAAATGTCCATACTACGCCTATTAATTATTAATTAATCGAGGAAGTAGGCGCTAGTGTCACTACAAATTTTGCTATTATATTCTTAACAAAATTGCGGAATTTAGATACAGGTTTTAAATTCAAAACGAACTTTAATCCTCTTGACATCTTTTTTAACAACACTTCATTTACAATTTAATAGCAAAAAACACAGGTGCACCCAGCAAGGCACGAAACTTTGTACACATGTGCTTGGTAATCAAGCCCGGGCCTTTTAACGCCCCCCCCCCCTCCCCCGGAGTGGGATAGTCAGAAATCTTAAACATTATTTTTCATCTCATAAAAAATCAGCAACTGTCGCGGGCGAAAACGCACCAAATTCAGAAGGGGATTCGGGAATATCATGATCCACCCCTGCTATATTTATAAGTTAATCACGTGACGATCACAAAGGCCAACAAGACCAGGAAGAAAAATACCGTGATCGCCATGTTGGACATGTAGAGGTTTGTTTCTTAATCAGTAACTCTTTTACCCCCCCCCCCCCAAAAAAAAAAATGAAAAATGAAAATAATGCAAATGCGTAAAAGAGGTCTTAAAAACCAAGAAACGCGACCTATTGTCGTGTACTGCAGTACGTGTGCACTTCCAACATGCAAGTTTAAGATTTTACAATCCTTAAGTTTTTAGAAAATTAATTGAATAATATACTGAAGTATGTTAAGCTAATAGTGACCGTTTTTTTCTTCTTTAGAATATCTCTTAAAATCCCATCATACTATATGATCATGGACCCTGAGTACAGCCTTCAGGATGTGTTACGGTGTCATCTCTGTGAGACCCCGGGCCCCCCTATGTACTGTGACATTTGTAACAAATACCTGTGTAAAGCCTGTGTGGGGGAACATCTCTCAGATCAATCCAAAGAACACAAAGTGGTGCCATTTGAAAAGAGAGGATCTACTCCTAAATGTCCAAAACATTCCACAAAACTATGTGAACTTTACTGTAAACAATGTGACATTCCTATTTGTACAACGTGTGCTTCCTCTAAAGAACACCACGGCCATATATTTATTGAAATAACTAAAAACATTGACAGCAAGAAAGAAATCATTCAAAAAGATTTACAAGAACTAGAGAAATCCATTTATCCTAAATACCAAGAGATTGCATCCATTATCCCAGTCCAGAAATCTGCTCTGAATGAAAACTCCCAGAAATTAACAACAGAAATCGACAAACATGGAGAAGACTTGCACAGAGAAATAAACACCATTATCAGAAACATGAAATCTAACGTGGAGGAAATGGACACCAAACACCTGGCTGTCTTAGATAAACAGGATGATGAAATTAAACACAGCATTTCTGAAATCACACAGAGCATTGCTGAACTGAAGACGTTAATGGACTCCAATGATGTCAGCCGTGTCTCTGCCTACAAATCCAGGAATGCTGAATTCAGAAGATTGCCTCCTAAACTCACAGTGTCCTTACCAAGTTTTACCCCTCAGAAGATCAACAAAGAACAGCTTTATCAACAGTTTGGTTCTCTGTCAGCGTTATCTATCAAAACAGAAGAACATGGCTACACCATGGAATCTCCCGGTGCCGAGTACTCTCCCCCAGACAGACCGCTCATTGATGTACCACGGATCATCACACAGATAGACACCGAGTGTGGACAATATAGACTATGCAGTGTGTCCTGTCTGAGTGATGAGGAGATTTGGACGCCTGTTGAGGACAAAATCCTGAGACTCTACAACCTTCGTGGGGAACTAGTGAAGTCAGTCCAAACCAAGTCAGGGAACCATCCATGGGACATAGCAGTGACAAGGAGTGGGAATCTAGTTTATACTGATTACACAGATAGAACTGTGAACATAGTGAAGCATACACAGATACAGACAGTGATCAGACTACGGGGGTGGAGACCTTGCGGTGTCTGTAGTACCTCCTCTGGTGACCTCCTGGTTGTCATGGACAGTGATGATGAGAAACAAACAAAAGTTGTGTGTTACTCTGGCTCCACAGAGAAACAAAGTATTCGGTACGACGACAAAGGACAACCTCTCTATTCATCTGGTGGTGATAAATACATCAGTGAGAACAGGAACCTAGATATCTGTGTGTCAGACTGGGGAGCCCGTGCAGTAGTGGTGGTCAATCAGGCCGGGAAACTCCATTTTACCTACACTGGTCCTCCCTCTACTACCAAGGGATCATTTAGTCCACACGGCATCACAACAGACAGCCAGGGTCGGATCCTGACAGCAGACTGTCACAACCACCGTATCCACATCCTGGATCAGGACGGACAGTTCCTCCGCTACATTGACAACTGTGATTTAGAGTATCCATATGGTTTATGTGTGGACACAAGAGACAACCTCTTTGTGACTGAGTGTGAGACAGGTACAGTGAAACAAATACAATATTACATGTAAACAAACTGTGTTTATAATGTTCAAACTATTTGTTTATTTATTTACATGTAACATTAGTGAAGAAATCCCTATTACAAATGAAACAAACCATGTTTTATAATAATCAAATGGTTCATGGTATTGAATTATATTTCAATAAAGTTCTCTAGTGACAACAGCTAAATGTTACATGTAAATAACTTATATTTGTTTAATAATATGTTTACATGTCAACAATCTGAGTGTTTTACATCTGATGTGTGAACAAACTACATGTAACTGACTGTGTTTACATAATGTATGTCAACTGACTGATTGTTTTATTTATTGGATGTACACTAACTTTGTTATTTGTATTTGTTTATACATGTATTGGATGTAGACTAACTGTGTTTATACATTGGATGTGTTTATCTATTGGATGTGTTTGTATATTGGATGTGACTGTCAACAGACCAAATGTGGTGAAACTTCAAACATTGCGTGCCATCAAACTGAGTGTGTAATATTATTATATTTGATATATGTTAAATTCGAATATAATGTATACTGTTTAGATGTATATATTAAATAATAAATGTAAATACACTGTAAAATTATGAAGTGTGGTTGATTTCATCAATAGCATGGGCTCTTGACATTACAAACATTTTTTTCTCAGAGTTAGAAAGTTCTCTTAACTATTAACTATACACTGCTATATGAAAGTACATCATCTCATAGTTAGGAAAACCATCTACCCCTGAGAAGAAATATTTGCATTATTAAGTGCTTAATCAGGGTTAATTAAACAATGAAATGCGTTCTTTTTATGTTTTATGTGGGTATGAAGACAGTGAGAATTGAAGAAAAAATATATAATTCTCAATCGCCTTAGCTGGTCATCTA
Organism: Magallana ariakensis; assembly: GCA_020458035.1. Taxonomy (NCBI): domain Eukaryota; kingdom Metazoa; phylum Mollusca; class Bivalvia; order Ostreida; family Ostreidae; genus Magallana; species Magallana ariakensis. Next base: position 73,923,214 of record CM035813.1, read on the forward strand.
ATTGTTGATGAGCATGTTTTACAGAAGGAACAGCCAATTATTACATATATTAAGGTTACCATGGTAACTATAACTACTTGGAAGTCTGAGGTCAGCCCGTGTAAGTCCGTATTTATCAAAGTTTGGATTATTTTGTGATTGATCGTAACTTAGCAACAGGAATAGCACGGACTGACCTCAGACTTACAAATAGTTGTATATGACCATATATGGAAGAACTAGCTGTACCTTCTATGCATGTACTAACTGAGAAAACTTGTAACTTATATACTTACTTTTAATGAATAATTGAGATTTAGAGAAAAATTAAGCGAGAGATAAAAAGAGATGTAAATATAACGAATACAAGAGGCCCATGGGCCACATTGCTCACATGAAAAAAAAATAGCCATAATAAAATCAGCTTTATGGAGTCATATACAAAATATTTAGACATTTTAGTAGAAGAAGTCCAGTATAAAACTATCTTAAAACTTGTCCCCTCCCCCACAAGTGGCCCAACCCTACCCCCAGGGTTCATGATTTGAAGAAACTTGAATCTGCAATATCTGAGGATGCTTCCACACAAGTTACAACTTTTCTGGCCAATTGGTTTCTGAGAATAAGATTTTTAGAGATATTTCTCTATATATTCCCAAGTAAAAATTTGACCCCCCCAATGTGCCCTACCCTAACCCCAGGGATCATGATTTGAACAAATTTAAATTTACACTACCTGAGGATGCTTCCACACAAGTTACAGCTTTTCTGGCCAAATGGTTTTTGAGAAGGAGATTTTTATCTATATATTCCATTGTGAAAATTAGACCCCCATTGTGGCCTCACCCTACCCCTGGGGATCATTTTTTGAAGAAACATAAATCTACACTATCCGAGGATGCTTCCACACAAGTTACACCTTTTCTGGCCAAATGGCTTTGAGAAGAAGTTTTTTTTTAAATACCAACACATTTTCAAAATTCTTATAAGTATCTCCATTTGAAAGATGACTTGGCCCTTCATTTTAACAAACTTGAATCTCCTTAACCCAATAATGCCTGATGCTCAGTATGGTTAAAATTGACCCAGTGGTGCTGAGAAGTCTAAAATATAAAAAGTTTATGGACAGACAGACACCAAACAAAAAGTGGTCAGAATAGCTCACTTGAGCTTCCAGCTTAGGTGAGCTAAAAATGGTTTCTTTGGATGATTCATATATCGGCAATGAAGGTAGAAATCAGTGCAGAAAAAAAATACAACCCGCTGGGTTATTTCTGTTTTTTATCTGTAAAGCTAGCTACCGTCACACCCGCATGTACCACCAAAGAAAGTATTATATTGGTTTTTTTTAAAATAATTTCAGAATTTATAACAAAGAGTTAAGAATTTTATGAACAACTTATGACTTTATCAGGATCAAATTACACTTAGTTTCAAGGTACAAACCTCCCAATGAAAGAGTCCATAGATTCTAAGCTTGCTGCGATAGTTAGTAGTTACTTTCCAGCTGTTATTATCTCCAGGGTCTGAAAAATGCCAAAAATTATAAGTCATGGTGAAGAAATCGAAACATATATTTAGTATATTACAAGATTTTATCTTTATTGAAGTCCTAGGACATCAACTGCAACACCAGTTATATTTGTTGATTACTTGATGATTCAATTTTTTCTTATGAATATCTAATGTTGAAATTCAAAATATGAAATTAATAGTTCATCTGAAGTAAAATGTACAAGTTATCTTTCTTTGACTATAGTCACTGATGGATGAGTTATTTCCCTTTGATTGATCTGATGATTCAGGCAGGCTTCTAATAAAGAATCATCTAACATTCTTACACATGGTACCTAAAAATTAGTTGATTTTAAGACTCTCTCCCTATACCTGTTTACATGTATAAAGTGTGAGTCCTTGTCATTGATCCAATGCTTGACCTGCTGATGCAGTGATGACATCCTACTTCAGAAAATCGAGATACCAGGAGAAAATGCATTCAGACCTGTGATGAAATTTGGAAATAATTGGTGATAGTTAAAAAGAAATTAGGTTTAAAAATACGTTATTTTTTTTCCTCAGTTTTAATATAATATTCTGCTAGAGTTATTGACAATATCAAGAATTAAGGCAACCCCCCCCCCCCCAAAAAAAACCCTCCAAAAAACAAAAACACAAAATCAAAAACTACACAAACAGTGCCAATACAGTAATCAATATCAGAAAAGTAATATCTTTTAAGGAGGCTCCTGGGTGCATGGTCAACAAATTAATCATCAGATTTGTCTTTAAAACTTTGAAATATGATATTTTTAGCCATAAACTAACTTTCAGTACAGAAAAAATCAAAATATTTTAGCTCTAAGTTTGATCATTTTCCTATATCTTTGTACAGAGCTCTTATTCTTAAGGAGATTAAAATAGTTTAAAAATGGCCATGACCATGTTAGACATAGAATCGAGTCCTCTGAAACAAGTGGACAGAAGGAATAAAAAAAGGTCTTAGACATGTTCCAAAGTAATACTAAATGAGAACTGCATATTGATATCACGTCTCTAAAGGGTTAATATTCCTGATATAACCTCTGTTTTTAAGTCCAAATAAGACCATTTCATGGGTGTCTCTATTGTATTTAAGTGTTGTAATTTTGTAAATAAGACAATATAAAAAATTAACAATGCAAAATTAAAGAGATCTATATATTTTACATACAAACAAATTTATAAATAATTCTGCAATATTTTTGTTCAACGAGATATTGATGATTAGTATAACAGTTAGTATAACAATGATACAAGCTTATAAAATCCATGGCAAGTAGGCGAGAACAGCTAGGAATGAGGAGGCAACAAAGTAAAAAGGTGTTCTTACAAAACATAGTAGAGAAGGGAGGGGTTTGAAATAAATATGTATATATAAACTACATAAGGTATACCTGTGTTACTGTTAATCTCTAGTGTTTATGAGTTATTTATAGTATAAATATATCGGGTGTGTTTGATGATTCTATGGGGTTGAGTGACCTCGTGCAGAACAGGTAGTTTTACTTGTGTCATAGTATAAAAATTTTGCAATAAAAATCAATTTCTGCCTTTCACATCTTATTTTTAAACTCATCAATGCACAAGAATTTGAACTAATTATTTCATGTAAATCCCCACATTTACCTGCTCTATATATAAGTCAATAAGCTGTTCTTGGAAATGGATCTGATGAAGTTTATAGATTTTCCACAAGATCGTTATGGTGGTTAGGGATTAATTCTCCCAAGGATCTTTATGGTGGTTTGGGCTCAATCTCCACAGGATCTCTCCATGGGATCTGGGTGGTGGTTAAGGGTGCTCCAAATCGATAGCTGAGTAAAGGATCTGCATGGTGGTAAAAGGTTCTCCACAGGATATGTATGGTGGTTATAGGGATTCTCCACAGGATATGTATGGTGGTTATAGGGATTCTCCACAGGATATGTATGGTGGTTATAAGGGTTCTCCACAGGATATGTATGGTGGTAAAAGGTTCTCCACAGTAAAAGGTTCTCCACAGGATCTGCATGACGATTTCGGAATCTTCACAGCAATCTTCAAGAGAAGAAATGGTTCAGACCAAGTGTCACCATCTCCTAATGCAGAGGATGGCAAAAGATGATTAATTTCAACAAAGTGTTTGAAAAAGAATAAATCAAACATCTACTATAATTACTTAAATATTACTTAAATATATGACAAATGCAGAGGAAGGCAATTTAAAAGATGCATGACATGATTAATTTCAACAAAGTGCTTGAAAGAGAATAAATCATACTGTTATTACTTAAATATTGCTTAAATATATATGTATGACAATACATCTAATACAAATTTTTGATATAAATTTATACACCACATTGATATATTGTCGTATTAGTAAATGTAAAGAAATTAGGATCTTAAAAGGGTGGTTATCGAGGTACAATTAAATAAACAATATGACAATAATGATATTGAGATTGAGGTAGTCAAACATACATATAACCAAATGGCCTAAGGGAAGTAACTCTATATAAACTGTTGCCTTTTAACCACGGTATACCTGTATCAAGGTTTTAATGTCAATTTAAATATACCACAATTCTGCAATTTAGATGCAGGCTGTAAATTTAAAACAAACTTCTGGGAAGATTCCTGTTGAACGAAATCTTTCAAATTCAATTAATTTTTTCTCAGCAATTATTAATTAATGATAATAAATAATAAATAATTAAGCTTTCAGAAATAAGGCATTAGTTAGGACCTTTTCACTCCAGTATGGAAACAACACACATTTAAACTTCAAATGACTTTGTATTCTAAGTGGAGTAGTTAGCAATATGCATCTAACATGTTGTTTGACACTTAATAATATAAAATTAATATATATAGTCCATCAGCCCCATTAACAGGCAGATCCTCTTATAATCCTAAGGGGAATTTGGAATTTGTTTTTGCCAGCTGCTTTGGTTTGAAAAAATAGGAGGTGAGCCTCCTTATTGCTACGTGCCTGCTAAAAGATGGGTTTTTTGAATATCGGTAAGTATTATGGATCGAGATCGGTATTCAGATATTGCAGTCGATCACATATGCGGAAAACGCTAATTACCTAATATGCTTTCAAGACAATACCTATATTGAACTGTTTTTCCTGGTTTTAAAGACTGTTCTAAAAAATGAAGTTATTTTTCTTCAACGTATAATTTTAATTCCAAAACAATTTTTAGGGAAAATATATTTATGTTCGTTGCTAAGCATATAGAGTAAAGATCGGGCACGGGCAAGACGTAATAACGCGTGAATTACGTCATACATTGTTTTGTGACGTATGGATAATTACCTTAAATTTTTCAAGACATCAAAGTAATACATGTACTTGATCCTGACAGTTCTTGTCAAGCTATGCATTCCCTCTTCAATGATGGTCTGCTGAAAATAAATTATAATTTGTTTGATAACAATGAATTGTCACTTGAAAGTGAGCATTCATAAGTACCTGGTAAGTAAAATTGTGCATAGAACAGATCAGTTTTAAGGAAATATAATGTATATATCCATGTCAGACTTTGATCAATGCAGCAAACTGGTTAAGCTTCATTACATATCAAATACAAGCAAATATAAATGTGTCTTAATGTACATTATTTTTATACAATTACATTTGCAAAATAATATATTTCCTTATATGAACATAGTAAAGAATTAACATTAACATGTTAATTTCTGTACATGTGTAAACTTTTTAACAGGTTCTCCTGCCACGCTGCCTGAAATAAAACTGAGTAACAAAATTGTCAAGACCCAGTTATCAAGATTTATCAAAAATGGAAATCTGAGCGTGAGTTTTATATTTATTTTAAAACGTTTAAATAAAGACAGGCCTAATTGACAGAGGTGATAAAAATCGCAGATGACGTCATCATATTGACTTTTGACCTTTGATATGACCTATTTTAAACAAACAGAAGTTACCCACTGGCTCCAAAAAGAAGGCTAAATCAATTACACAAATCAAATGAACACCACTGTAATATGGGTTTCGAAAAATACGCAGTTCATGTACCAATTTGTGAACCTCGACTTTGTTCTGCCTAACGTTAGAGTGAATAAAAAGTGTGATTTGTATTTTTTCTTAAGATAAACTTTCCCCAGAATTATGCCATTATAACTCTGTATTTGAGAAAATATTCCAAAGAACTAATTTAACAGGGGTTTCGTACTACCTTAAATTAAACTTTCCTTCGTCTGCACGTCTGTACACCGCATTTGTAGCAGACACAATAATTTTTATGTATTGCGATCCCGATTATAATTGAAGAGTCTTTCGTACGCAGCAGAGATGCAACACACACAGTCTATAACACTGAACTTTTACTATCCCCGATTTACGCATACATGTACTGGTGATAATTCTAAAATAAAGCATCAAAAATCAACCTGCAAATTTATCGGAAAAAGACAATTATTCACAGAAAAAAGCTTATGTTTGTAAACAAAAAAACTATTGGTTACATTATCACTTGTTCTCTACTTATTTCACCTTAATAGCGTCCAGTCTCTTCTCAGTGTTGTTGTATAAAGAATTTCTTGAGAAGTATACAATTGAAATCTGTAAAAAACAGACAAAAATATTTTGTAACAAAAGGGGGGGGGGGTCAGTATTCACCCCCCCCCCTTGTTTTTCCATGACCTTCTTGCATTAAAAATAGACAATTTCCCTACAATAGTCTGCATATCAAGAAATCTATAAAAACAATTCAGATTGTCTAAATATGTATTCAGTGTTATTTTGACATTATAAAACTTGGGGGTCAGTGATGTTGAATTTTTGATAGAGGGCTTCAAAGGTAAATTTCTTGCAAAATTTGGCTTTAAAAAATTTCTATATATTTGCATCATTTTATGCTAAAAGTCTATCAAGATCTGAAGATTGAATTTTGTGCATATTATACAGAACCTATATATAATATGTTTCAAACCTATCAAATGTTAAAAATATGCGTTACTAATAAAGTATAATCAAAAGAAAACAAAAGTATATTGCAATTTCATAAAACTGCTCGATTTCTTACATTTTTGTCTAAAATACCTTTCACACCAATAAACAGACCCTTCAAAAAATTGTTTATTGAATTAAAATGGGTTTTCTTTGTGATGTTGTGTAATAATGAAATTATAATCTTTCTGTGCTGATTATATCTATAAAATAATACCTGCTTTAAATACAATCATAATGTGCTCAATGAATTTAAAACGTGACGGGTGAGATACCTTAAGCTTTTTTTGCAATTGCTTTGAATTGTCCCCAAGCAGATAAATATCGCGGGTCTAGCACGCTGTCAACCATATCCAATACATGTATTCAACAATATTTTCTTTTATATGAAAACTCATATTCCCCTATGAAATGTGCATGAAATAATTAAATTTTGAGTTAGGGGATACATTAAAAAAAATCAATGAATTGCCGACAGATTTATTTATTGAATTTCTTATCTGATTTGTTGTCATTTGTTGTCATCTACAAAGAAACATTGGTTTTATTGACATATAATTTGAATACATGTTATGTTTTAATGAATAATAGGTCAACGTCACTACTGATGGAAGCGAATACATAATGGAGTTGATTAAAAAATCAACTCCCAAAAAATGAACCAAAGAGAAAGAAGTTCAGTTCCCTGGGTTAAAACTCTAAAAATAGTTTATATGCATGTTTTTATTCTTGATAATCCACATTACAAAGATCATTAAACGAATGAAAATTATCTCTATGGCATCAATTAATTAAGGAATAAGAAATGGTCATTCTTTGAGTATATTGTGAGGTGATCATTATGGTCGAGGCGTGATAATGTAATGTTGTAAATTTTGAATTTACTGGGTGGGTGTAAATACAAAATTTACAAGTTGTCATGTTGTAAATTTTGTATTTACACCCACCCAGTAAATTCAAAATTTACAACATGACAATAATATCCAATAAAGCCCAAAGGACGTTATGATTGAATTGATCACGCCCCGACCGTAATGACCACCTCATAATATGCAGATTCCTTATTACTTATATTAAAAGTATAATTTTCAGCAACTGTGTCACTTTATTTTTAATTATATACATTTTTACGATAATTTAATTTCGTATAGATATACAAAACCCGCTTGTGCCGCAACATTACGTCATTTTCGTCATTGGTGAAATTACGTACGTTACAAGTTTGATTTGCACGTGTAATGTTATTGCATACAAAGACACTGGAAAATGTTTACATTACGTGAAAAATGGTATTCAGAGACAACATTGATGAAACTCATTTACGTATATAAATGCAATAAGTTTAAACACCGATCGTTTAGACAAATCTTATCAATATTTTTAACAGAGCTTAATATACATGTATGCCAAAGAATACAAAAGAACAGTATTTACCCCTTCAGAAAATGACGTCATGTATATTGTTCAATAAAACGCTTTTATGTCGTATTATATGTTTGTATATATATGATGATATATTAAAATATTAGCCAAAACCTTATACAACCTGGTATAATTTAATAAAATAAGATTTATAATTTTTAATTATATGACTTTATAATTATAATATTTAATATATATATAGGATTTATAATTATATGAAAAAGTTATGATTAATTTTAATTGTAACAAAGTTAAGAAAAATGCAAACATATTTGATATGTATTTTTATGTACATGTTTGTAAATGTTTAAAAATGAAAATATAAAGATAAGGACCAAGGGAGAGCAGCCAAATATGAATTTAGTAAAAGAGTGCTCAATATTAAATTGAAAAAAATGACAACAACAAACGTCAACCATCTCAAAAATCCATAAAACTTTATACAAATTCAAAGCAGAGCAACACGGACCTCCAAAAAGATAGAGGAAGGATCAGGTGCCTAGGAGGAGTGAGCATCATCTGCCGACCGGTCACACCCGCCGGACTTTAAAATAGATTTGATCACACCCGACTGTAATGACCACCTCATGTCAGGGTTGGGCTTTGTTGTTCGGAGGGGGGGGGGGTTCTTTTATTTCACGAAATTAAATTTAAATTTATTGTTACATGTACCTCTAAAATCGATTAACATTAAGATACAAACCCCTTCCCAAATGCAACAAACCTTTACACATCTGTACATCAAATCATCTTTAAATTTTGCCTTTTTTTTTGGCTTGGATATGCTTCCAAAATAAGTATGATATCTGCAGTGGGCCCCGTTTTTATAGTCGAGATATCGTGAGTTGCATCATCATACGCGCTCCTATCGTTGTCCCCGCCCCCACCGCTGGTGTTATACCGACGTCTGCTAAGTGAGCACAACATGCCGGTGTACTGGGACAGACAGTGTCCGTGTTATATCCGTCACTAGTCTATGTGTCCGGTGTGTAACTATAGCGATATACTAAGGCGGCTAAAATGACTGGGTGCGTAGATTATACGACATCTTGGTCCATACATTCAATTAAGATAAATCGTAAGACATATATACAGATAGTTTCGATTAATTAAATATAAATTAAGTGCATATATTGTGGTTTCATCAATATTCGTTGAATACCAATTTTCGTGGATTTCGTTATTAAGTTGATCCATGAAATTAAATGTTCATTGAAGTGCAATTTCAATTAACATTTTGTATTCATAGGGTCATTGGCCACGAATTTACGTATCCTTGAAACTGTGATTTTCACTTTTTCCACGAAAATTGATACCCTTTAATATTAATGAAACCACAGTAGATTTGATTTCAATACATGTATTTTTTTATACCCCCTCCCCACTTTTAAGTTTGTACTTGAAAAGAAATCTTGGTTATAAAAACACCCCCCCCCCCACCCCGACCTTCAAAATTAAATGTGTTCACGTCTCAATATGTCTACATGTGTCCGTTTATTCGCAACATTTGTAATAGAACAATAAGGTTATGCATATTATGTAAAAGAAAATATTGAATAGTTCAAAGCATAGACGCCATGCAAACTCCACTAACTTTATTTATTTATTTTTTTTTTTTGTTAACTTTATCAGCAAAAATTCTTCCATATTTTTTTGAGAACTAATAAATATTCTGTTTTAAAATTAATGAAGGCCGCGTGTTTCATAGATAAATTATGTTTCTGCAAATTCTTCCATGCTCAACCCTTTCATAAAGAGATCTTTATAAAATTCAACTGTGATCAAAAATGCTCTTCAAGTGTACATCCTCCTGGTCTGCTTCGATTCCGGTGTGCACCGACTTCGCTCTCAATGAAACGTTCAAAGATAAAATTAAATTGAATGCATCGGAATTCCGTGCAGTGGTGATGGGACAATCTTCTTGTCTTAGAATATGCATTATGTTAAAACAGATGCTATATTCGATTCTGTTTTGTTGTTAATCAATACGTAAAATAACGTCATTCTATAAGTATAACATTAATGTTATAGTTGATTATATATTCATAACTTGAGAGAGAGAGAGAGAGAGAGAGAGAGAGAGAGAGAGAGAGAGAGAGAGAGAGAGATTGTTTATTTCAAGTCTCATACTTTCTTCTCTGTTGTTGTATGCAATAAACAGATGAGGATTAGATCACGTATTTTTCCATATTGGAGTTAAAGGAAAATGTATGAAAAGAGTCCGGGGGGCATTCATAGAGAATAAAAGTCAAGGAGAGCAATAATTTCGTCACATAATTCCTTCTGTGCAATGAATTTCTTAGAAAAAAAACCCCAAACAAACCAAACCAAACAACGTAAGGTTAATCAGTATTGGTACAATTGCTGTTAGACATATAAATTAACAATATCTCCCTCATAGCTATTATTATTTCCAGGGTCTGAAAAATGCCACAAATTATACATCACGGTGAAGAAATCACAATATACATTAGGTACAAATAGTTATTTGATGTTAGAAAACAGTATATTTTCATTGATTAGTTATATTTGTAAATCAATTGGTGATTCAATTTTTCTATAAATAAGAATAACTAACGTTTAAAATTCTAAATATCTAAGCTGCACTTTCGTTCACAAATACTTTAAAATGTAAAATGTATCAGTCATCCTTGGTTGAGTTATTTCCCTTTGACTATTTCAATTACTAGTAGTACGCTTATCGTGTAAAGTCATCTCTGTGTTATCAATTGTTGATATTAGGTAAAAAAAAAATACATATTGTTATGTATTAGACAACAAGATGCTAAGATGGCGACTTTATTCATCAACACGTGTTTGTATCCCGAACCCGATCAGTTAATATGCACATATATAACACATATACCGATATTTTATTTGAAATTTACAACTAAAATGATGTATGTATCTAAAAAAGAGTAAATTTTGTGAGTCTCTGCCTGTATACTCTCTTCCTGTATACATACATCAACTTTCCTGTTGCATTTAAGTATCGTAAATTCGTCTATAAAACAAAGAAAAATAAACAGTTCAGATTTTAATTGCAAAATCGATAAGATTTTTATATATCTTACATAAAAACAAAGAATGTGAAATCCGGCCCAAGTAAATTGAGAACAGAAAATAAACTTCGGAATTCCTATTTTATTTTGTATGTAAACTTTGATATTTTCCCCCATAGAATCCTCTTTTTGTCCTATTTAAAACAACCATTTAAAATATATCCATCACTATTTATGGCTAAGGTACATTGTTTACATTCATTTCCTAAAGACTTGTATAGTTCCGCCCCACATTTCAAGGCCTTTAAAATACAGGAGCGCAATTGGGAAAACTTTTTTATGGTCAAAGTATTCTATCAAAACCTATCTTTTATTGAAGGAAAAAATATAACTTTTTGAAATTTATCAATTCAAGACGGCCTTCTGCGTTATTAACTTATGTTGTATACCTGGTATGAAATCGCCAAACCTTTCATTTTGTTTCTCGTCTGAGCCACTCATTCGTGAAGTTTATTTCTCAAATAATGAGATTTTGGCAATACACAATGTCACGATACATGTCAACAAGTCTTGTCCGATCAGTTAATTTTCTTCATAATCACATACTCTCTAATGGACTTAAATAGATTCATTTTAAACATTTTCATTCAATAAATGGACAGTGTCACAAACTTAGAACAACATCCACTGTTCATTGGTACCTAGTATATACAGAATCACCGATAATACATCTATGATTATAATAAGATACAATACAGGCAATTAACTTTAATTATAATGTGTATTTTTTCACTCACATTTAGAGATGTATATTTTTATTGTACGTTGTTAAAAAAAATGATACGGAATTTATTTCAAATGTTTCTAGAATAATTTCATTCAACAAGATGACAATTTCGATAAACTTACGGTAGAGAGGTATCTCCCAGTATACAGAAAAATACATATTGTAAATGGTATAAGGTCAACACGCACTGTTTCAATTAGTTTCCGATGTTCATTCATAATGGGAACCGATTGAGTTTAAAGATTTTATGAGATTGACTGCACTCGTGCAAAACAAGAAGTTTACCTATGTCAAGGTATTAAGTGTTTACTTTGAAAATAATAACCGTCTGTCACATTCTATTTTGCATTGTTAGGCCTCAGAAACAAACGTTTTTTATTTATTTGGCTTTAGAAAAGTAGGATAAAGTGATCTGGAACGATAAGTGCATTGGTTTAAATATTGATTGAGAAAACAAAATTCACTTCTTTAATAATTGCTTTAAATCATATTTATCAGCAAAAAAGTTAATGCGAATTTTTTAATTCGAGCTTGCGATGTGTGAAATCAGTTCAGCTGTCTGGTAGATGCTCAAATAGAATATATCGGTCATTGACAAAATGAAAACGATTTGTTGTTCTTGTAAAATGTAAATTCTTAGCAGTTTGAACAAAGATGCTCGTTTACGGAATATCATCCTAAAACATATTTTTTAAATCCTGATTTAATGTTATATAGAGGTTAAGAATAAGATTTTCTGTCAAAATATAACTTAAAAAATACTTGTATACCTTTGAAAAAGTCGGTGAAATATTTTAGATACCGGGGCATATATTCCTTTCTAGAAGTTAATTGTTCAGGTGTTTCAGTCGTCTGCTACGAGTAAAGAAATATTTATTTACTGTATACCATATAAGAATATGTGATAGATATACATGTATATTAAGTAGAAAAAATCATTTTACTTTAAGCGGTTGGGGGGGGGGGTGACGTAAAAGGATAAAGAAATAAGATGACTCTCTAAGCTTGTAGCCTGTTAAAGCTCCTACATTGCATTCAATTTTGCATAAAAAAAAAAAAAAGTTTGGTCCAAAAAGTGAAAGCAATTAACCTTATCTTCAGAATGGGATTTGTGATGCAGCTGAAACCCGAAGATTCCGCCATTATATGTGAAAATTTAAATACACGTAGATTGGTTTCGAGTATTTTGTTTAATACAGTAACAAAAGTTAACATAAACTATAGCTTGCAGTGTATTGTACTATAAAATATGTATTTTTTAAATATTGTATGGATGAATGAATTCTTTAAATAATTGATTTTTTAACGTTTTAATCAAGTTGCCGATAACTGGTCCAATGATTCGTGATATATAAGCGGAAAGGGAATGTTTTTAGGAGCAATTGAAATAATTGTTGTTGACAGTCTGTGTAGGTATAAATAGTATGTACATAATATGCAGGTAATTTTGCGGATAGTCTGTCTGGGTAATATTGTGTATATGTAATGCAGGTAATGTTGTGTAATGTAATGTTGTAGACAGCCTGTCCGGGTAATATTGCTACAATCATAATATGCAGGTAACGTTGTGTAAGATTTTGTTTTGGACAGTCTGTCTGGGTAACATTGTGAACTAATTATGCAGGTAGTGTTGCTTTCTGTCGTAGTGTTGTATAGAGACAAAGACGAGAGAACAAGGTGTTGGGTTACACCTTCCTCCAGGTAACATGGACATAATATGCTGGTAATGTTGCTTATTGTCGTCGTGTAGTAAAGAGAACAAGAAGAAGAGAAGGAGAGGAAAAGATGGTGTCGGGTTACGCCAGACTATTGGTAAAGAACGGTTATTAAAAATCAAGGTAGCATAGAAAAAATGTGACAGGTAAACAGCTTTTCAAATTTTCTGCTTATTATTCATTGAGCGATTTTCTTGCATGAATTATTTTACGTTCATGTCTACGATGAATAGCTGACCTGAAATAAAGGATATCAAGTTTTAAAAAAAAACGACTTGGAAAGTACAAAAATGTGTCTTTTGAAGCTTTTTTTTTTTCTTTACGCACAAATTCCATTGAAAAAGGAAAGGTTAGACACAGTTTGGGTCGGCCGGAAACATGACAAAGTTTGAGGAGTATTGAAAGCAAAAAGTGTACAATATTGTGATTAACTAATTATAATAATTTTTTCTTTTGTTAAGGCATTTATCGGTCAACATAATATAAATCAAAATGTATTTATCTTATTTTATCATTCGAACTGGTGAATCTATAATTAAAATTAGTCTCAGACTGGTTGATGTTATTAGCAATTGCCATATTATGACTTGTGCCTATAGACCATAGTATGGTATGTCTCTAAAAAATAAAATAAAATTGAGTTCTAATCTGAAAGCCTACATCATCCAGACGAACTTCCCCACCCCCTCGACGAGTTCGAGAGGGTGTTATAGGTTGTAACTTCATCAAATTGAAAATTTACAAATATCCATACAAATCACACAACGTAATTTAGCAATAAACAACCAAATTTCAAAGTGACCATGGTGTTGTGGACTCCCAATCGCAACTTCTTGGGCCTTTATGGCAGGCTCGTAAAGGACCTCGAATGTATTAAGATCCCCACTGAGAATAGCTGATAACAAGAAGCACAATCACTTGACGATTTGCAGAGTGATAGACAACACGTACTTTTCCAGTGTGCATAGAAGACGAGAATTACCGCTGCGCCGATTCATTAAAGGAGAGGTGATAAGAAAATTCTATTTTAAAAAAGCCGCTGATGGCTATTCTGTCGCTGAGGACAGAGCTTCAAGTTAATGCATGAAATTTTTTAAAAGCCGATGAGGGCTATAAGTTCTTTCTGTCGCTGAGGACAGAACTTAGAGTTAATGCACGGGAATTTAAAAGCCGCTGAGGGCTTTAGTATATGAACTTTTCTGTTGGTGAAGTTTTAAAAGCCGATGAGGGCTTACAGTTTGCTTCTGTCGCTGAGGACAGAACTTACAGTTAATGAGAAAAAAAATATTAATTTTAAAAGCCGTTGAGGGCTTAGATCATATTAAATTCTGTCGCTGAAGTTTAAAAAGTCAAATAGTACTATAAGTTTGTTTCGGTCGCTGAGGTCAGAACTTGCCGTTAATGCATTTTTGAGGGCTTTAAGTATACGTTAATTTCTGTCGCTGAGGACATAACTAATTAAGAGTTTTTTAAAAAGCAGATGACCGAGGACTTTTAATATTTGCCTTCGCTGAGGACAGAACTTTAATTAGTCCTTTTCATGTATTACTTATTACTGAAGCTAAGGGGGCCGTGATAAAGGGGTACAACGCTGGGTGAAGTCTATAAAACCGTTTGATTAATTCACAAGTAAATATCAAAAATCTGTTAATTATCAGATGCCTCCTCCAACGATATTGAAGAGGAGACACACTCTGCGGGGGAAAAATTTGCTCCCTGTCATCAAAAAGCTACAAGGGATGGACCAGCCTTATCCTCGTAACTTTAGATGAACTTGCCAGGACAGCCCGCCGGAAGGGACATAGTGAAGCATCTGTGTATGAATAGCTATCTCGTCAGGCCAGTCTTAATCAGGAAAAGATAGATATTCAAAGTTTTTGCTTAAATGTTTTGGGTGGAAATTCGTCCGATATTGTGGGAAAAGCACTGTCTAAAGACCAGAGATGAAATCAACAGAGGTGGAGAAAATCAATTTTGAAAATCAAGCCCAGTCTCCACTGCATGTTGAATTTGTATGGCCAGCCAAACTACATGGGGTATATGCAACCCCAGTTCAACTTTGCACCGAATACACACCAAATGGGAGTCCCATATGGGTACCGACGTTATCAGCGTCCCTCGTACAGACAATCGAGATCTGCAGGCTGCCTGTTTTGTGGGGGGGGGGGGGGGGAGAGTGATCATTATGTGCACGGATGGACAAAAATGAAAGCTGCTCGAGGAAAAAATGAACTCTCAATGATTCTAAAATTTTGAAGATGAGAACTAACTTTATGAACATCCACGTACATAACTTCTGTTTAATAATGAGCGTTTGGTATATTATATCTCATCTTATACAAATTATATCATTACGAGTTAAAAACATGTGACGAATTAAGAAACAAAATGCTAATAAACTTTGATATTACTTTATATGGTGAGCTGAAGTCCATATTTAATATTAAACATTATGAGTGTTATTTTATTTTGCAATTATTCCTACACCTGATATCCAGGGACACTGAAGCCCTAGTGAGTTCTCACGTGATTGATGGTTTGGGATCATGTTTTCCCATGTTATCCTAGTAGATGCTCAAACCGGAATCAGTAATAATTAAAGATAAATTGTTTCATGTTTACAGGAAATTAACATTAATGTTCACGACTGGGAAAGAAGTGACGACTTTAATCCAGAGAAAATCGTTTTACTTAAGAAAGAGCACCCTACCTGGACAACGTTGGGGGAATACGGTTTCAAACCACCAATCCATACAAATCAACAAATATTTGTGAAATCATATGAAAATCTAACACATTTGTCAGTAAGAAACCCTGATCAGTTTGTTTCGGGTGAAATTCATAACCACAAAAAGGAATGGTTGCGTATAACTGAAGACAATGCTGACAATATGTCATGTTCAATTCAAAATTGGATAAATATTGGCATAGATGTGAAGTCCTTTTTACGCCCCTTCAAAGGTAATTTCAAAGGGAAGTCGTATAATAACCAACTTCCTCCTAAACAGTACTTTCAAAACTCTACAAACTGCAAACACCTTTGTTCCCTTCATTAGAAATGAAATCGGCGAGAGACTAAGAAATGGTTCCTTGAGATTATGGGGAAAGGTTGGCGAATCTTGTCTTCCTCATATCATAATGCCTCTAACAATAGAACCAAATAAACCACGTCTATGTCACGATAAACGTTACCTAAATCTCTGGACAAAAGACTTGCCGTTTACCTTAGATACACTTTAGAATTAATTGAAAAAGTTCATAGGCTCGTTGAGGAGAATGCCTACATGGTGTGCTGCGATGAAAAATCTGGGTATGACCATATCAAACTTACTAAGGAATCAGAGACCTATTTCGGAATCCAGTCTGGGGGATGGATTTTTACGTACACGACTCTTCCGTTTGGGTGGAAGGCGTCCCCCTATATATATCAAACAATTGGGATGCAAGTGACATCATACTTACAAGGAAAAGGTTTAAGAATGGTTCAATACATCGATGACAGATTCGCGGCGTGTCCGCGACGTACAAATTTCGACTCCGATGTCAAGACGCAATCTCAGACACAGCGGGATCCGTTACAGATGGCTTGTCTTATAGTGACGGAATTAACAACATTAGGATACACACTAGCCATAAACAAGTCTAAGCTGCTGTTGTCCGATATCTAGGTTTCAATGTGGATTCCTGTAAACAAGCCTATTAACTGCCATCGGATAAAAAGAAAACATTTATAGAAATAAGAGAAACTATTTTGAAAGCGGATGCTGTTGACGTAAAGACACTTCAGTGGTTTGCAGGGAAATGTGTATCTATGGCAATCGCTATACCAGGTGCAAATCTGTATAGACGGGAAGTTAATTTTGCGATTTCGCAATGCACAAAAAATAGTACAAGAGCAGCTATTTCTAAGGAGCTGCGACAAGAGCTCGATCATTGGCGATTTATAGACGAGTGGGTAGGCTACGCACCGTGGAGACAGGAAAACATTTACAGGTATCCCTTGCAACAGATGCATCCTCTTTCCGCTACGGTATTTCTCTCATGTCAGGAAAGGAGAAAGGTCTATCTTTTGGGGATTTTTGGTCAAACACAGATGATAGACCTATTCACCTTAAAGAAGCATCAGCTGTTAATATTGCTCTTCAAGCATTAGAAGCGAGAATCAAAGATCGTAATTAGACGTATATGTTGACAACACTGCAGTTTTGTATGCATGGGAAAATCAAAGGTCAAAAGATCGGCAGCTAGCTGACTTAATGAAAAAAATATTTCAGATAGTGTTGTAATTGAATGTAGATTTAAAACTACACTATGTGCCGTCAGCAGAAAATTTGGCAGATGCCCCTTCGAGGAACATATCTTATACAGATTGTATGTTACAACAATCAATTTGGCAAGTGGTCGATGAAATGTATGGCCCATATACAGTAGATTTAATGGCAACGGATGCAAATGTTATGAGGTCCACATCAGGGTTGCCACTGCGAAATTTTACTCAATATCCGTCCCCACAAACAGCGGGTGTGAACGTTTTTGCACAAGACGTAGTTATCGAAAAATCTCCATATGTATTTCCGCCGTTTCATCTCGTTTTTCCTGTCTTGTGCCTTCTTAAAGAACAAAAAGTTAAACGATGTACCATCATTGTGCCCATTGTTCACCCTCGACCGGTATGGTGGTCGCTTCTAGTTGATCATTGTGAAAAGTATTTAACGTTAGGTGCACAGGGTGATAAAACAATATTGCTTATCCCATCAAAAAAGGGATATATGTCTGACAAGATAGGGCTGAAATGGGAACTTAGAGCATGCAGAATGAACTTTGACTGAAGTTATGGTAACACTGAAATTCTATTTGTAGATGTCAAATCATGGACTTGACCTTCTTGCTATTCACGAAAGGTTACACAAGCTCCAGAATAATGAAGAAAATAAGAAATCGGCTAAGAAATCAAGAAGCTTGGAGAGAAGATTGCAGTTGTTTCTATCACAGTTACCGCACTCTCCTGACTTTACAGTGATGACGCCACAAGACGTATGTAGATTCCTTGTTTGGAGTGATCAGTTTGGAAAGACTCAAGTTCACGCGTTAAAGACTGACCAACTAAACCAACCCATCGTGATCGTGATATCCCCTCTAAACATTATCCAGAAGGATCAGCTCTCAACACTTTCTGATCACAGTGTCCCATCATGCAGGTTGAATATCGAGACGAGACTGAGTGAATTTACAGACGATGGCAGACTGTACCAGGCAAATTCATACCAGAATTTGGAAGATTTCGTCTGGTTTTTTGTCACCCAGAGGCCCTCCTTAACACCATCCTTGGACGGACATTGTTGAATAATGACGGCTTTGTTCAAAAGTTGTGGCAGTTGTGGTTGATGAATGTCACATCTTAGACAAATGGTAAATTAAATTATATATTATAGTAGATTGTAGTAATTTTGAAAAATGTTAATCAGCATATAAAGTGATAACTCATAAACATATTAGAAAGTATGTTCAGAACCTTTTGTTTATATTTTATATCTTGACTTGTGGGGGGGGGGGGGGGGTATCATAGGAAATAAATTTGAATATTTTCAAAAAAATATATAGTATTACAAGCATATTGAAATTGTTGATTCTAATATGTTTAGACTGTGGCCCTGAATAATTCTTTGGCTACACAAGGGGTTCAAAGTTTAATGTAGGTTTATATTTATATGAACAGTTGTTTAAGATCTTTTTGAGAATGGCAATGCTCAATATGGGATATAACTATAAAATCATCCAGTCACAAAAGGGGCTCAACATAAGAACATTTGGAGAAAATTTTATCTTTCGATACATAATCTATTCTACTCCTTCATTAGCCCATATATTTTGGATATGACTTCATAAAGCTGATTTTATTGTCTATTGCTGCTTAGGTGAGCGATGTAAATATTTTTACTGTGACAACACTATAATTGTATATTTTACTACAAAACATATTTCACTGTACCTTTGAATATTGAGAAGAATTCAGAACAGCTTTCAAGAAGCTTAGTGGTATTAAAGCCTTTTTTCCTAATGCACCATTGATCGGAATGAGTGGGACCTTAACAACTGAACAGAAGAGGACAATACCAAAACAGCTGGGCCTAGACAGTTATAAACTCACAGAGGAGACACCAGGCAGGCCAAACATTTTTCTTGAAAAGTACAGGAAAGTGTCTGGCAGTAATGTTACTTCGGAATACGAAATGATTATCCATGAACTGTGCAACAAACTCTACGAACAAAAGAATGACTTCCCCGTCACATTGCTGTTTATACCTGTTCACTACATGAGTGAAGGATTAATGTATCTACAGAGCCTCTTCCAAACTAGTAACATTAACGAAGCAATCTACAGTGCAATATGTTCTGGGCAAGACGAATATGTAATAAACACAACAATTGAGGAACTGAAAAAAGAAAATCCAAGAATCCGACTTGTGCTTACCACCTCAATTTCTGGAATGATATTTGATCTCAGAAATGTGTCCCGTGTTGTTCATACATGCCCTCCAAGAAATGCCTCACAATATTTGCAAGAAATTGGAAGAGCTGGTCGCCAGGGACATTCATCTAGAGCAACTCTGTATTTTGGAAATCGTGACATTGCTACCAATCTCCCGGGCATTAAAGAAGATATCATCACTTGAGTTAGTTATTAATTTGTCATCAATATGAAACAATCCTTATAGAATACGATGAAAGCACGGTATAAATTAGAGTATCATTACTCATAAAGGTTAGATAAATTAAAAATGGTTAAAAGAACGTTTTCTTCCAATTTTTTTTTCAAAGGATATATATCAGAAAATCAATTATTTCATATCTGCAACAGAATATATATCCCTGTGTTTTATTGTGATGCTCTTTACTGAAAAAAGTTTGAATTAGAGATTAAAGTGATCTTCCTAATTAAATACATGTACCTCATAGAAACAACTACACTGACCTCCATTAAGTACTTCGTAACAAAATTTTAATTCAATATTATTTTCATTGGATATGAAACCATTTTTCAAAATTGATTATAAGAAGGAGCTTTTTTATATCAAATAAAGCGCTATTAGAATTCAGACTTTCATATTTATTTGCGCATCAAGTGGTATATAGGTTATGCCCCTTTGAGACGCCCTGACTTTCCAGAACTAGATATAATCAAGTATTGTATCCTTTTTTTTATATACGTATATAGAGTTTCACCGGTGTGGGTAATTCCTATCCCAATAATGACCCTGTCTTGTTTTGGAGACTTTATAATGGCCCCCTTTATATTACATCGTTTTGATCCTAAAAATTAAAAGCTTAATGCAAATCTACAGAAAAATACCAATCATATTTAAAGAGATGATTTTGGCTCACAGGCACTTGGGGCATGAATAACCCCCATCTTTATCTACTGTAAAAAATCCGAGGCGAACTCACAAATAATTCTTATTTATGCTTTTTTATTTATGA
Organism: Magallana ariakensis; assembly: GCA_020458035.1. NCBI lineage: Eukaryota > Metazoa > Mollusca > Bivalvia > Ostreida > Ostreidae > Magallana > Magallana ariakensis. The sequence continues at coordinate 73,944,097 of CM035813.1, forward strand.
TACCTTATCGATATTCTAACCTATTCGTCATTTTAAGCTTTTTTAAAAATAGCGTTTTTCGACTGACACTTAAAAAGAGAGAAGGATTGCAACTTTAACTCGTAACCATCAGACAGACCCGTTGGTACACACAACGTTGTTCTGAATGATATTCCACAAATGATGACGCCCGAAACTTCCAAAAATGCGTTCAGCACTATTATTTAAACACGGAAATCTTACATATAAAAATTCACTAGTATAAAACATCATGCTTTCTAAACATAGTTAAGTTAATTACTTTATATTTTTAACAATTTAGAATTTTAAGATCATAAACATCTTTAAAGAAAAAATACGGAGCAAAGGAGTAAGGAGTTAGCGTTCTTTTATTTCCAAATCGGTGTCTGTTAGAAATAAAGTAAAAGAACACAAGAAAAGAGGAAGTCTATCAAATTTTTGATGTGAACATATTCCACAATTTGTCATGCTTTCAGTATACAATCACAGGAAGTTTAAGCGAGGTAGATAGACATCGAAGAAAGAGTTTCATGCCTTCTCAGTCGAAAGTCTGACTTTTAAAAATAGCTCTTAAAGTCAAAATTGTTCCATTTTCTATAGAAAATAGCATAGAATAGCATGCAAACCAAGATGTTTTCATAGAAAGTGAGGATCGACCTCATGAAAAAAGATGACATCGCGGAATTAGCATTCGCGTAAAAAAAGGAATCTACAGTATGCCGTCACTAAAAATATACACTGCGATTTTATACGTTTACATTAACTCTAGTATGATTGAATGTTTCAGTGGCATTTAACAAAACAGCAGTACTAAGCTCTGAATTTGATACATATCATGGTGCCTCGAATGCCGTTGATGGGATAAAGATCTGTCCCTCCGGCCTGCGAGCTGGTGCGAAATATTCTATACAGCCCTGGCTAATGATTGACTTGGGAGACACATACAATGTACAGAAGATTGTTATCTATGCCAGGAATGACGTTTATGGTACGTCAATTTTTCTGAAGTTATATAAAATTCAACCATGCCATTAATTATCAATATTTAAGTTTTAAGGTAAAACATGCTTCACTTATTATTATAACAAAGAATACATCTTTGTGAAATAAGACACAACATATAATTAAAAGATGGGAAATCTAGACACATGTACACATGTGTTTTTATACCTTATCGAGCAATCATCAAATGAAATGATTTCAAAAAGAAAATGCTTTGATACAACTTGTTCGTTTATTTATCACTAATTAATCTTCTTCTAAAAAAAAATTAGTAATCGTAATGAATCATTTTTTATAGATACCTCATTGAAAATGTATAAACATTTGAGAACATTGATGATTATTACCTTTCTTGGCTTTATTTTGATGAATAACAAATTTGAAATGTTTGTGAGGGACAAGAAACAGCTAAGACATATATAAAACATCAACAAGCTGAGACAAAGAACGGTTTTGCAATTATTTTTAGTATTTTTACTGTAAAAGTATATTGAAAATCGAAATGCATCTCCTTGTCAATAAAAGAATTTCATCAAAGCTAAAATGTTTTTTACACTTTTGTTGTCTATAGTTGAAAATCATGAAGCAATGCTTATCATATTTAATGTGATAGTTTTCATTTCAAATAGTACCAGTACAACTTAAACAAAAATCTATATTTTGATCATACGTGAAATTAGTTCAAATATTTTTTTTCCAAAGCAATTCAATTAGATGCAATTCGTGTAGCTGTAATGGGTAGACATGTCAACCACAGTTGTGGAGGGGAATACCCTGGTCCTACATTCATGAATGATGTCTTACTCTTCATGTGTCCACCGGAAGTCAGGGGAAACAAAGTCATTATAACGTAAACGACCACGGATTTTTTAACTCTGTGCGAAGTCGAAGTTTACGAATAATGTTTTCTACTGACTCTTGAACAACTACAGTAAACAGTGGATTCTGGTGGAAGTTTCTAGATATATCTTTGTAGAATGTCATAATTTGAACTAGCACTAAACTAAAATCTAAATAATATAAATATACTAGATTTAGACATTGCAACTACATCCTTGTATTAAGGATCAACAGACCAAGAAATGAAACCAATTTGCTAGTTTTGAAAATGTATTTCTTCTTCCTTTAATGTTTTGATTTTTGATTTTATTTTTGTCCTGAAGAATGGACGGGTCGTCCAGAAAAAAATTGACAATATTTTACTTTATTGTTCGTGTCATTGGTTATTTTTAGTGTTTATATATATATATAAACAATATATATATATATATATATATATATATATATATATATATATATATATATATATATATATATAAACAATTGCATCTAAAGATGAAAAACAACAAATGATGTGCTTTTGTCGAAAAAAATTTTTAAAAATATTGATTTGTTTTTAACGTTGCTGAATGATTTCAAAGAAAAAAAAACTTTTTTGCGACTGAAAACGTTTTATCTTTTTCTCAAGCAACATTTAATGAATTGGACTATATCTGCTCAGCTGGATAAAGGTAATATAGTGTAAGGAAAATCGATAGGTATAGATATCTTTGATGTATAATTTATAACCCTTTAATGTATATTTATTTCCATGGTGTGC
>CM035813.1:73951698-74134198 GCA_020458035.1 Magallana ariakensis
AAAATGCCTTTCGTTGTCAATAAATAAATTACACCAAAGCTAGCATTTTTTTTACTTCTTTGTTGTCTATGGTTGAAGATAATTAAACAATGCTTACCTATATTTAATGTGACAATTGTTAATGCAAATAATTACAGTGCCTATTTAAACAACATGTAGATTTTAGTCATACGTAAAATTAGTTCAAATATTTTTTTCAGCATTTCAATTAAATGCAATTCGTGTAGCTGTAATGGATAGACATGTTAACCACACTTGTGGAGGGGTATACCCTGGCCCTACATTCATGAATGACGTCATACTCTTCATGTGTCCACCGGAAGTTCAGGGAAACAAGGTCATTATAACGAAAACGACCACGGATTTTTTTACTTTGTGCGAAGTCGAAGTTTACGGATAACCATGATTTTGTACTAACTCTTGAACAACTCCAACAAACATTTGATTCTGGTGGATGTTTCCAGCGATTTTTTTATAGAATGTAATAATTTGATTCCTAAAACTATTTCACGAGATGTTTTGGTAGAATTTAAAGAGACACGGTGACTCAAAATATATGTTTTACTATTTGATTATGACAACGGAAATAAGAAGAGCTACTCGAAATTTCATCATACTAAAGGTTTAACGCATCATAAATTATCACCTATAAATTTACAAGTCATTAAAACTCATCCGGAAAATGCACATGTAAACAAACCGAGTTGTTTTGGACATTAGTGTTGTGTCACGTGTTTGCGATTTCTGTCTAAAAATAGTTACAGTGGGATTGACACACTGAAAAAAGAATTCGAATTTGAAGCTATTCGATGTCTATGGTAAGAAATATGCATTATTAGAAAATGCATCTTCATAAATATTTAGTTCTTGAAGACATCGTGTTTTAATGAGAGGTTTCTGGCTCATGATGTATGCCACGCTGCAGTATTTACATTCCCCTGCGCTTGCGTGGCTATGAAGCGAAAGGAAAACTCAATATTTATGTATTGGCCCAACGTGTAATTCTATTTTTCTCTATTTAATTTGATGTTTTTACTTTTGAACATCGTAATTTTTCAAAAGTTCACCTTTTCATATGATAAATAAAATATGTGGAAATCGTGTAAAAATTCGATATTTGCTAAATCATGGGTTTGTGCGTCACCATGTCCCTTTAAGTTATATCGTACTCAAACTAAAACCGAAAGATACCGAATAAGTGTTGTGAATATAATCGAGTAATCATTGGCAATTTATTTATATATATAATGCATAAATCAAAATTCTAATATGCATCTGACAACGAAATGTGTGCGTTAACGCGAAATTTTAAATTGTTTTTACACCGTTGTTGAATGATTTCCTAGAAAAAAAAATTTTGCGACTGAAAACGTGTTATCCTTCTTCCTTGCAACCTTGTATATGTTAATGAATTTTAATGATTGGAACACATCTGCTCAGATTGAAATGGTATCGTGGAAGGAAAATTGATAGTGATAGATATGTTTGATGTATGATTTATAACCCTTTAACATATTTTCATTTCCATGGTACATTAATTTTTTTCTAAAAGTTTTCACGTGCAATTTGTTCGCATACATTTCTCGATTTATGTGATGTATAATTTATTTTTTGTTTAAAAAAGAAAAAAAATATTGCTTCATATATATAAGTATGGATTCGAAATTGTTATTTTAACCTATTTGATTTTGAGAAAGATACGCAGCTATGTTAAGGCTGTCCGAAGCTAAATTTAAATCGGAAAACGATACTCTTTTAATCATAAAAAAATAATTAAACCGGTCAAATTTCTTTTAATATTTATTACATAAATAAACAGCGATATCCAACACTATATTTGATATATTTATGAGACGTCATATGTTCTTCTAGATCTTAAGCTCGTGACGTGCGTATCCTAACACGGCAAAAGATCAATATAAATCGCATCGGCGCAAGTGAATAATGACATTAAATCAAAAGTATTTTACAGTTCTTGCTTGAGGTTCATATAACTTTTTCGTGTATTTGAAATATTGTCAAAAATTTTCGCACCATCTTCGAAATTAGGCACATTTTTACCTTTCAAGCTTAATTTACAAAAAATTGGGTGAATAAGTATGCTGAGGGAAACCTCAGCATGATTCACATTCAATTTGGTACTTATTTTCTCTCCCAATTTCACGCTAGATATTCTAAGATTGTACACAGGATGAATCGTAACTGAATGGCATAAATGTGCCATTCAGTCACCTTTCGAGACGTTTCAGTTAACATTCAGTTGACTGAATTGCAGAGGTTAATCCTGTGGTATTGATCTTTCACTTGCGTCAAGCTGTTTTTACATGCATGAAAGTATCTCCATTCAATAGTTTACACGTAGCAGGGGGAGTATCCAAACCATTAGTTTATAAATAGTCATTTACTTAATACGAAGCTTAAAAAATGGTGAGTTTTTGATACTCAATATTGATAATATTGAATTTAGTATCACTAGTATTTACAACAGCGTCTATGTAAGGAAACCAAGCGGTTCTATAATGTTTAATAACATTCACTTATTAGGTTACGATACTTTCCCTCAGAACTAAGTAAAGGAATGCAGATTAAAGTTAATTATGACGTCAAATCGTATGAAGTACAGACAAGTAACTTTCTACACATCGCTGTGAAATCAGTCAGGCAGCCTTAACATACCTGCGTAAGGTATTAAAGCAAAATCAACAACTCGAAAGTATAACTATATTTTGGGGGGGGGGGATATATGTGCAAATTGTATAAAAGAAGTCTAATGTTTAAATGAATGCCATATAATTTTATATGCATCCATTGTTTAATGTTTAAGTCTTTACATCCATGAAGAAACAGATCCCACCACCGAAAGCCCCTTACTATTCGACTCGTTTTGGTTTTAACTATTTCACTTGGTAGACAGTGTGCTCACAATTTTCCATCTACCACAACAACTTTCGTGTTTTGTCCTCCCCTCTCGGATATTAGTTTTACTTTGAATTTAATTGGAGTAACTGCCCAGTAACACAACTATTTTTTTTCTTTATTAATGAGTAACCAAATGCACATTAAGACTTTTTTTTATGATTTCCAATTATATTGCTTATTTTTTCGTTTCTCCACATATCTCGTCATAAGCAAACAATCTACATATGTAAACCAGCAGATGCTTTAATTGACAAAAAAGGATTCTTTTTCTTTGTATCTAAGTTACAAAACAATAGGCGTGTCTTCGTTTATGTGGCATCATGAACTTTGTAAATAGAGATATTAATTTATATTTTTCTGAATTAAGTTATGTTATATATGATGTTCTGTTTCAAGCAGATTTGTTTTGTTTGCTATTTCGTTATGATCACAAATAAACAGTTTCTGGTGTTTGTAACATTTGAATTTGTTTGATTGTATTTGTTTCCTACTCATCATACCATAAGTTACAAAAAGCATGGACGGAGCTTTGTTAACATAGTAGAACTATTTTAACTGAGAATTTCGCAAAAAAAAAAAAATAACGATAAGACTTCAAATTTTGATTAGAAATAGCGGTTTCTAAATAAACTTTCTATACATCAAATTACGAAATGCAAATATCCAGCTAAAACGTTGATTATGTTGTTATAATTATATGAAAGAAGAATCTATATAATTTAAGCATCCTCCGAAATGCCAGATGCAATGCATGTTTCAAAAGAGTCCTTAAATAATTATTTTTTTCCCTTCACATTATATCTAGATATGTATGCTGTCTATAACGAGTCAACTATTCATATTCAAAAGTGTCGTCATTCTTAACGCAAAAGTTGAGTAAAACACAAAAATGATTAAAATGCTGCTGTCATTTACATTTGTTTTATAAACGATGAAAATTTTGAAATGAAACATTTGTCGACAATAAAGGTTAAATGTTTTACATTATCAAAAATGCAATATTGTAAAAACTCTTGTAATTCGCGTTGTAAGATTTTTTTTTTTTTGAGTTTCCATTTTTTGTCATAACATAAACTTTATGTCCTTGCTACTTTTTAGAAAACGCACACTGAAACTTAATTTGGATATCACATTGTTCACAATGAATTTAACAAATTTTTGGGGATTGATCTGGCATTTTAAAATGATTTCACGATTCTTAAAGGACACAATTTCATGTAGTTTGGATTCACCTTGAAGGTGTTTTTTCTCACATGCTTTACATATATGCACCTCACAAATGCCGCAGTATAAAGAGGGGAGTGGAATCTCATACATACAGATAACATCGCACAACATCTTGAAGACAGTAATCTAGATCCATAGCCTAATTCTTGAATAGAGTAAAAAAAAATATGTTATATGATATATTTTTTAAAGTTTGTGTAAAAAGTGTCATAGAAGTGATCGTAAGATTCAATATTTAAATTAATACAATGTTCATGATTAAATCCAGCGGTCATATCGTTTTAAGTACAATACAAGACAGTTCTCAGTCTGACGTGCGCAATCTACAAATGAAATAAAAAAGCGGTTTCGTTATTAGGTTTCTTCCTTTATGTTTTTTTTTACAATTAATCTGATGAGAGATTCATCAAGTTTTGTTTTCAATACATAAGATTAAAAAGTTTAAAAAATATTAAAATTGCAAATTCATATATTTGTACTGAAGGTAAGTAATTGAAAAGATTATAATTAATACTACACTCTGTACCAAGATATATACTGTAGATTCCTTATTTTCGAGAGTACTTAATTCCGCGTATCCGCCGTTTTACATTAAATCGCTAGAATATGGAATCGGGAAAGTCGTATTTTTATCACTGTTTCATTTAGTTTACATTCCTCCGAAAAATAAAAGCGAACTTTTACAATCCGCGAGATGTGGTTCTCGCGATATTACGCGGATATAAATTCCTGGCGTTTAATAAGGAATCTACAGTTTGCAGCACATTTTCTCTTATTATTCAATTTTTGTGATCGGCTTCGGCCGATCACTGTTGTGTCCATATGAGGCATCCGGCAAATGCTTCCACGTGCGCACACATTCCGCTTGCATAAGTAGTTCTTATAAAAACTTGAAGTTTGGTTTAGTATTTATATAACATTTTACTCGGTTTTATTTCAATTCATTTACCTTAAGAGATGCAAACATACATAAAATACAGTTCGACCTGTTAATTCAAGAATGCACATTTTGTCTCAGGCGTAAGAATTTCGATCGAAAGATTCATTCAGTAATGCAGTTGACCTCGATGAACTGACCTCAATCATAAGAAGATGCTCCATGAACTGACCTCGATCTATTGATGTTGCATAATAGTAGCTAGGAAGACGGCTTGATTTATAAACAAGGTTACGTTATAATGCGACCTCAATAGCAAGTTATGATGGCATTCAATGTTTTTAGTCGCATTAAATTATTTTAATACAACTCATTCTTTGTATACGTGTTAATGCTCTTTAAAGAGCCCTACTCAGTATTTCTGAAGAAGAAGATACATTAACATTTAATAATTACGTTAAAAATATAAAATTAGACAAGGAGTTTACGAACGGCTTTTCCCAAATTTTTTTCAAAATTAAATTTGTTGACGGTTTATAATAATGAAATTATGGTGTACAGATTCAAAATATTCTATATTTTGTAAAAAAAAAAAAAAAAAAAAAAAAAAAAAAACTACTTTTTTTATTTATTTTACATCAAACTGATCATGTTTCTAGCTATCAATATATCATTATTGCCGATCATTCCTTTAAAAGGAATACTTGTTATAAATACGTCAGAGTTATAACAATTTTTATTTTACTAGAAGAAAAAGTCCTAGACATTTCATTTGAAGCGTTCCTCTATCGTGTTCTATATTTTATATCTGTGTTTTTATCTTTCTTCCTTTTTTTTGTTTTTTGTTTTTTTGTCTGTCTCCTGCGTGTTTCCGCCTGTTTTTAACTAATTGTGTTACCTGGTATTTTATTCAGTAATACATCTTTCTGTTAAATGTTTAGTTTATCGCCGCACTTGAGTTCAACATCTATGTAATTCAATAAAAAATTTCTTGGTATCTAATGATCAAACATTAAGAAAAAAATGCTTTTTGTAGTTTCTCACTCTTTTTTTAACGCGCAGAATTGTGTTACATCATATTGGAGTGGAGTTTAATGCGCTTTTTTAATCACTAAAGAAGATTATCATCGTTGTCATTAATCGATAACATTGTTAAAAATAAACGTATATATACTAATGATCAATGCATTTTTAGTTTTTGTGTCATTATGAAGTTTATTTTTTTAAATCTAAGTTCATAAATGTCATTTGTTATAAACATTAGCTCTTAAAGAACGAATGCATACCTGCATTCTCACTATTGTTGGATATCTCAATTGCAATAATCTTACAGATCTAGTTCATCTAAATCGAAATTTACCTATCATTCATTAATTACTTTATTTATTATTATATATTTACTATTTCTCATAACCCTTTAAATTAGAATGGTCTGCTTACAACTGTGTGTGGGTTTTTTAAATCCATTTGCACAAAGTTTATTTGATATCCATAAACCCATTTTTAACAGAAAGGTCAAATTCATTTACGAAAACAGCGTGCCTTTATTTATAGTTTGCCAAGCATTGGATTAAACTGATTTTTTTTAATACATTTTCAATTAACATGGCTTGGTTTTAGATAATTAACGAAGCTCTTCCATTCCGTCAACTGAAATGTGTCTGAAAAGTAACTAAATATATTCGAGTATAGTCTAAGCATAGCTTTGCCATTCAGTCACCTTTCAAGACCTTTCATTTACCTTTTATCTGACTGAATGGGAGAGCTTTATCCAGCTTGAGAGTGTTGGAAGTACTTTTGTATGAATGCCAAAGCAGTTGTTTTATAAGTTATCTCTCTTAGACAAAACGATAAGTCAGATGAGCATTGTTAATGCAGAATCACGTTTCAGTCTTTATGATACATTGTGCTCTCGTAAATATATTCAAATGATATGAGACTTTTAAGAATGGTACAGAGTATATCTGAAACACAGAGAAATATTGAAACATTAAAACAACATTGATATTTGAGCAAGTCTAAATTACTTTAAGTAATATCATCATTAGTATTTCAGGTCATAACATTTCAATAAATATGATATTTTAAAAATTACAAACATAACAGAAATAAAAATAAGCTTGGTCTTTTAATTAAAGTTTTGACAAAACCTGGTGTGTAACGTAGAAAAGCAAACTTTAAACAACTGATTTAACAGTTAGAAACCTGTTTCAAGAACACAATCCAGCATCAGCGTTGAGTGATTTTACGCATATTACGCATTTTAATTTGAACAAAAGAAAATGTGCAGTTTTGAAGTTAAACTTATAAGATATATTTTTTATGTACCAAGTTTATCAGTAAAGTTTTAAATGTTCTCCTGTAAAAATGTTAATTTTCTATTATAACAAAAATACACTTCTTGTATTAAAAACAAACAAAAGAAGGCTTAAAAGGAAAAGAATGAATTAATTATAGGGAATATTGAAATGCACTTTCTAGATGTTTAAAATGAATTCTACTGAAGACTTATAAATAATGGATTGAAATAAAACCATTAGCCATACAAGTATAGATATACAAATAAAGACTGTAGTCTGTTAATCTACGTCAATCGTCTCTTTTTGATTTAGCCTCAGTCTGGACAATTCTGACAATGGATGTTGTGATTTACCTCGCTTTTCTATTAATGCGAATAATTTGTTGTCGTTCTCAGCAGTGTCTTTCTACAAATTTTAAACTTGTGTTTAAGAACAATATTCTCTCTTCTGATTATAGACCTCTTCTTGTTACGCAGGATAATAACTATGGAATAACTTTTCATAAATGCCTACATCTGTGCTCAGAAAGCAGTCAGTGCATTGGTTTTTACATTTGCAGAGTGATGGAAAATGTATTCGAATGTCAGACTTGTTGCGATTGGAAGAAAATTAAAGGATATGAGTTCGGAAACTTACCTAACTGTAAATACGTAGCGAAGGTAACTCTTAAAGATATCATTAATATCTAGAGATATTACATATATCTAAAATAGCATCATTTTCTGTTCAATCCCCATTTCGTAGACTATTCAAATGAACGTCCGAAAATTCTTAAAAGATTTTTGCAAACTTCTCAAAATGAAGTAAAAAAGAAAATAGTATGTTTAGTTATAAAATTGTTTTTATTTCATAATTTATGATAAAAATATTAAATAAATGAATAAAACTCTCCTTTGATTCTCTGTTTTCAGGATTTTGTACTAGAAAATAACCGTAAGTGTACACAATACAAACGCACAAATTATAACATATTGTTTATTTTTGTGCTTTAAAAAATAAATCACTGCAAGTCAGACTCTATGTTGAACACCAAACTTTACATTGATTTAAACTCCAAATATTCGAGTATAGTCTAAGTTGAGTATGTACTATGCAAATAAAATGCACCGTATAATTTTTCATTGATATTGTTATGTTACTTATTATATATTTATTACACTTTCATGCTAAAAACTGAAATCTAATTGGTTTAGACGCAGTATATAATCCGTTCTATTACCCTCAGCGTTAGCAACACACTTGGCAACGGGTAACACAACGAATTGTTACATGCGCGTAAATTATGCGCGTACGGTTCGTCGTAGAATTCACGTCAAAAAATTTAAAAGCAGTAAAGTTTTCTTTAAATCTAAGACTTTCGGTATAATAAATTAAATAGTGCCTGTTTGAGAGGGTACTAGTTGAAATTAAATTGACACCCCTCGAAAACCACTGTCAACCTCCGCTTCGCGTCAGTTGAAATGGTTTACTCGGGGGTGTCAATATCAACTGTTACCCTCCCAAACAGGCACTATTTATATAATGGTGCATCTATAGTTGTTCCTGATTATGACAAAAATAACGTGTAAAATAAAATGATTACAATATCAACGGACTGAGTTCACTAAATTTTCATCTGTAAATAATAATTGAATACAGTGCAGATTTAATTCTGCTATACTTGTGACTTACAACAGATAATAATGGATTAATGACAATTTACAATTTATTGCCACAATATTGAAAAAAAAATTAAACTATTTTTATTGACTCTTTTTTGAAATCACAAGAACATATGATATTTTCAAACATCATTTATTTTATGTTTCATATTAAATAACGTATCTATGTTTGTTTTCTTCTTCTGTTTTGTAACAGATTAACGTTTAGAAAATAGAAATCGTACACTATATCTTGCCTGTGAAAAACAAAATTACTTTTTTCATGCACTTTTGTTTTGGGCGTTGTAGATATATTTCAAACATGTCATAACTTGAGATTTGCACGAATTTTTATTCACATTGAAAAATCAATCCTTTTTACAAATAAACATTTCAGTTGCATTCAAGAAAACAGCAGTTCTAAGCTCTGAATATGATAAGGATCACAATGCAACAAACGCTGTTGATGGGATAAAAGTATGCCCCAACAGCAAGCTTCTAGCTGGTGCAGAATATTCTGTACAACCCTGGCTGATGATTGACTTGAACGGTACATACCAAGTAGAGAAGGTCATTATCTACGCCAGGACTGACGGACATGGTATGTCAATTCAGCAACTGTAAGACGTTACAAATTCTAGTTATGTATATTCAATATATGTTTTTGCATAAACAACTGTATCAGAACTGTTTTGGAAATCCCGAATAGTTAAACCATGACAGCAATTGTTGTTATGATAAACTTATAATTGTTAAAATGTTCAAAGATATTTCCACTAGAAGTTTCTTGTAAGAATTTGTAAAAAAAGAAATTAGTTTATATTAAATTAAACAAAAACGACTTGATTTAGCTCTATCCTTAAGTTACTCATAAATTAACCTCTTTTTCTGCACACACTCCATTACGATTATCGTAATGCTTTATCTTTTACTCAGATGCTTCATTAAAATGTAAACACACGTATCGATTTTAACCTACGGTTCTATGTTAATGTAAAATGTGAAAGTTTAAATAAAGCAGAAAATCCCATTTGCAAAGTCGTTCTACTAAGTGACTCCGCAATATTTATTGCTTTAACCAGCTCGACTTAATGTACTAAAGTATTTTAAGGCAAACAGGTAAATATTATTCTTTAAACAAGGGAGTTTTGTTATGATATTTTAACTTAAAACCAATATAAAAAAAATCCGTCTGAAAATGAGTATGCATAAATCGATTTAATAAAATGACGATTTCTTTTTAAAAAACATGGTGATTTTTTTAATAATAGAAAAGAGTTCATAAAACTCCAATACTAATATTGTTTTATGTCTTGCAGCATTTCAATTAGATGCAATCCGTGTAGCTGTAATGGGTAGAAACGTCAACCACAGTTGTGGAGGTGAATATCCCGGCCCCACATTTACTAATGACGTCATCCTCTTCATGTGTCCTATTGAAACCAGGGGAAATAATGTGACCATAGCGAAAACGACCACGGGATTTTTTACTTTGTGTGAAGTCGAGGTTTACGGCTATTTACAACAATCAACAAATCTCTGAACCCTTTCTAGGACGTTGTCGTAGAATGCACATTTTTTCTATATAAAAATTAAGCAAAGTTATAGTGTCCTATTGTTAAACACAAACGAATGACCTTTGATTGTTCAATCATCCAGGTAATATGTAGATAATATATATAAATGCACTTAAAGCTGAACATGAACAAAAAGTGTGCAATAATTAAAAAGACTAATAATTTGTCAATGAATCCATGCATATGTACTACTTAAAGAAAAAAAATCAAAGAATAAAAAACTGGTTTCCAGGAAACCCATTTAAAAACCTCAAGTTTCCCACAAGTTTCCCACAGATTTTCAACAGGTTTCCCAAAAGAAGCCATGGTGTTTTTATCAGCTTTCTGTGCAGTGTCAATGACTATGCTCCGATTCCCAAATTTCCTCTCGCGCAAAAACCCGAAGAATCTCGAGGTTTCCGCAGTGCCCATTCTTTTTCATTATGCTTGCCATTGGAACGTAAAGGATAATTCTTATACTTTGAATTGTCCTCTGGCACCTTTATGGTCGAGAAGGAATTATATTGATTTAGATGAAATTCGAGTGGTCCATTCTTAATTTAAACAATATCATACTTTTTACAGTACATTCACAGGTAGTAAAGATTTAACAGCATCCAATTTGCATCTTTAAGGAGGCTTGGAGGTGTCAACAAATTGAATATCAAATCTACCTTATCCAACTGTTTTGTAAAAAAAAAATGTTATTTATCTTTAAAATTAAAGCCGCTTATTATATCTGTATACACGTACAGAGTTTTTCGTTTCAAGGAGTTCAATATACCCTGGCCACGACCATCCACCCCTCTTGTGCATAATTTGCAATTTTTATGGTCTTCATTGAATATAATTACTTTTTTAATTCATGTTTAGTTTTTTAATTTGTTTTTTACCAACTTGGTTTTTGTCAAATCAAAAGAAATAACTTCTACAGAGTAATTCATATTCAATACTTTACCATAAATATTCCATTTGAGAAGACTAAAATTGTTGATATACAATAACTTAACTGTAGATGGTACATAAAATGGACTCTATAAACCAACATAAAAAATAGATCTCTCAAAGATTACTGCAATATAGCACAATTTTAATTTTTGAAATGTTCTTTCGTAGCAAATTTGATATATTGACTGGTTAAACAAATTTTATCATTGAACAGGGGAAATCTACGGTCCAAATATCAACCATGTGTGTTATGATTCTTACATATCGTATCTTTAATAATCTTTTCATGAAAATATCTCCATTACGATTGTCTACATTACATGTAGCACTACATAATTGTACGATACGTATGTTTTAGTTATTTTTATGTCAAACTCCAAAGTTTCATTAAAAAAAACTTTCAGAGTTTTCCTAATGAGACATCATGGAGAATTTTCCATATATTGTATGCTTTTGGATGCAGGTTGAATTTTATCTTTTATTCAAATGTTCTGAAATACATACTGCTGAAATTGTTATAGGTTTTAGATGCGCAAACACATTTGAGATTCTATTGCGAAATTGCTTTTAATAAATTCTTAATACTTAAAAAAGTAATACAAAGATAAATTTCCTAAACGCCGTTTATCTTTATCTGATTTTAATTCAACATTAAATGATTGAGATTCCCATTAACTTTTTTATATTGGGTCTTTGTATTTCAATATCGACATCTAAAACACGTTTTATGATATAAACAAAGATGTCAAATTGTAGTGGTTTTAATTTGGAAGCCTGTGTAAGATATTTACCTGTATACAAAATAGGCAGTCATTTGATTACCCGGGAGTCATTGCGATGTCACTGAATATGACAAACATACATGTAACATGTAAAAAAAAACCATGTCTTTCAGTGACAATGAACTGAGGTCCCTAATCTTTTGAAATAAAACATAATGGAGAAACAAAATCTCATCATTACGAAAACAAGCACGGGATTTTTACTTTATGTGAAGTCGAGGATTAAGACGATTCAAAACGATCAACAATACGTTAAATAAATTTCTGTAAAATATACATTTTTTCCATACAAAATTTTCTTTTCAGTTTTGAGGTCAACATTAAATGAAAAAAATATTTAAAATAATCCTTTTATTGTACTTTACAATTATTTACAACAGATTACTTTCAAAGTTTGTTTAAATAAGTAAAATTAATACATTGGTGATATCTTGCTCATATGTTTGTATCGCATCATGTTTTTTTAACGCTCACTAAGTAATATGTTTTGAAAGAGTACAACTCCTTTTTGAATACATTGCATACATGATTTGTTTTCAATTTTCAATTTCTTGTGGCTATTATTAATATATAAAAATATTATTTTACTTCAAACCTTGTAAAAAAAAAATCCATGTCTACTTAAAAAATAATTCCATGTCTTGTTTATATTCCACCACGCAACTCACACATTCTAAATATGAGTGACAACACGGTATATTGATATACAATTTTAAAGAAAAGTGTCATATTTTAAGCCCACGCTTTGTATTAATTACAATATTTACAAACAATTTATATTACAATGAGTATATACATTTCTGAAGATTTACTTATTAGACTTAAAGATTTCCTTTTTTTTAGCATGTTCTTCCTATTATTTTATAAACATACGGAAATATATAACATTATCACAGTTTACATACGGAAACAATTCAAATTCAGAAACTGCATATTAATATCATAACAATAATAAATAAATACTAATAGAAAAGGAAACAACATATATGTATGTTTATTTACAACATATGATATTATCTATCTAAAGTGTTTAAAAGATTATATATCCAGTTAATAACAACATTTAATAGTATCACTTTGGGGAGGGGGGAGTGATATGAATTCGTGGGTTCCTCTTTTTTTTTTAAATAAAATCCCAAAAAATGCTACGAAGAAACCTCTATTTATTGTATATGTAAAACTGAACAGCGAAATTATACCCACAATTTCAACAAAATAAATCTAAAAAAAATCTCGAATTTATATGGTTTTACAGTAATTGATTTTCTTTATTTTACTTGATCTGTTTTCGGCTACAATAAGATTGCCCTTTGTGTCTAGACATAAAGCCCACGGGTTTTGAATATCACAGTTGTTAATGAAGCGAAGGAACTGTCCGTCCTGATCCAGGATGTGGATACAGTTGTTGTTATAATCTGCTGTCAAAATCAGACCCTGGCTGTCTGTAGTGATGCAATGTGGGGTAAACAATTGGTTTGTTGTTGAAAAGCTAGGATATACAAATCGCAAAGATCCAGATTTATTAACAACCACAACTGAATGAGCTGCACGATCTGATACACATATATCTAGATTTCTGTTCTCTGCGACGTATTTTACATTACCACCAGATGAATAGAGAGGTCGACCCCTGTCATCGAATTGAATACTCTGCTTTTCTATAGAATCTGAGTAACGCACTATTTTTGTTTCTTTATCATCATCATTGTCCATGACTAACAGGAGGTCACCTGAAGTTGTACAACAAACACTGCAAGGTTTCCATCTCTTCAGTTTAATCATTTCTTGTATTCCTTTATCATTCACAATGTTAACAGATTTATCCATGTAATCTGTGTACAGTAGATCACCACTCTTCGTAACTGATATATCTCTTGGCATGTTCCCGGACTTGGTGGGAACTGACTTGACTAATGATCCTTGAAAATTGTACAGTTTTATTATGTTTTCCCTACATTCACAAACCCAAACATTTTCATCACTCAAACAAGAAATACTACACAGATCGTTAACTTGAGTATTAATGTTAATGTTTGTTATTATATGTGGTTCTTTGAAATCTTTTTCTTCTGATATCATGACATTCGACACATTTAAGTATCCAAATTGTTCTTTTAGCTGTTCTCTGTTGATCTTTTGATGACAAAAACCTGGAAAGGAAACTTTGAATTTAGGAAGACATTTGAATTCAGAATTTGCAGATTCATATGCAAGTACACTTTTGTCATCTTTTGTGTCCAATATTTTCTTCAGCACAACCATTATCTGTTTCATTTGAGTAATTGTGCGAATGACTTCATTTTCCTGTTCATCGAGATACGACTGCTGACTGGAAACGTCTATTTCGAGTTCGACTAGCAAATTATCAATAATATTGTTTATTTCCCTGTGCCAGTCATCCCCATGCTTTCGAAGAGCTGTTATCATTTTATGGGAGTTTTCCTTCAACTTCTTTTTTAGATGTAAAATTAAATGAGTACTGCTGTTGTATTCATTTTCTAATCTATCTAATTCTTGTAAATCATCATGTATGGCTACTTCTTGGCTTTTAAGTTTTATCAATATGTCAACAACATTATGACCTTCATGTTCTTCAGAGGAAACACACAATTCACAAATAGGGTTACGGCAACGTTCACAGTAATGATCATTTAGATTTGAGGAGTGCCTTTTACAGTAGGTAAGAGATTTCCTCCTTTCAAATGGCACGACTTTATGCTTTTTTGAATCATCTAATACATGCGTTTTCTGACAGTTTGTACATAAATTTTTTTCACAAAATCTACAGTATAAAACAGGAGTCGGAGTTTCACACAAATAGCACCGTGCGACATCTTGAAGATCGTATTGATCAGTCATAGTCAATAAAGAATAATACACATTATCTGAAAAGATAAAGATTTAATTTAAAACTATTTCGCTATTTTTACAAATAAGATACTTTTCACAGATTAGAAACTGTAAAAATGTTTGATATAGTACAGCAACATACCAAAATACAATGAATAAAAACTGTTCAATATATATTAAAGCTATTAATATCCATTTGTTGTTTAGTATATCAAGAACACTAATTCTAGCAAATTATATCGTTTAAATAAGTCATCATAAATTGCCGCTGCCAAGAAGGCAGGCTAAAAAATAAAATGGACGTCTAGGTATTGATCTAAAAAAATTCTACAGATGCTTTTTTTTTACGAAAACAAACCTACAAGCAACAGATGATTGCAATGATAGCACAGCTTCAGTTGTACATTTTCCTTTGTATATCTGTCTTAATAAATCGATCAGTTAAACAATTAACCAGGAAGAGGAAAATAATGCCCAATATATCATATCTGATTGGCTGAGAAAATTAAAAAGTACTTCCTTTTAAGACATAATACTTCACTCAAGAATTTTGTCTCTGATATCATTCTCTATTTGTTTCCTTTTCATTATTAGGGTCTTCCGTTTCCGTTTGTTATTTCTTTGTTTTCTTTCTTAATTATGTTATTTTATCATATTTTTTTCTGACTTTTTTCAAACGCTATTTCTCGTGAACTACTAGAACGATTTGCAAGAAATTTACAGATCGTATAGAGCATCCAGGGTTTTTAAAATTATCAACTTTTTGGCTGATCATTTCTGGTTTGAGATTTTGAGAATTTAGTGAATTTTTAAGGACCACTTTTCTTCTCCAAAACGAATTGTGATAGAAACATGAAACCTTTAGGGATAGTAGATGAATGTCTGTAGATGATTCTATTTATTTGATATTCCCAAGGCGCCAAAGGCGCCCGAGCTCAAAAATTGGCACCAAATTTTTTCACGAAATTTTTGCATATTTCTTCATTAGCTTTTAATGTGTAATTATTTTGTTAGGACATGTAATGCAAAATTTGTTCAAATTTTCTAAGACTTTCATTTGATATCAAGAAAAATGGGCTGGCTTCTCAAATTAGAAGCCAATAGAGGTCCAAAGTCTTTTTATGATATAACTCTTTACTAAGGAATAATTTGTTATTAATTATAAGAGCAAAAATGTTCATTGTACAGCTGTTTATCTATACGGTACCATACATAAATCATATATTACGTAATTAGGGATTTCAAGGGGCCAGAAGTCCAAAACATTGATCATTAATATCTGAAAAAGAAGAAATATTTTGAAAAGCAACAAAACTTGCTCAGAATGACATTTTCAACAATATGCTACCTAGAAATTTTTGATTTACGGCCCCGTTAAGGAGTTTAAGGGTCTGCCCATAAACACTTTTGTCCAGATATCTCTAGAACGGTTAACAATTCCTGAACACTTGTAAAAAAAAAAGTATGTTCATATTTACAAGACCTTTCATTGAATATCAACAAAAGGGGATTGGGTCAAGGGGGGCTCCAAAGTCTTTTTATTATAACGATCAATAATTTGTTATTAATTAAAGAAGCAAAGATGTTCATTGTATAGTTTTACATCTAAACAGTACCACAATTATATCATATGTTAGATAATAAGGAATTTCAAGAGCCAAGAAGTCCAAAATTTTGATCAATAATATCTGAAAAAGGAAAAATATTTTAGAAAGCAATGTAGAACAAAATTACTGTTAATAATGTTCTTAACAATATTAATAACAGCTTAAAAATTCTAATTCATAGCCCCGGAAAGGATTAAAAGGGTCAGCACCTAAAACAATGTTGTTCATAACCTTTTATTTGCTATCAAGAAAAAGCAATCTGATTAAAATCAGCCGTTCTGATACGCTACCGCTCTCGAACATCTGAAACATGCCGCTTAGAGGTCATTATGATTTTGACATTAGCAAAAATATGTCAGAAGACATTCCATCGTTTCCCTCTTTACGATTTAAAAATGAAGTAAATATGCTGAATGTAATAGCTTTTTTCTTATTTATCATCGTCAATCTAAAGCGCGTTATATTAAAAAAAAAGGAGAAAATTATTGCTCTATTGGGGTCCAATACAATAATTGAGATTCACTAAAATACGAATGTGTTGCGGGTTGACTATTGGCTATCAACACCTTCAGTATTAAATCTATATCTATACTCAATAATCTTGAAGTGAAGAAAAGAACAAGATAGATTACACGATCAGTTTGTACTGGTTCATGCTGACAAAGCAGATTTAATTCGCAACAAAGGTCCAATGACGTCCTGCTATCTGGGTGGCAATCCAATTTAGCTTATATAGCTCATAGCTTGCTTTCGAAGGAGTAAATTCTTCAAAATCATATGACAGTTTTAATATTATTTAATATTCCTAACAACGAAAATCAGTTTGAATTACTTTACATATATTGGATACCTAAGCTTCATAAAAATTCTTACGAAGATAAATAGCGGGTTCCTGTAAATGTTCTACCTGTTTCTCTACTCCTTATTAAAATATTAACAGCAGCAAAGGAGAAACTTCAAGAGTACTGTGCAACAGTATATTCAAGAGCGGTGTAAATCAGCTGTGGATAAATTCCAAGGCACATTGAGAAAATTTCAAATCAATAAATTGAACCACAATCAATAGCATCAGAATTTATGACATTTTTACACTTTATACACTCATTTCCAACGATAAGTTAAAGGGGCATGGTCAAATTTTTGTCAAATTCTATGTTTCTGTGGTTATTATTTACAATGCTTTAGGAATGCATTTATAATTATCAACTGAAATTTGAGACTCAGTCGTGGAGTTATAAGCAAGATACAAGGCTCACAATTCTTTGTCATGTAAACAAGGCTCGTGCCCTGTTTTTGTTTACATATGTTCAATATACCAGTAATTTTTTTTTTCAAGCTGATTTGTCTATCTTATTCATTTTAAGCATAAATAAACAGTTCCTTACGTTAAGCAAATTTTTTTTTAGATCTAAAAATGGAATTTTCACTTCAACATTTAAAATGTAAATAAAAGCTTTGTTTACACAGCAAAGAATTGTAAGCTATGTAACTCCACACCGTACAACCGATTTGAATCATTTCATTCAAGTGCCGTGTGATACATTCAAATTTGTTTGTTTACCTGGACAGCAGACGTTCACTGAGGAAAGAAATGTTCTTTATTATCAATCTTAAACAAATATGAATCTCATAATAATTGGTTAAAAGTAAAGTTATATAGTTGCGCTTTTATCATAAATCTAGTTTTTTAAAAAGCATTGTAACATGAAGAATTTTGAGCCATTTTCTGATGCAATTTTGGGAGAAAAATACAAACTTTGAGGTTTGGACACTTCACAAACTAAAACGACGTGTGCTATTGAAATAATACAATACCAGAAAAATAACATATTATCTAAGCTTTGATTTGATATTTGCAGAAGTTTCTATAATTCATTCCTGTAGCTGCTATTTTAATTTTAGCAACACAACCTCGAAGAAATATGATACGTTAAACATCCGTTGGATGATACATTCAAAATATGTTTCTAAACTAGTAATGATACACTCATGTGCTGTGTTTGTGCAGTTAAATTCAGCCAAAATGACAGTTTTATCCCATAAAATGATACATTTTTAATTGGAATAGGAAGCATTTGAAAAATAAATAGACAACAACATTATATTTAGATAAAAAAAATGAAAGATTATTTAATAGTTGTTTATTCCTTTTATTGCCTGTTAACAAACGTTCTTGAATGAATTTAGAAAGTAAACAGGTAGATCTATGACTACTGGAAAGCGTGGACGGCAGAAAGGCAGCGAAAAAAGTGGACAAAGGAAAATCTGGTTTTTAAATTTTAGAAGGTTGGTTTTAATGCAAAGTTCTTAGTAAACTGGTCAGTCGCACAATAATGGATAAGTTGGTAGGGCACACTTCCATGTTGTGACGTACTATTCATCGAAATAAACAATAGAGTTAAGTAAGGTTTTATGAATAGTTTCTCTCACAGTCTTGTCACCAAACAGCGTAGCGCAGTGGGTTAGAGGATTCACTTCAAATCTGTATGTCATGAGATCAAATCCCTCTAGTAATTTTAATATTTTTACCTTTCCGAACAAATTTTAAACGTATTTTTTGGTTAAACATAGTAAAATTTGCAAATTTTAAACCGATGAAAGTATTTTAATTATAATATACTCCAATCCACATTAATATCGACATATGTTCATACCACCTTAAGTTGACTGTCATCGAGGGGCCCAGAAACAGGCCTAGGTACTTTTGGCTGTTTATTTTATCTAGCTGTAGATAAAGTTTAAAAGAGGGCATTTATGTGTTTGATTTTTAAATTTCAGTACCTACCCTTTCGAAAGGAATGTTTTACAGTAGAATACTTTTAATAAAAAAAATATAACATTTGACATGGCTTTTTAAACTTAAACTTGCTTTTCTTGTACAAATACAAATATTGTGTGACTTCCTAGCTTAATTACCTTTCCCGTGCAAATGCTTAGATCCCCAATAATTATGCAATATTATTAAAATCAGATCCTCGATCCGCTCCTTCTTTTTCCGTACACGTGTAGCGACAATAGAAAAACAAGGAGTGGATCGAGGATCTGATTTTCTTCAGATTGAATAATTATGAATCCTTAGTAAATATGTACATGAGAAGGTACTAGTTTTTCCAGACATTGATTTTTTATCTGCATTATTCAAATAAACATAAAACGATTGTCCAATTTGCCACAAACTTTTTATATTTACTTACACAAAATTTGGATATGGAATTAAGGTGGAATAACACATCATCACAAAATGGCTGACCTTTGATCGAAACGATATTTCGTTTTATTAAAGTTTCGGGCTTGTAATCCGTACACCCCGAGTTCAAATTTATTGTTACTTTTATACTTATTTGAATTTTTTAGACATTCATTTTTTATCCCCAAACTGCCAATTTTTTGCTTATTTGACATATGTACAGTTTATTTATCATTATTTCTTTCATAATCAAATAATTCACTGTTACTTTGAGTGACTTTTTCCATTTCCAGGTGTGTTATTCCACCTTAATTAAAAATCAATTGAACAAATACATAATACATCCGTTCATTGTACTCAGTACGTTTATAGCTTCCTAAACTAAAGAAAGAATACATACATTTATCAGGTTATTGTGAAATATTTATGTCGCGTTTAATTGTATAATATTTACATCCACCAAGTACGATTCCCTCTGTTTCTTACGGAAATTGATGGTACACTCATACATATAGTTCTGTAAAAACTGACTGGAATGAAATCTACACGCCCCGTTTATCGATTGGTCGAAACCTTCGGCATCACTAATTGCACGAGATAATCATGCTAATGTCTGATTCAAATTCTTATAGCAGATATTTGGTTGTTTCTCTTCTCTGACGCACTGATGCACATGAACAATAATCTAGTTAATTTTACTTACATTTTACGATCAATTTATTAATTTGTTAAAAGAAAGATGTAAATAATTACAATATAATGCTTTCTTTAATGATTCATGCAGGTAATGAAGGTAGCGACCATTGCAGAAAAAAAAAATACATAACCACGAACGCGGGTTATTTATTTTATTCTGCAATGTCGCCACCTTCATGTCCCCCATGAATCACCAAAGAAAGCATTTAATTGTTTCGATATAAACTTGTCGTTCAATTAATACGGTGATTAAGGGTTATGAAACGTTTTATTTCTTTTTGAAACCATACATTTTTTTGTACAATTCGTTAAATACACCGAAAATCAATATTTATCTCTGTAAAACAGAATTATTTAATTAAATATTTAGTCGGTACAACTTTTGAATGTATCATCATACAACTTTGTAATGGATCATTGTAGCAAGGACAACGGGCGTTGAACGTATCATTTTTCTCCGAGGGTGTGTTGTTAAAATTGAAATAGCAGCTACAGGAATGAGTTATAGAATTTTTTGCAAATATCAAATCAAAGCTTAGATAATATGTTATTTTTCTGATATTGTATTATTTCAATAGCACACGCCGTTTTAGTTTGTTAAGTGTCCAAACCTAAAAGTTTGCATTTTTCCCCAAAATTGCATCAGAAAATGGCTCAAAATTCTTCATGTGACAATGTCAGTTAAAAAATAAGATTGATAATTAAAGCGCAACTATATAACTCTACTTTTAACCAAAAATTATGAGATTCATATTTGCTTAGAATTGACAATAAAGAACATTTCTTATCTAAGTGAACGTCTGCTGTCCAGGTAAACAAACAATTTTGAATGCATCACACGGCACTTGAATGAAATGATTCAAAGCGGTTGTACGGTGTGAACTCGCTTATAACTCAACGAATGACACTCAAACTTTGGTTGCTTATTAAAAATGCCTTACTGAATCATTTTAAACATTAAAACTAAAAAAGATAATTTTGTCCAAAATCGTGACCATGCCCCTTTAAAGTCAATGCTTTTTTAAATCAATGATAGCTGCTTTTTTCAATTAAAGGGATCATATTATTTTACTTATTTGTCATCGTTCATTTACAAAACTGTTTTGTTAAAAACCATTTGGATTGCGTACACAAATACTCTGAAGATGAAGATGTTATGAAGATGTTTGCGTGTCTGATTGACAACAGCTTTTTTGGAAATCATGTCTTCCAACAATCTGTTGGAATTCCAATGGGTACCAATTGGGCCCCATTGTTAGCAGACATATTTCTATATTCATATGAAGTAGAGTTTATTCAAAGACATATATGAACAAAAATCACTCGCTGTGGCCCTCTACTCAACATTAAGGTATATTGACGAAATATTATAAATTACCAATTTTTATTTCTATTCTGTCGTCGACTCGATATATCCCAGTCAACTTGAAATAAAAAGATACCACATAGTGTGGGTCATCTGTTTTATTATATCCCTATTTACTGGCTATGAGGACGATAGCAAGCTTATTGTCCCCCTCGACAGCAACTATTTCCCTCGGCGAACAATAAACTTGCTATCGTCCGAAAAGTCAGTAAATAGGTATTTTATTACACCGAAGAAAACTTAATTTGTCGGCGATGCAGAATTTCTTGATGATAAACAAATTAGAGTTATCGGACTTTGAATTTAATGCAGCGATCGGATTACGTCAGAGGTGCTCCGAGTTTAAAAAAGAGGGAAATCGAATGCCGCCGGTGAATAGTTTCGATGACTATTGATAGCACGGAAACTATTTCACGGTTAGATAGAATAGCATGTTTATTCATTGTAATTTTACATAGAAAATATTCACAGAGGTATAATAAATTTAGATATCTTATAAGAAAAAGATATTAATGGTAATATAACAACAAAACGTTATGAAAAACGATATGACTTCAATTTTTTTATCGTCAACTTTCCTTAGTTATTTAGAAATATATCTGTATCACCTGCATATGGAGTTTTTGTCTCTCAGTCAACTCTATACGCAAGGACATGCTCTAAATAAGAGCAATTTCTTAAACGAGGCAAGCTACTGACAAACAGGTTGATAAAACAAGATTTTCAGCATTCTCGGTTGAAGTCATCATTTTGTAAGTTCTATGGTCGATAAAATGGCCTTGTCAGCAGATACAATTTTCCGCTAGGTCGTATGCTGACTGACGTTTTTCATTCTTATTGTTAGGTCATTATCAATCACTGACTTGTCTACTGATTTTCCCGTTTTTCCGATTACGACAAAGAGCACACGCACGGCGGGTGTGACCTTGAATATTATAGTTTAAGAAAAGGTCCGCCTCGTTGAAATACTGAATGCAGATAATTAATATTCATATCGATACTTGCTTTGATTTACCCCGAGGATCTTTTAATTTAGGAGTAGGACCTAGAACCATTTTAACAAGACCTTGGACTTTCGGAAGGATGTAACAATCTTTTTCTTGCGTCAATACAAGTCAAAATTGACGCTGTTTTCAGGTGAAATATACACGGACTGCGTAGTCTTAGCTCAAAAGCCAGACAAATCGTGTTGATTTCAAAAAGCCATGGCTGAATGGCCAGCAATGAAATAGACATGCCTACGTCACGTTGCTGTTTGACATAACTACCTAAAGTCCAAGCTCTTGTTAAAATGATTCTAATATAATGGCTCAAGAAAAGGTCCGCCTGTTGAAATACTGGATGCAGATAATTAATATTCATATGATACTTGCTTTGATTTACCCCGAGGATCTTTTAATTTAGGGGTAGGACCTAATATTATGGCTTAAGAAAAGGTCCGCCTCGTTGAAATACTGAATACAGATAATTAATATTCATATTGATAATTGCTTTGATTTACCCCGAGGATCTTTTAATTTAGGGGTAGGACCTAATGTTATGGCTCAAAAAAAGGTCCGCCCGTTGAGAAAAACATGTTTACACTTGTAGGTAACAATGAATTAAGTACTAGTAGTTAATATATATTGATCATGTATTGATGTTCATCTAAATTAGATTTTCATTCAGGGGGTAGGACACAATATCATAGTACAAGAAAAGGTCTGCCCCATTGAGATGCTCTATGCAAATATAATTTACAATATTTTAACCCGATCACCTTTTATTTCAGAGGTAGGACCCAATATTATAGTTCAAGAAAAGGTCCGCCTCGTTGAAAGAACTGGTCATACATGGATGTAGTGAGTTTAATATTGATTCTTGTAGTGATATTTTTCAGTTGATCTTCTTAATGTTGGAGTGGACATGAAGTTGACTTCAGCGTAGGTTTTATTTTTAAAAATTTATTCAGAGTAGTTACAAATTATTTATAATAGTATTCATATAATTGATTTTCATCGTAAAATATCTCCATTAAAGGAATAAGACCCGGTACATGTACATGTATATATACATATATTGTGTCCCTAAAAAGACCGTAAAATAAGTGTAATGTTAAGAAAGAGAAGTAGTAAAACATATTTATAATTGAGTTTTATCCGACGACTTTTTAAAGATGTGACAAAGGCCTGGAATCCATTGCAAACGATTGTCCGTCTCGTTGAAATAATCTTAAAATATTAAGGTAGGTTTGTCATATTTGTCTGACGGTATTGATTTTCATCTAACGGCCTTCTTATTCTTTTTATTAGGGGAGGGGCCAAGAAATGCATTTCATGATGTTTATATGAAATTTGTGAAAAAAAAAATAATTAATGCTATATGTGGGTGAAGCAGGCAGGAATCTAGAATAAAATTTTACCGTCAACATTTGTCTTTTTCACACAAATATTTTCTTTTAAGAAACAAAAATCCCCTTAAATTCTTTTTAGATGCAAAAATGCTAATACTGCCGAAGGAATAGGGTTATTTACTAATCTTACATGTGTTTAATTTCTTATAAACAAATTAATTCCTTTGGATACTCCCCTCCTTTGATTATAACAAAGGCAAAGGTCCGATCCAAAATTATAATTATGGAAAAGAAGGATCTAAGAACTGAACAATTTATAATAATTAGCATAACTTACACATGTGCCATGGTGCAAATAAAAAAATAGCAATGATACCGCTTGCGGGTATCGTTATAATTTAATTGTAAAAAATATTTGATTTTAAAATGGGTCACGTTTTTAAACGTGTATCATATTGGAAAGATGTGCAAAAAGAGGACGTATAAAATGTCCATTGTTTACATGATCATTTCAAACAGTAAAACACCTGAAGGTGTAACCCCTTCACACCTGCAGGGTGGTGTGTGTATATAACACCTGGTTCAAGCCATTGTTTAATTAATGACCCCAATCAGTTTCCTTTCCTGTTTATATAAGATCGACCGGCAAAATTAAAGTTGAAATTTAAAAAAAAAACAGTTATAAACTGTAATAATTATTGTAATTTATTTGTGTTGACCAAACTACACGTATAATTAAGTATTTTCATTTACACTCTGTGGTGGATATTTACGAACTCACTTCTGGTAAGTACTCCTTTAAAAGAATTACAAAATAATACCACTTATTTAGTAACAAAATACTCGAAATTGAAAAAATAAAAATGAAAAATATACCCCGGACCTTTTATGTTAGGCGGACCTTTTCTTATACGGGCCGGACCCTTTTAGAGCAAAGGCGGACCTTAAATGTTAACATTAATGGTCCGCCCCGGACCATTTTACGGGGCGGACCTAAAATTATACGACACCGGTCAGCAGAGGACGCTTACTTCTCAATGGCACCTGAACATGATCCGATCTCTAATTTTTGTAGAGGTCCGTGTTTGCTCTGCGCCTGTTTTGTATTTTTCCTGTTTTGGACTTTTGATTTAGAACGATGTTGGTTATCGCCACATTTCATTTATAACAGTACACTTAATTCGTCAGTACACACATTTGTACCTCGGATAAAAGCACACACAACAACACCAGATTTGGATCTGCATTTGGAACCTGCACACCATATACACATTTAATTACACATACAGATAAAGCTCAACACAAGTAGGCCACTGTAAATAAAATTGAGAGAACGTAGTACACGTGGCAGTGATGCATTAGACTTATTATATAGAAGTAAATTATACTGAATTATTATACACGTAGCTAAAAACGCTGCGACAAAATTAAATTTCAAATAACACTGTTAAGAATATTTGTATATAAAAGACACAATTACTACAGTGACTTAACTTACAGAAGCCCTGTTAATTAGTCTGTCTCATCCAGACGTTTGTTTTGTTCATCTCCACTAATTTGTAGAAATAAACAACACAAACATCTAAATGGTACAAAATACTAATCATTTAAACTAAAATATTTAAGCTTTAAATAGTCGTGTTGACATAAACAAAGTTAAAAATGCTCGTAGTTTTAAATTGATTGGACGAAAATAGTTGTTAATATTTCATAAAAGAAAAATATTGATTCGAATTAAGAATATAGAATAGGCGCAGTGGACAATGCACTCGCTTATCACTACTGCGACCCGAGTTCGATCCCCGTGATCGACATTGGTTGTATATGAAAGGGAATGGTGGTCGCCCGCTTGGACGCGAGGGTTTTCTCCGGGCACCTCGGCTTCCCCCCACATCAATGACCCCCTTGCACTAACATTCGTGCTAACGAAAAATATTAATATAAGTTTAAAACCTGTTTATCAATCGTTGTTAAATAAATAAAGTTCAGTTTTTATAAAGTAAGAATATTGAATAAGGATGCTTGCTAATGGTGAAATAAAAGAATTAGGAGGCAGTATTTCCGTACGATATTTGTATAGAAACACAACCAAAGTGTTTTGTTGGCGTCGTTAGGAGTATCCTAATTTATGATATCTAAAGTAACTTGCAGTTTTAAGTAATATAAATAAATGTTTAATCCATTGCTGATTGTAAATAAAGTTATGTGGAATTTTAAAAGGGCTGAACCGATATATCAAGATTTTGATGCTTACCGATTTTTACTTAAGTTTTGAATATGGTACACAACTTTCGATACTCATATCGTTCTGATTTAGCGTATTTTAGATCGGGTTCGTCTTCACAATCTAAACACGTTTTATAATCTAAACAAAGACGTCAAATTTTAGTGGTTTTTATTTGCAAGCCTATGTAAGAAATATACCTGTATACACAATAGGCAGTTGTATGGAAGTCCGACATTGCAACGAATCTCTGGCATGAACTGAATTAAAACTGCATTTGAATTATGGAATAAGGAATCATTCTTTGAGTATTACGAGGTGATAATTTTGGTCGGGGCGTGATCAAATCTAAAAAAGTCCGAAATTATCACCTCATAATATTCAAAGAAAGATTCCTTATTACTTATATTTATATAATTTTAAGCCATTGTACGATTAAATATTTGAATATAGATAAGCAAACCCCGCTAGGGCCCCAATTTTACGTCTTTTGAAGTTATGGATTATATAGTACAAAATCGATACGTAGTGTTATCACAGGCAGACACTGAAAAATGTAAACATTAACTAATGATGAATACTAATAATGACATTATATATCTAGACAAGTCAGTTCCGTCTTTTCGCTGAGCTCGCTATTATGATGGAACTGTCTTAAAAGCAGCTTTAACCAGGTCATTTTAAAATGATTTTGTGATTTGTTCTCTATTTTTATCATTATTCAATATCTATGGTCGTTCACAGCATTGTATTAATACGGATTATAAGCTGGTCTAAAAGACTGACATTTTCCTGACTGATTATAAATCGTCGGTTACCATGCATCTAAGTAGTAATTGAATGCTGTTTCTTAAATGTCTGCATCATTGTATTCAACAACAACAACAACAATACTTTGGATTAAAGCTTTGCAAAACAACGGACACTTTGTACCGCCGTCGTGTGTGCTGTGAGTGGAAGAAACTGAGTGGATATAAACTAGGAAACTCCTAAGGCTGTAATTACATAGAAGAAGTAAGGGATCAAGCATATTACATTAAAAAAATTACAAAACACATTTTGAACATGCAAAGAATAAAGAATTTTTTTAATTTTAGAGAATTATTTTAAAAATGTTAGATGAAAATTATAGAATAAAAAGTTTTAATACATTTAAAATGTTTCTCTTAAAAAAAATATGACTTTCTGTTTGGATCTACTTTGTTTTTATTCGTTCTTTTATCTATCTTGCAAAACAGAATCGGACTAGCCAGCATCACAGTACGAAGCCCAGTAAAATGTTTTTAAAATAGCGTTACACAATGCGAATACTACTCCTATATTTATTCAATGGATAGCTCTTGACCTTTTCTGAGATATGACATTGATAAACTCTAAATTGCATTATTCCCTTTTTCGGAAATAATTAAAACAAAACAACGTTTTAATGCAAACTATTGACCTCCTATAACCTGACTTGGTGGTAATTATTTGAAGTTGCCCACTTGCCTTGTTAAGCCGCGTTTGGTATAAGGGATTTTTAATTTTTTGCTGAATTTACATACGATAATATAATATCGATAAAAAAAACAAATATAGGCATCGAGGGCTGTTTTGTTTTGTTCAGGGTTTTTTTCTTCTTTTTTCACTTATTTAATAAGATAAACGTGGTTACAATATGAAACTATTTTTTTTAATAAGTACAACTTATCATCATATTAACTTGCAATGATGTCAATACTACCTAGATTTGAGCATTGAGCAGCCAGATCGTAAAAGATTTATTTTGATTTATTAAGATAAAGATACAGTGTACAAAACTTAATATATTTTTACAAAAATTGCAAATAATTAACCACAATGGCGTTTGTTAAGGAGACTTGGTCAACAAATTGACAATCAGATCTGCCTTAAGCCTTAAATATGATGTTTGGGTCATACCTTTTTTTAGTTAAAAAAATCCTAGCATTTTGGTTTTAATATTGAATATCTTTTGTATTTCTTTATCTTTAGCTCTTTCTCTAAAGGAGGTAAATATAGTCTAAAATTTGAACGGTTATCCTGTCCTCTTAAGGGCAATAATACTTATGTAATGGCATTTCGCCTATCTCAGTCATACAGCAAATGTTGAATGAATTGTAAAATTGCAAAACAAAACTAGCCAACATCACAATACGAAGCGCGTGCAAAATGTATTTAAAAAATGCTTGACATTACATTTACATTTCGTATTAATGGACGTCATTTATTTAAATAATGGATCATGTTCTCTAATTTAATTTGTAGAAAATTACATGATAAGGAAGGAATTTCTTTTTACGTTATACAAGTACAACGTTACTTGGGCCAGTTTATGCTTTATTATAAACCGCTTTTCGGTTTATGAAGCGTAAAATTTGATATATCATTTAACATAAGTAAAAAGAAAAATCCTTAAAGGTATTAAAAGCATTTACAGGAGCAAAGAAAAAAATCAAACAACAATTAACCCTTTATTCGTGAAATGCATTTATAATGTCACCCAAATCCAACTAATTTTCAGTGGTAAAAAAAAGTTTTATAAATGCATGTATAATATGGATTGCTTTTTCCTGCAAAATATATGTGAAATTACAAAGTGTACAACTTACTTATGTGCAGACTTAATGAGATATAATCATTTGTCAACTCTTAGAACCATTGTAATATTGATAAATTCGTTTCAAAATATAAATCTGACAAATCAGTTAACACATAAAACATCATTTGCCATTAAACTTTTGTTATATTGGTTTATCATCATTTTATTTTACAGTCTTTCTTAGAAGAACCTACCACCAAATAAAAAAACATAAAAAATATTAATGAGTATGGCAAATGTGTAATTAACCTTATATTAAACTGTCATAACCCTTGATGTAAAAAAAAATAGTTAAGATCGATACTAGACGCATCAAACTTAATCGTCATATCCGTATTATCTCCTCTTTTTTGTCGAGTACAATACAACAACTTTTTTTAATTAAACATGTATAGTATGGACATAAACATAGCCGACAATAATCAATCAGATATACACTGTATATTTGATAGTTGCATAGTTGCATACATAAGTTAATAATCATTGTTGTCTTGTTTGTGGACGTACAGGTTTTAGCATTTTTGCTTTACTTAAAACAGTTGGCTCGATAAAAAAATATTTAAGGGTAACAAACAATTGATGTCAGTGTTAATTAGCAGTCTCGCAATTTCTCGAAGGCTCGTGCGACTTGTAGAACCGTGAGGTCATCAAACATTCTGCCCACTATCATCATCCCACAGGGAAGACCTTCAATAAAGCCTGCATTGATGGTGAGGGCGGGATGTCCAGTAACGTTGAAAGGTTTGGTGTTTTTAACCATGCCTTTTGCAAGTTGCATGGTCTCTATAACAGATATTTTTGCAAACATTAAAATAAACAATGTATTCACAACTATTACATCGAAACTGAAAAGCTTAAGATCATCATTGGAACATCAGTCAAAATTAAAATAGTATTTTCATTTTAACTTCTATAGTCTGAACATAGAATTTGAAATAATAACATTTACCACGTAAGGAATTATTTTTGGTTGGCAGCTTATAAGCCGTAGATGGTAGTGTTGGCATGATCATGACGTCATAATCATTTAAAATACGGTTGTACTCCTTCGCCAGATGTTGGACTAGATTCTGAGCTTTGCTGTAAAATTTGTTTTGGTAATTCCTCTGAATATATTCAGAAAATATCATTCCAATTTTGAGGGTCATCGGGCAGTCGAATGGTCGAAGGTTGTAAGCTTTTGCTAACGCCTCTTGTAGCTGAAGGTCATATGTCCCCTTCCAACCATAACCGTGACCTTCAAAATAAACCATCATAATCAAAACTTTAACAAAAAAATCGCAACAAAATATATTTCTCTAAGTCAAGTAGTATATTAAAAATAAGTTATATCTAAGGGTCTTCATTTTTTGTGGATTAAGTAAAATTCACAGATTTAGGTTAAGTATACCCGTCGGTAAACTCGTTTAAAAGATTATCATTGTCACATTTTTGGACATTGATGAAATTTTGATTCTGTGAATCAACTCAGCAAGGATTGCAAAATCAACGAACATCCTGAATGTTTAAATGGTAAACATAAAAAAAGTTAACTATGTTGGTAATTGGGAGATAAAACTTTTATTTCTAGTAACGTTTGTTATTTTGAATACATAAAAAGTCTTCAAAGATTAGTATTCGTTTTTTTTATTGTTCTTACCATTTCCTTTAACCATCATTTGATACGTTCCTTCGAAGGTAATTGGAGACCATATCGCTTTTCCTGTGTTGAGATAAATAATTTTATTATTACTAAAGGTAAACTAACTGTACAATCTCAGTTTTCAACAGAAGATCAATCAAGTTGTTTCTTGCCAAAAAAAGTCCTATTATGTAGTACACGATGCAACTTTATAATTGAAAAGTAGATAGCTTTCTTAAGGTTCATGTACAAGAATCCTCTGGTATGTTATGTAAAAGTCTTCATTGCCATGTCCAATTGGGATTATTGCAGAAAACTTTTGCAATATTTTTTAGGAAGTCGTAACAAAATCAGTAAGTAAAATTTGAGAAAGGGTTTAGGTCAATTTCTCAAATAATTGCTTTGAAATAAAAATTAAATGTAATTTAGGTCTCAAATTGTTTATTTAAAAAAATCGAAAATATTATTTGACTTTAGCCTATTCTCAGTTTATGGTTTTCTGTATAGAAATAGCTAATGTTCAATGTATTTCTAAACCACAGAGACTTAGAATTAATGAAACTTGACTAAATTTTTATCACTATCAACTCCTTGATATGATAAGTGTCTTAAAATGGAAACTCTTTTTTTTAAAACTGTGTTTTAATAGAATAATTCGAGTCCAAAAATACCTTATATCAATCGCATACAGATCAGTTGTATACATGTTTCTGCCATTTTATAGCTTTAGTCACATTTATAATTATACTCGTGCCTATATTCGATTATCAATTTATGTTTTAATTTCTTTTTTTATCGAAGTGTGCAATGTTTTACCTTAATTGTGTATGCATTAGCTTATCGGTCAACAAAGAACACTACATAACCTATTAGATGATATGCAAACATACCGTCGTTGTGGATAGGGACGGACACGTCAGACACATCCGCCCCCGCATCCTTCAGGGTCAAGGCCGCCTGCCTGACGACCATTGCCACCTCTTCATCCATGTCTTGGAATCCTTCTTTGAGAAGACCTATCTTCTTTCCTTTTATTCCGTCGTTAACCTACACGATACGGATGGTCATTTTTGTTATTTGACAGTAATGATATATTGAAGGATTTTTTTACATTATTATAATTCTTTTTGGATCAATGTGATAATGCACTTGTAGATCATTGTCAAATGCAGGTTGCACAATGACTCTTATCAGTTTGGACTAACCTTGGGTCAAGAACACGACTCATCCTTAAGTATTTGTTTACACAGCTTAGGGTAAAAATAGGATAAAACATTTTATTTCTATTACATTCCCTCTCAACTTAACAAAAAAGTTATGATCAATGTCATAGCTCTTCGTTGGTTTATGGAACATATTTGTGTGAAGAGATATTTAACACATTTTTCCTTTAGAATGATAAGCGCAAAAGACGCATATATCTACCAGTGTAGTGTACGAGCGGTGTGGTAGGGCATAAAACTGGCGGGGGTCATTTCCATCGTCATAACCAGCAATCACCTTAAACAGAATGAAGAGTTATAATAAAAATCAAAGAGGAAAAAGTTGCAAATGTCGACCATGTTGACGAATTAAAACAAGTTATGCAAATTAGCAAACCCATGCATATTTTAAAAATAGAATTATTTACTTAGTTGTGTACACAGGTTTTAATCAAAGGCACCTTTTGCATGTTACAAACTTTTTGATTGGATATTTTTGTTGTAAATTTTAGATAGGATTTCCTCAGGGTTTATTTTATTTTCTTAATCCTACAGTTGTAACAACGTTATTGTTGACGAGCCAATCGTGTTAAATAGTTCGTGTACCGTGGGTGATCGTTCGTGTAACGTGGGGGATCGTGCGTGTATCAGAAAAATTGTTTTGGGTGATCGTGCGGTTTTTTTCGTTTTGTATCTTTTATTACGGAATGCCATGATTTATTCTAAAAACAACGACGAGCAGTTTTTAAAACACTCAACAACGTAAATTTAAAGCTTTTTATAGAAGAATATTGACAATTGTTAACATATATGTATCATGTCAGCGCTAATCTTTTCAGATTAAATATTCTCTCTTTTGTCGTTAAATACCGGTAAGTAAGTATTTCAACAAGAGGCCCATAAGGCCACATCGCTCACCTGAGCAACAATGGCTTTAATATGTGGGTGTTCAAAGGATATTGTGCCATATGGCCCCTCAGTAGAATAACACAAAAAAAATGCCGTAAAGTATTCAAATTTTACACTTTTTTTGCATACACTTAATCTTTGACATTGTACCTTTATGAAATTATAACATTTTTACCGAAAACAAGATCCTATGCAAGATATAAAGCTAAATGTTTGGTAGGGGTACACAGTTAACTTCCGAGTACCTTATTTTTCAGTTCTGTCCCCTCCTCCCCACACTTTATAAAGCAATCAAAATATATGAGAGCATATATGTACATTCTTACTACCGGTAGTTATTGTATTTTATTTTAAAAAATCCTATATGTGAAAGAAGAAAATTGTACCTCAATGCGCTCAAATTAAAAAAAACATTCAAAAATTTAATTGGTCTTCCACATTATAAACGAGTGTTGTTTACCTGGCGTGAATTCGTGCGATGTTTTAAAACCTTACTCACTTGATCAATGAATACACTCGAATGAAAAATGGTATCCTGTGAAATGTTAAAGAGCTATTATAATCAATGCACAGGCGTCGGAACGGGGTGGGTGGTGGCTTGTCAAGATTTCTGATAAGGT
This sequence comes from Magallana ariakensis, assembly GCA_020458035.1. Lineage (NCBI taxonomy): Eukaryota > Metazoa > Mollusca > Bivalvia > Ostreida > Ostreidae > Magallana > Magallana ariakensis. The sequence goes on from CM035813.1 coordinate 73,985,161, forward strand.
CTAGCCTCCCCCATCCATTTTCAATTTGCTTCGGACACCACTGCAATGTATTGACAGGCATATCACTCTATTTTACCACGGCCCACCCATTATTTTCATCATTATTCAAAAACAACAAATGGCTACAAACCAATTATTTTCCGCTGTAATATTTTCTTAAAAGTGATAATACATTTATCCCCGTGACAGTATTGTGTCATAACTATAGAAACAGTTTTAAAGCGTGTCAGTTTTAAAGTTTTGTGTCAGAAAACCATCAAGGTTGGTGTAGAGTTCATATAATACATCGTATTAAGAGGGGGTCCCAAGAAAGTAGCTACAGCATATCTTCTTTTAATTTTTCTGTACACGTATTTAACGTTTAGCTAGAAATTTCTAGTGTTCAATCAAAATTTTAGCGTCAATCATTAAATTATTAGCAAGATATAGAGCTCGCAATTCTGCTAGGTTTGAGTCAATTTTTTTGTTCAAAAGAGTTTATTACATTCAACTTTAGATTTTTAAGCTTGGTATTTCCTATTCAGCATTTAAACTGTAACAGAATAAAACCAAGGCCTCAGCTCTGTGTGCAAACAGAAAATTGTGAGCAAAGCTCCGTATCTTGATTATAATTCGAAGCTTGACACTCAAATATGGAAAGTAAATAGAAAATTGTAAACAATTAAAACAGAAGAAACGTGCACTAAAAGAAAGATCACAATTTATTTTTCATTACATATATACCTATATATTTCTAGCAGCGAAAACAATCTCCGTTTATACTAAAAATGCTGAGCAAATTAACAAAACACGTTGCATTAATGAACCATTCCGTAGATATCGTACCGAATTACCAATAAAATGTATAGTATTTTATAATATGTTGTAAGTGCAAATATTAACGCACTGAATTATTTAACCTCAATTTACTTCACAAAATCGGCACAAATTTATGTTGCATGTTTCAAATATTCTCTTCGCACGTAAAATGTTGCACAACCAGCAGATTCATCTTTGTCAGATTAACCCACACACGCGTTCATCATGGCTGCTTCGAACAAAGAACTTCCGTTTTCGAGGTATGGAATACCGAACCCGAAGTTATAAACTGATTGACAGCTATTATTTCTTTATTATTAGTTACGTAAATTACTCAAATTTGAAACTGAATTAGCCCATAATTTTTGCAATTTATATTTTCCTTTCCATAAGGATTATTTCCCCCAAATAACGTTGAATTTGACCCAGTAGTTCTTGAGAAGAAGATTTTTAAAAATGCACCCCCCTTTTTTACAGTTTCGAGGTTTTCTCTGTTTTGAAAAAAGATTAGCCTTTCATTTCTGCAATTTATATTAACCTTCTTATAAGGATACTTTTTGCCAAATTTAATTGGATTTGGACAAGTGGTTTTAGAGAAGAAGTTTAAAATGTAAAAAGTTTACAGACGGACGGACAGACGGACGGACGGACGGACGACGGACAACGGGTGATCAGAAAAGCTCACTTGAGCTTTCAGCTCAGGTGAGCTTACAACTCATTTAGTCCTTTAATCGGTCGAGTTAGTTAGCATGATTTTGTAATTAGTCTAAATCAAGCATCCATCGTATTTTGACACATAGATTTATTCATATTACTTGAGAGACACGTTGAATGAAAGCGGTCAAGCTTATATGTATTTCCCGTTCAAAACTAAACAGTCTTCTTTCAAATGAGAGTACGTACGATACGCAATTTTCTCTGATAAATTGTATAAACATTCAGAAGAATTAAAATTTATTTAGACGTTTTAAAATTTAGAATAAAATTATGGAAATATGGAAAATTATGGAAATATGGGATATGTAAAATCGAAATTCTTTGGAACAGGTAACAAATTTACCTGACAGTGTATCTCCCATAATTATATCGTACGTAAGGAAATCGGATTATATAAACATCGACTCGAATGTAAATAATTCCGTTTATTTCATGCATTATCTTCATTTCTTTTACACTTTTTTTTCTTTAACTTATTATAAAAATTAATATTCGTTGTGGAGACAAAACAATTTAATTGGTGTATGGATCCTATCATATCATTTACTCGCTAAAATTAAAAAAGTGCATGGTTATTGTACATGCTGCTTTTCAATAAAACTCAAGCTTATTGTAGTACAAATTAAAGCAATACGTTTTCTTAACTTTAATCTTAAAAATCGATTTTGATTTTATTTTGCGTGTTAAATGGTGTAGAATCGTTTGTTTGCGTGTTTTATCGTTATCGTTCGTGTATCGTAAAAATTCAGTAAGTTAGTGATCGTTCGTGTATCGTAACAAGAGGCCAAATGGCCTTAACGGTCACCTGAGTAGCATAACCCATACACAAACTTGTCAAGGAGTCTCATATATGCATATTTAGTTAAGTTTTATTCTGGAATAGAAAAATTTTTAATTTGTAATGACGACCACCTCCCTGCCTGAAATCTTTCAAAAAGGACTATTAAACCTATAATTTTAGCGAAAAACTTAAAAGATCATAAAAGAGTGCATGACCTGATATTAAAAAGGTGCAAGACTCTGATAGAAAATAATTTAATAATAATAACAAGGTGGCTATTATTCATGTTTTATCTAAAACAACCTCCCACCCCCCCATCCCCCCAGGGCAGACAGAAACTCTCCATTTAAACAAACGAAAAAAACCCAGCTTTATCGATAAAAGCCATCATGAGTTACTCACTTCTCCTTTTCCAGTTTTTGAATATTCAACATTCGTTGAGAATCACCATCTGGCATATATACCAAAATCATTTTACCTTTATATATCAGTGATTTTAGTTAGCCAATTATTACTTTACTATTAACATAAACAAGGAACAAGAATATATATGGTTTAGGGGTGGGGATATCAACCGTTTTCAAGATATTTGGGCACTACCTGTTTGAGGGGGGTCAGGACCATCTCTGGGGCCCATGACCTACATACCATATGAAGCCCCTTGACACAAGAAACAAGAATATATATGGTTTAGGGGTGGGGATCTCAACCGTTTTCAAGATATTTGTGCACTTCCTGTTTGAGGGGGGTCAGGACCATCCCTGGGGCCCATGACCTACATACCATATGATGCCCCTTGACACATGGAACAAGAATATATATGGTTTAGGGGTGGGGTTCTTAACCGTTTTCAAGATATTTGGGCTCTTCCTGTTTGAGGGGGGTCAGGAACCACCCCTGAGGCCCATGACCTACATACCATTTGATGGCCCTTAACACAAGGAACAAGAATATATATGGTTTAGGGGTGGGGATTTTAACCGTTTTCAAGATATTTGGGCCCTTCCTGTGCCATATTGGCCCCACCCTAGTGCCTAAACACCTGTCCCAGGGGTCATAAATTTCACAATTTAGGTAGAAGATTTCATGTACATCATATCCAGGCCTTTAGTTTTTCACAAATATATATGGGAGTAGAGAAGAAGATTTTCTAAAATTTAATACATTTTTACTATATGGCCATTTTGGCCCCACCCTAGAGCCTGAACCCCTGACCCAGGGGCCATGAATTTCACAATTTTGGTAGAGGGCTTCATGGACATCATATCCATGCATTTAGTTTTTAACAAATATCTATGGGAGTAGAGAAGAAGATTTTCTAAGATTTAATACATTTTTACTATATGGCCATATTGGCCCCACCCTAGAGCCTGAACCCCTGACCCAGGGGCCATGAATTTCACAATTTTGGTAGAGGGCTTCCTGGACATCATAACCATGCAATCAGTTTTTTCCTCACATGTGTGGGAGTAGAGAAGAAGATTTTTGAAAATTTGGCTGTTTTTTGCATATTTGGCCCCACCTGTGGCACCTTGGTGGTGGTAGAGCCACCAATTTCACAATTTACATTCCTCTTACCATAAAGATGCTTCACACCAAAAATGGGAACAATTGGCCTTGTAGTTTTTAAGAAGAAGTTAAAAATGTAAATTGTTAACGCACGACGCACGACGCACGACGACGGACGAAAACAGATAGCAATAGGTCACCTGAGTTTACTCAGGTGACCTAAAAATTCAGTAAGTTAGTGATCGTTCGTGTATCCTGCGTAATCGTTCGTGAATCGTGTGTGATCGTTCGTGTATCGTGCGTGATAGTTCGTGTATCAAAATCGTGCGTGTCGTTTATCAATAATAACGTTGCTTCCACTGTATGTTCTGATAAACATAAACTAAATTTACTTCAAGCAAAGCAGCACAGTCCTCCACAGTTCTTGCTATGGGCCCCACGTGATCTAGAGTCTTTTCGATTGGCATTACCCCAGTGTAAGGCACCAAGCCATAGGTCGGCTTCAATCCCACAATTCCACACCAGCTGGCGGGGATACGAATGGAACCCCCTTGGTCCGCACCAATTGCAACATCTACTACTTTTCTGGTAACCTGCACAGTAAATAAAGAGATGTTCTTAAGTGGTCCGTGTTCGCTTTGCTCCTGTTTTAATTACAAATTTGTAATAGTCCTTTGAACTTTTAAATTTGAACACTGTTCGTTATCACCACGTCATTCTTAATAATATATTGGTCAGCAGTGTCAAAAGGTATTCCTAGCTTTGTGAAGGGAGTTAATTCAGTTTACGTTAGAATCATTTTAATAAAAAGGAGATGTTTTTAATTGTTTAATATCACAAATGTTTTTTGAATGCGAAATATCAATTTTTTCAATCATGATAATGATTTGTTTTTTATCAGCCCTGTATGTAAAAGTTATGTTTTTCAAAATCATAACTACAAAAATTTCATTATTGTTGGAAAATGAAGTAGTTTTGAGTTAATCATGATTAGTATTATGAAAACAAAACTCGTTATATCTAATTACCAGAGACGCGGAGCCCGAACTTGATCCACCAGTACTTCTTGTTGGATCATACGGGTTTTTGACTGGTCCGCAAGCTGACGTGAAGCTATTAGGAGAGAAGCATAGGTCCTCGCATACAGATTTACCCAGAATTCGACCTCCTGATAGAAAAGAATCATGCTGTAACTTATACTATATTTAATTTACAAATGAGGTTTCATCACATAAATTGAAGTAAAAAATAGCCCGGAAACTCATTAATACATAATAATTCTGCCCTATGTTATTAAAGTAGTATTTCTATGATCTCTCCTCAGTTATTGCAATATTTCGTTCAATGCACAAGTTTATTACATACCTGCATCCAATATCCTGGTCACTACAGTTGCGTCTCTCTCGGGCACGAACCCCTCAAGCAGCTTACTTCCGTTCATCATCGGGACCCCCGCCACACTAACATTGTCTTTGATTGCCACCGTTTTTCCCGCCAAAAGTCCTTTCTCTGCTCCTTTGATGTCACATCGGTAATACCTTAAAATCATCAATTTGTATTAACGAGATATAATTTGTTTTATAATGGAATAACTCCTGACAAGAATAGTATTCTTTATGGAGATTTGCCAAAATACAGATAACTGAATACAATTTACTTGGTTAAGCATTTATTTACTATTGAATTGCTCTCATTTAATGAGCATACATTGTAAACTATTGAGAAAGAGCACAGTATAAAGCATACAAATGTCATATGACAGGTTGTTTGTAAGTTTGTGTTTTGTGCACTATTAAAACCTTACTGTGTAGTTGTGATCTTTCCTAACATATAAACGCTGAGTGTAGAGTTACACACGACTATATTAGTACTAATAACACATGATGTATATTGGTATGTATAATACCACGTGTCTAGGACTGACCAAGAATCATCTTCCTGTTCCCTATATCCTGGCGTCCTTGGATACCTCACTAAAGGAGTCGGTGGAACCAGCTCGTACACTCTCTGGTAGCTTCTACAGGTCTCTCCACAAAACTCTGTTATTATTCTTACATTTTATTGTCATAGATAAAAAATTCAAATTAAACACCAATCCTCCTCGATATAAACACATAATGCAGTAAAATTTTAACAATCGTACTGTTAGCCTGCTCACTAATGAACCACCCCCCCCCCCCGGGCTAAGAAAATATACTAACTCAAGTATTTCTCTATTTGATATTAATGGATGAAGAATTATTCTTATAGTGACCTTGGTCAAAGGTTTACAAACAATGGGTGAGTCACTATAAGCACCTAATCATCTTTCATTACAAGATATGGCCTAGACAGTAATTATGGATTTTAAAAACAATGACCTTGAACTTAGACAACTGACCCAAGGTTGAGTTTGTGATACAGCCTCAGGTCATAAGTATTTATCGTGTGAAGTAAGAACTTTTAAAGTTTTCTCAGAAGAATATACAGACCGGACACGAATTTTGCTTTATTCCTTCCAGTGATCTTGTACAGATGATCTTGGGTTAAAATCAGGACACACCCTCCGGTCATAAGCAATCTTTGTGTGAACTAAAAATTTCCAGTATTCCTCCATAACAAAGATATACACGATTGCACAGACAGAGACAGACAAACAGACGGACAGACGGACAAGGTAATTCCTATATACTCCCAAACTTTTTTGCGGGGGTATAACAAGTTTTTATATTTTTGTGTAGTTTGCGTCATAAAACTGTTTCATTTATATGCTTTCAGTTATTGCTTAGGTTTCTGTTAATTGTATTACATGTAGACGTAACTTTTCTTTTCAGAGTAAATATTTTGCTACAATATTCTCTGTCTAAAGTGACAGCAGTTGAATGATGGCTTCATACAACAAATTAACGTTTATTTTAGTCAAACGAAGTGGGTCCAATTCATATAAAAATCATTACTTTATTCTAATAGAATTGATAACAATGTCAGTGAAGAAAATTGTATATATAAAATTATTGTTGATATAAAATTGTGTATATGTACCATAGATGGCGCTAGTTTCTTCCGGTGTGAGTTTCAGTCTCAGCTCATCTGATATCGATCTGATATCATCTTCCGATATCCGTACGATGGCGGCACTCTTTTGAAGTTCTGCGTTTGCTAGAAAAATGTTTTAAGATAATAAATCAAAATATCATAACATAAAATTATTCTTGTTTACACTTTGTGTTACCTAATGTTTCCAAGTCGTTGTTGGTTATCTATTTCAAACATCCTCTTGCAAAGTCAAGTTCTTAAACACATCTGCTTACTGTGGAATCATTGAATCATTAGAATTCGTGGTGGCTCAATTTTCGTGGTATTCATGGGTAGCCCTCCCCCACGAATTAACATCCTCGACGAAAACAAATGGTGAAAGAGTTAGTTTTCTCAATTAAACTGAAAACCGAAGCATCAACAAATTACATCAAAACGAACAAACACAATACCTGCAAAATTGGCCACCTCGAATTTAAATGATTCCACAGTATTTAGAATAATGTACATGAAAAAATGACAATAACAAACCGTCAACCATCTCAAAAAATCCATAAAACAATAATTTAAATACAAAATTTAAAGTAGAGCAACACACACGGACCTCCAAAAAGATAGAGGTAGTATGCGGTGCTATGGAGGAGTGAGCATCCTTTGCAGACCGGTCACACCCGCCATGCGCCCTTTGTCGTATTTGGGAAAAAACCGGAAAAGTCCGTAGACAATAAAATGATTAATTATGGTCATCGCGTTTATCATAAGTTTTGTTGTTAGGTTACCATCAATGTCCATTTCCAGTAAAATATCCAAATAGGAAACAGAAGACGCAGACTCTGTGGTATCTTTTATTTCAAGTTCACTCGGATATATCGAGTCGACGTAAGTATGGAAATAACAATTGTTAATTGATAATACGTCGTCGATATATCTGAATGTCGAGTTGAAGGCCACAGCGAGTGATTTATTTTTTTCACGTACAAGTTTTTTTAATAAATTCTGCTTTATATGAATATAAAAATAGGTCTGCTAACAATGGGGCACAATTGGTACCCATGGGAGTTCCAACAGATTGTTGGAAGACTTGATTTCCAAAAACTATATAGATGTTGTCTATCAGAAACTCAAGCATCTTTTTAATGTCAACTTAAGAGTACTTCTGTGTGCAATCAGAATGGTTTTTAACAAAATATTTTTTTTAGATTTCTAATGACAAGGTAAGCATTTTTACGACTTCTATTTTTATTGAAGAAACAACTGTCGATGATAACAAAAAGCCTAGATTCACACCACTGGGGAATGCTTGAATAAAGCGTTGAAAAATCGTACGTTTTGAACCTGCTATATATCTCTGTTTGTAAGGACTTTTGTGAAGCTTTGGAATCCAGTACAAATAAGGTAAATCAAATTCATTTTGTTTATTGGGGATATTAAAGATTTTCATAACCGATTTATGATTTTGAAGTATTTCCTGCTTGGAAAGGCTGCTATGGGTGTAAGTAGGATTACCATGTGTAGAATCGAAACCAAGTTCTTTGAAAATGCAATTTATATAATGTGCCTTACAAACAAAGACAATGTAGTTACTTGCCTTATCAGCAGGAACCAGAACATACTGATCATGTAATCTATCTAGTTATTTTCTCACTTCTGCTTTATTGAAAACAGAAGGATATGTGGTTTTCATTTGACCTCTCAGTCGTTTAATACGAGATTTTCATATACATCTGATGCTTTTAATCCACTCTGACAAGGTATCAAGGTCTCCTTTTTCAGATTTTGCCCATCGCTTGGCGTAATCTTCGACAGAATTCATGATATGTATAAAAATACGACGCCATGTAAAGGATCTAGGTTCCCTAAATTTTGGCCCTTTCATAATAAGTGATTTTAGGTCTTCGTTGTTAACTAAATTAGCATCACCAGTAATGACGTGTCCGGCAGGACTATAGTTGTAGGGTGAAGAGGTGAACATGAACACGTTGGAGGATAATCTTTCAGATGTTCGATATTAAGGTATTGTAGAGTGTGTTTGTAATTGAAGAGTTTGGAAGCAATAGTTGAAGTATAATTGTAGGTAATACAGGGGGTTGACTTTATCTTGAAATATGACGGAATGCAGGACTGAACTTTTCTGTGATTAAGAACATTGCTTATATTAATGGCATCGATTCCCTTGTTGGCATACTGCAGTTTGAAAAAATAACGTGGTGCATGACCAGTATTTCCTGTTTGTGTAGGTTTAAAAAGCTGATGATAAACAATATCATCCATATAAATGGAAACCTGTTGAGGTCTTTTAGAACCTTGAATTGTCTTTCTAGCAAACCAGATCAAAAAGGTGTTCAGAAACTAAAGACAGAACTCATTTATCACTGAAAATGGACTAGAATTTTCTACCAACACCCCCACCCAAAACCATCAAGATGGATATGTGGTAATCTACTCTTACAAAGCATGACTTTGAATATCAATTTGTTAACAATTATTTCCAGGCCGAGGTTCGCTCAAAGAAAGTAAGGAAAATCGCCTGATATCAATAATTACACAGCTACAAAAAAGAATATAATAAGCACCGTCAAATTAGAATTATTTGCTTCATGTACTTAAAATGTCGAATTTCTTTTTATAAAATATATATGTGTATTTTAGTTTTATCACAAAAATGTTGTTGTAAATCGAGTAAAAGTTAATAAAATCTATGATAATGGTAATATTTTGTTAAATCAGATAAAAAAAAATCAGCTAGGTATGAATGAAAAAAATGACAATAACAAACCGTTAACCATCTCAAAAATCCATAAAACGAAATACAAATTCAAAGCAGAGCAACACGGACCTCCAAGATAGAGGTAGGATCAGATGCCATGGAAGAGTGAGCATCCTCTGCTGACCGGTCACACCCGCCGTGTGCTCTTTGTCGTAATCGGGGGGAAAAAAACGCAAAAAAAATGGCGTGAAGAGAACGTACTATAGGTTTTAATTTTTAGGTCGCCTGAGTCACTCAGATGACCTATTGCAATTGTTATTTGTCTGTCCTCGTGCGTCGTGCGTCTGTGCTTCGTGGGTCGTGCGTAAATAATTGTTCATTTATAACTTCTTCTTAAAAACTACATGGCCAATTGTTACCATTTTTAATGTGAGCATCTCTATGGTACTGGTCTCTTCCACCCCCGGGGCGGCACAAGCAAGGCCGAAAATGCAAAGAAAATAAGGTGGAGCTCCAATAAAGTGAATTTCCCTGTCCTTTATATATATATATATATATATATATATATATATATATATATATATATATATATATATATATATATATATATATATATAATAAGCACAAACATAGCAATAAGTCTCAAATTGACATATACCTGCCCATAGTGAATGATAGAGATATACATAAAGCACAGAGAAATTCACCTTATTGGAGCTCCACCTCCGCCCCGGCCGGGGCTTGAACTCACGACCTCTGGAACCCTTTCTCCTAGCAGTGAGCGGTGCGTAATAAAGTAGCCTTATTTGTCGTCCCCAATTCGCTTATTTATCATTTCGGTATTTTCATTTTCTTTTATAATACATGTATATTATATCTGAAACCTACCTGTTGTTCTATCCGACATGGTAAAATTTCAACTGATAACATCTCTCTCCGTCTTTGAACCTATTTTACCTTCTTAGGGAAGAATGTGTGTAAAGGTTACCGAAATGGGGTTAAATTATAGAAAGAAGAATCTAGGCACGTACACATGTGTATATATAGCAATATTTTACGCAGTTAAAATTGCATAGTTTACCATAAACACAATCAAAATGGGTAAATATTCCACGTATTTAAAGGTCATAGCAAACGATATAAACCCTAAAATTATCCTTATATATACATAGTAATTGATACATTTTTAAAAAGGTATATGTGGCGTATTTGGAGTAAAATTTTTGATATGAGTTTGAGTAAAAATATACATCATGCTTCTTATAATTAGACGTTTTCACAAACTCTAGGCCCATAAAAAAATGTTCTGTCTTTAGTTATTTTTCTCTAAACTTTGCTACACGCCTGATGAATATTAATGTAATCCGCCATTTATAACGCCACTGCGCATGAGTGCGGGAAAACCAAGCATTGAAAACACGATGGAAGAACAGTTTGTTTACAAATTAGAATCACGTTTTTCATGTCTTAAATTAGATGATTCTTATATCAGATGATACTCGAAGCAGTTTAATTCCGATATCCATTAATGTAAAACGATATAAATTGTTAATTATGTGTAATAAAGATGAAACACGATTTTAGCATCATCGACACGGTAAACGGAGTAAATACCCCTCTTCCTGAAGGATGCATGTGCTGAGAGTGTTTATTCTTTATTAAAAAAATTCCTCTAAACGAAAATCCACTTGTGGTTTAAAACTTATAAAGTAAACAACGGAACACATGGAGCACGAACCCGACTATAGCAAAACCCCTACAAATTCATGATGGAAACTTAAGTTTAATTCGGCTTTAATTCCTATTCCATCAATCTACATGGCCTCCGACGACAATCCTCCCTTTGATCCTATCCTTGTCAGTCTGTCTCATTTCTCTCATTGCCAAATCTGTCAAACTTAACGGTATACCTATCTTCTCGTCGTCGCCATTGTTGTTGATAGACCGAGATGGATGTAACGTGACCCATTTAAGGCGGGGTTATTCAAATCTCGTGCCGGTAAAAAATAAAAAAAATTATTTTGATTTCTTGTATCTTTGTTATGCGATTGACTTATAAAGCGTAATTTGTGTGAAAGTCCTATCTTTAAGTAAAGAAATGATGCAAATAATCAGATCTTATTACTGTTATTCACTAAAAATACGCCACATATACCTTTAAACTAAACTGAGAAATAAAAACTGTAAGTCGTGCACGATGATTTCTTTTATCCTCTTATCGAAAATATAGTTCTGTATTTTTGTTCTGTTGATATTATGTTAGATGAAGGAATTTAGCTTTCGTTGCTGATACTATAGTATAACATTCCGTTATCATATTTCGTGTTTTAAGTTTATCTTATTAAAGCTGCTTGGCCCGATTTCATGTCAAATTTTGTATACGCTTTTAAGCGATGGTTATGCTATGTATGTGTATAATACATTGCAGTAGTTTTTCCGGTCAAAGAAAAATGATGTACATTTTTTTTTACAAAACAAACGACATGAAATGGGTATCGAGTTCTGCCTCATATTAAAATTCACCCCTGACGTCTAGGCGGGGATAATTGTATTGCGACTTTGACATCGCTTTTAATAGAGTCTAAATATGAGTTATGATCTTGTTAATAAAAAATAAACCTGTGTACATTTTTTTCACTATTATTTCTGAAGATGTTTTGCATAGCACCACGGAAGAAAACATTAGAGAGCACATCGAGACGTAGACAACAAAATTTCTTGATGAATCTGTAGGTTTAGCTCGTTCTTTTTCCCGCGGGCACTGGTTCTTAAAGGGGCATGGTCACGATTTTGGTCAAATTCTATTGTTCTGTTTTTATGATTTACAATGCTTTAGGAATGTATTTCTAATGATCAAATGAAATTTGAGAGTCATTCGTGGAGTTATAAGCAAGATAGAGGGCTCACAATTTTATGTTTTGTAAACAAGGCTCGTGCCCTGTTGTTGTTTACATATGTTTAATATACCAGTAAAAATCTTTTTCAAGCTGACTTGTCTATCTTCTTCTTCATTTTAAGCAACAATAAACAGTTCCTAACGTTGAACACATTCATTTTAGGTTGGAATTTTTACTTCAACATTCAAAATGTAAACAAAGGCTTTGTTTACATTGCAACGAATTGTAAGCTCTGTATCGCTTATAACTGAACGAATGACACTCAAATTTTGATTGCCTATTGAAAACGCCTTACTGAAGCATTGTAAACATTAAAATCAGAGAAAAATCATTTTTGACTAAAATCGTAACCATGCACCTTAAAATATTATGACACGGTGTGACCGTTGGACCGAGCGCAGATTTAACACAGTGCAGTTTGATTTGTTGCGTGCTTAGTCTACATTATGACGTCATGTCTCGTACGTAAAACGTACAAGTTTTGTCTTCGGAAATAGCCGAAGAGATTTACGTGATTCCGACAAAAAATTTATTTCTTCTTTCATTGGTTATTAATTAAATTCATATGTCGACTACCAGTAAGAAATCTGAATACGTTATTCAGTATTTTAAAGATCACTTCCTTGATGTTAATGTTTTTATTATCCATCTGTTAATTTGATAAGACATAACCTACGTGGAACTAGTCGTGTTTCTTGATTGAAGCTCTATTTTTAAAACGTACCTAATTTTCACTTTAATTTATTTTTTTAAATTACCTTCAATTGAAACATTGGCGAGATTCTAATCGAGTTTAGGGGGAATAAACATCGTTAGGTGCCAGTCAATCAATGATCGAACTAACTTTTCAAAATCTAAATGGGGGCCAATATGGCGGCGCCCAGGGCTGGAAGAATTTTTTTAGCCCATAGTACCCCTGATTCAACTCTCATTTTTCACTGATTTTCTTAAATATACATCTTACGTGTAATAATCCTCGCTTCGCAAGGCGGGCTTCGCCGGCCTCTCGCTGCGCTCGATATTATATAACATATCGAGAAATGTGTGAATGGTGAACCAACGTTTAACGGACCTAATTTGTACAATAAGACGTAAAAAGAGTAAACGTTATTGTTTAATCCCTTAATTATTCTCAGTTGGTCCGCAAGAAAGTAGATGTAACTATACATGTATGAGCGGATCCGGGGGCTCCATACGTATCCCCGCCAGCTGGTGTGAATTGTGGGATTGAAGCCGACCTATGGTTTGGTGCCGTACACTGGTATTATACCAATAGAGATGACATATGATCACGTGGGACCTTGTGACCTATGGCAAGGACTGTGGAGGACTGTGCTACCCTTCTAGAGGTTCCTCTTTTTTTTAAAAATGTAAAAATGATATCATGAATAAGTGATATATGTTTGGAACTATTTACATGATCATGACACACTGATTATGTCACGTAAATGCATTATGTTTAACTTACAGGTATTTGCTGGGTATGATAGCGGGAACGACCCCCGCCAGTTTCCCGGCATGACCCACCCACCATATTCACAACTGGTTAGTCAATCGGTCCATACATGTATGTTTCAACATCCAAGTTTTGAAAATCATAATGTATTGATGGTATACCTGTACATGTAATAAACGGAATATTAACAACACTCTAAAAGTCTTTAAGTTAATTACAGAAAGATTCAAAGGACATGTATGAATAAATATTATTTCGAAAGACAATAAACCACCGTGCAGATTGAATTTAATGCTCTGTTCTAAATATAGTTTAGAGGGTGAAATTCTCTAGTATTTAAATCAACTTAGAATTATCAAGCCATTTTAAAGTGACCTATCATTTAGTGATGTGTTATGTATATTGAGGATGAAAAAGAGCTGTGTCGCTCATTGATCAGCGATTGTATAGAACATTATAAGTTGGTTTTATATGGTTAATAACGGGATTAAAGGAAAGAAGATCGGACTCCTGACTGACGGCTTTTTGAACGTAGAAGAAGACTTAGCAAGATATTTTCTCGTAATAACGAGATCATTAACTCGTAATAACGAGATATTTTCTCGTAATTACGATATAAAAATATTTTTTTATGTGGCCCTATCCGTCTTTCGTATTATACCCCGCATGGGTAACCTTTTATAACATACATATGATGAAATATATTAACTTTTTTCAGATTAAATAACTAGAAACTCAAAATAATCGTATAATTGAATGAAACTATTTGGGTTGTTTTTTTTTTTTATTTATTTATTTATTTTTATTTTATTTTTTTTTTTTTGTAATTCAACATTTTATAGCGCCATAAAATAGATCCCTCTTAGAGTTCTATACAGGCAAAAGTGGCTCGCATGAATCTCATATGAAATTCGCATGAAGTTCATGCGAATTCTTCGCATGAGAAAGAGACGAAAAGTAACACGCATGAATTTCATGCGAAAACTTCATGCGATTTTGACATAATTTTCATGCGAATATCATACGATTAAAATTTCGCACGATATTCATGCGAAAATGTATATCTTATGTTTCATTGTCGTTTCATGCGAATATCATGTCATTTTCATACAAAATACAATGCAGCTTCATTTAATATCATGAAATCTTCTATGATCTTTTTTCATCTAAATTTGAGAATATAATAATTATGTTATTGAAAAAGAAAACCGAAGTCCTAATCGATTTGGTTCATACAGAATTAACAGAAAACAATGACAATAATCTTCTTAGGATAATCCTCTTTATTTAGATGAGAACAAATTTCAAGTTTCTTCTTCCTCTTCTCAAAAAGGCTTGTTGCTTCATCAATCTACATGAAAATTTACATAATGCAGTGTACATAAAATTTTCCTA
This sequence comes from Magallana ariakensis, assembly GCA_020458035.1. Taxonomy (NCBI): domain Eukaryota; kingdom Metazoa; phylum Mollusca; class Bivalvia; order Ostreida; family Ostreidae; genus Magallana; species Magallana ariakensis. The sequence goes on from CM035813.1 coordinate 74,000,436, forward strand.
TTCCTGAATGGCATATCTATTTTGAATGTGCATTATTAATATTAGAAGATATAAACAAAATTCATTGATATATGACATGATCAATGCTCGTTAAAGCAGATTTGATCGGATACAGTAAATTTCTGTATATCTGAATGCTACCATTCTCACTTTATCACTCTGATACATGTCCTTATTGTTCTTTTATTTATGCTTTCAATTTGCGAATTTATTACATAAGCCAAATCGCTCACCTGAGCATCACTAGCCATAACTTATCAAATCTACTTTATGCTGCCAAATACAAAACATTTGGACAACTTTGAAGAAAACTGTACATCTTGTTTAAGAAGATTTTCAAATTTTTCCTCACATAAACATCAAGCCCCTTTTGTTGTTTCAATTTTTTTAGAAAAACATTTCTAAATGTCAAATACAACTTCTATTGTGGCCCAACCCCAACCCTAGGGACCATTATATGAACAAATTTGAATCTACACTACCTCAAAATGCTTCCATACAAGTTTCAGCTTTTCTGACCAATTAAGGGTTTTTACGATTCGATTTTTAAAAAATGACAACAAATTTTCTACAATTCGAAACTCTCTAAAAGAAGGTGTGGCTTTTCATTTTTAAATTAACAAACTGGAATTCCCTTTCACCCAATAATGTTTTGTGCCAAGTTTGGTTAAAATTGGCTCAGTTGTTCTGGAGAAGAAGGAGAAAATGTCAAAAGTTTACAGAGAGACAGAAACTGTCCAGGGACAGAATTAAGACAGACAATAGTGATCAACTCTTGAGCTTTTAGCTCAAGCCGGTTGTCTGAATCACTTCAATTAATGAACTTCAATGTTAAACATTTATCCAAATTATCATACAACTCTTAAATCATAGATTGAAGTATTACTAACCACTGTATCCATGAATTTTTCAGGTTTCCTGAATGTTGTTGATTGTCACACTGTTAAAATCTTTCCAAAGAGTCTCTGCAAATCTGCATGTGCATACTTAAGGTTATCTGCAAATATTATTGATGTATTACTATACTCTGTCCCAAGATATCCTGGATTCACATTTTGCTTAATTACTCAATGTTTATAAATACCTTAGGGTTTAAACGATGTTCAATCAAAAGTATGAAAAATTTCCAAGATTTCTCAGTTAAAACGCCCCCGTTAGCTTATCAGGTTTCAATACACGGCTAAAAAATGTGATGTCTACGGGGATTTTGTATTGCAGTAAGCCCGGATGATAACCTTGAAAAATTGCGCGAGGTATTCCGAGTACTTCCGAATGGAGAAAAGATGTAAACATTCCCCATTATAAATCTCCGTAAGAAATCTGTTTTCGTTCCTGGGAATTTTTTCGAGTGAAAAATGATAATGTGTCAATGAAGATATCTTGGAAATTTCCCCTTTCATCGATTTCAATTGCACTTCTTTCACAGGTATGTGTATTTTAAGTAAAAATCGGCAAAATGTGCTGCATAAATATCTTGGGACAGACTTTAAATGATTTCATTCTTGAATATCTGAATATAAGTTATATAAGTAATACAGCTATTGCAATCTTTATATTCATTAACGGTTTTCTTATTTAATAATTCACAACTCCTACTCAAATTCTTGACAAAACTGAATTGTTGTGCTTACTTAAGACTTATAGTATGAACCTGCTCTTATTGGTGGAAAGACATTCTGGAGAAATATGGAAGGATCTTTTCTTCTCTTCTTTGGATTTTTATCTAAAGAACTTGGAAGAAAACAGGCATATGTAATAAATCGTTTTCAAGCTTTGATATGGCTCGAAAAATCTCAGTATATTTAGTACTTTGATTTATCCTCACCTTTTATGCAGACAACAATTAAGCATGTCATCATGTTCACACCTCCATCCAAATAGTACCAACTCCATATCCGTGTAGGGATGTTTTTGTCATGCTTCAATGAAAAAGATATCAGATATTTTATTATAAAAGCCTATAACATTACGCTAAAATATTACGCTAAAATTAGTACCAACTCCATATCCGTGTAGGGATGTTTTTGTCATGCTTCAATGAAAAAGATATCAGATATTTTATTATAAAAGCCTATAACATTACGCTAAAATATTACGCTAAAATTACGCTAGGGCTATAAAAAAAAAACAAGGTGTCTCTGATCATCATCACGCTACAAGGTGTCTCTGATCATCATCACGCTACACTTCATCTTCATTATGCAGTTAATTGTAAGGAATACTTATATATTCTGCGAAAATTTCGAATGATGGTTTTTTTTATCAAAACGGGAAGCAGTGATCTTCCGATAATAACATAAAAAGTTCATGTTTCTTACCTTTGTCAATCACTTTGTACTCGAGTCTCGTTCCTGCTGACGTCACATATCATGACCATGACATATTGCGTATATTTTCGGTACTGAGAACCGTTAGGATGGTGTTTGATTTTATATTAGTGCAATATACCACAAAGCAATAAATCAGATCAGATTTTATAATTTAGATATGATTAAAATAATTATTATTAATTAATTTAAAGCGCTACAGGTTGATGCGCATCTTTTTTAAGCGCTTGCAAACATTTTTACTCGTTTCCGAAATCCCGTTCGAGTTATCTCCCGCGATTACATGATGTGCAGACACACTGAATTTTCTCTAGCTACAAACTAATGTACATATTTAACCGACGCTGGCTGATCAGTGATGCAAGCCAGCAGACATTTTACATCAACATCATCAAGATGTGTCTGATCTATCGTACGATTATTTATTCAGCGACTGGAAAGTTCTTGATCCTGGATAGGAGAGGAGCGGATCCATCGTAAACATGCAGGTACCCTATGATGTTTCAGGTGTATGCATATTCTGTGTTTACATGTTATTTATTTATTTATTTATTAATTAACGTTGTCAGATACATGTTTAAACACTGAACACATCTATTGTTATTATTAAACTTAGATGAAGGTATTTACATGTAACTTTACGGAGAAAATTCGGGTTGACAGACGGTTTCTCAATTTTCTCTTATAAGAGCTACGGATCATTTTCTATCTTTACCCCGCATTTTAACAAAAAAATTAACAAAATCTTTGTTCATGTATTTCTAAGCTAATACGATGATATTTGCAGAGACCCTGAAGGGAAAAGGGTACCAATTCATTTCCCATAGAGCTCAATGTTAACCTAAACACACCTTGCTAGTTTGCTATTTTACTTTAAAGACATATCCTTGGTCACATTTGAAAGTTCATTCCAAGCACTAACAAAAAATCACTAGAAATATATATGGTCCCATTGCGTTTATAGGTCAAACTTGAGCTTGTTTACAACTTATAGCGATCCGCAGCAAATGAATCCAAGTCTCAAAAATGACACCCACCTCCTATTTCAACCCCTCTTTTTTCTTTACTTTCTGCAGTACTTCTTCATTCCATCATTGAATTTAAACAGTGATAATTTCACTTTAAAATGATCATTATTTCAGCAATTAATTCAGCCAATCACCTAAGCCATACCTTTTTCTGCTCGGCTCAATCTTGTATAAACACTTCTCTGATGTCAACATCCGGTGCATTGGTACTCTCATTCCCGAAGCTAGTGCTGGGGATGATTAAAAACAATGCACCGTTCAACGCCACCGGACACCCAACCCTCAGCGTCAACGCCGGCTTCATCGAGGGTTTGCCCTGTGGGGTGATGATAGTGGGCAGAATGTCTGATGACCTCACTGTTCTACAGGTCGCGCGAGCCGTCAACAAAATTCGTGGTGGTGATAAATGATGCTTCGTTGATATAAGCTGTCTTGTACAAATGTGTTTAATATGTCGATATCGATGTAACAAAAAAAATAGCTGATTTATATTTTTAAAAGACAAATATTAATAAAAGTTGATATAGCAACTGTGCCTGAAAATCTTAAATACTTATTTTACGTAACTTAACCATTGGCTACCGAATGATTGTATAATTATATTCTAAAAATATATAATACTTACATGTAGTTTATAGTAGATCATTCTTGAAGACAAATTTTTGTTTCGTTTATAATATTAGATATCACTCAATAATAGTGAAACTCAGCTGTTATTGTAAATGTGCTCTGTTTTTAGATTTATAATTATAAAAATGACTTCGAAGATAAATTAAATTTGGCTAATCACAAAAAAATACCCAGAAGAAGATGGACAGCCACTGTAGCCGCCATATGTCCCCCAGGGAACGCAGTGGAATTAGTCCAGGAAGTCATATTCATTCATCAGTGCTGTCTTTAATATCTTTAAATGACTATATATCATAATAACATTAATTTTACCATTCCTGCCATTCCACAGTAACATAAAAAACACTAAGAGACTTGAGCATTTTTAACAATGTCGTATTTAGACAAATACGTAACAATATTATAATAGTAAAGTCCTTATTATATAGATTTAAAATTTAAAATAAGTTAGGCCATGCAGAGATTTAGGAGGGAGACGCCCTCGAAAATTCAAATTTATAAAATTAATTTATTAAGTTTACTAAGTAAAATTTCCGAAAATAGGCCTTGCCCCACCCCCACCCTACCCCGAAAACAAATGTAACCTTCGGACCGCACTCCCCCGCCCCCGGAAAATATTGTTGGATCCGCGGATGTAGGCATATCGTAAAGCATTGCCCGAGACCCCTATGTAGCGTATGTATACGTGTAGAATCATCTGAAATCTTACAATTACCTTTACGGCTCACCATACTTTTCGAATTGACCAGCTGCTGAAAAATGTCGGGAAAATCAGGTAGGGACTTTGATGTGAAATGTGTCATGATAATGAAATAATTTAAATTGATATGCAACGTCTATTTTTATTATAAAAACATCTGTATATTTCCAAGCACAAGAGTATGTTGCTCGGAAAGAATTTTTGCAAAAAATTGTTAACTTTCCGCAATATATAGTAAGATGCAGATTTGTGTCATTTTAGATATTCTACGCAATTTGATCAAATTTTAATTGGACAATTGTTGAAATATCATTTGATTTAGTATGTACAGAGCCTATGAGAAGTGCGGCGCATTGTGTGATATCACCCTTGTATTTTATCAATCGGCCGATGACCTTTTATTGAAACTGGGCCATGCATTTATTTACATAAGGCTATTACATTGAAAGTATTGCAGGCTTCCAAATACATGTAACATTATCCCGTCTTTTTTTATATCTTGCTTTATTTTGTTAGGGCTTTTTAAATATCACTCGCTCCTCCAGCGATAGCTGCAGGTCTGTAGCTCCCGGTCTGAAAAAAAAAATCGGATGAATTCGAACGACCTTGGAGATACAGGGGTGTTGCTAAAACGCGGAACGAAAAACGGAACGGAAAGCGGAACGGAACGCAAAACGGAAAATCTTATCTAATATTATTTACTTGATAGATTTGTTAATCATGCTAAAAACGATATACTTTATGTAATTTTTAATTTTTTTTTGAAAGATTATCAATATGAGATTATTTATTCAAGAATAATTATTTCCCCAAAATTAACAGTACATGCATTGACCACTATTCTCTGTCCCAAAATATCCTCGATTCACATTTTCCTAAATAACTTAATATTTATATATACCTCTGGGTTCAAGCGATGTTCATTCAGAAGCATGAAAAGTTCTCATGATTTCTACTTTAAAACGTCCTCTCTAGCTGATCAGGTTTCAATACACGGCTATAAATAAAGAAGTCTACTGGGTTTTGCATTTCAACAGACCCGGATAATAACGTTGAAAAATTGTGCGAGGTCTTCTAAGTGACTTCCGAATGAAGAAAAGATGTCATCATTTCGCATTATAAATCTCCGTAAGAAATCTGTTTTCGATCCTGTGAATTTTTCCAATTACAAAAATGATAATGTGTCAATGAAGTTTTCTTGGATATTTCTCGTTTCATCTATTTCAATTGCATCTTTTACAGGTATGTGTATTTTGTTTTTAAAAATCGTCCAAATGTTTTGCATAAATATTTATATATTGGGATCGACAGACTATAGTCCCAAGTTATAATCGCAAAATTAAACGAGGCAAGGTCTAGAGTTAATGCTCTATTCGGATTCTATGTATATAGAAATGAACAACTGCCAAGTAATGCAAACGTGAACAAAATTGCATTTCTAAAGATATGAGTTTCACTAAGTACCGGGTATTTTTATTTGTAGAAGATGTAGACAACGAACGCCGATAATAGAGAGAAAAAAAAAAACATAACATGAAATCCACAACGTTAATGGTCCAACAAAATGAAGCTATTTTAGGGGGTAAAATGATATTTACAATAGCGGGACATGTTTGCATATAGATGATGCAGCAAGACTTCGTAAAGATGATCATGAATGTCATCAGTCGGACTGGGTTTTTTTTTAAATCTCAGTGGTATTGTATCGTCTATATGATTCAAAATCGTATAGAACACCGAAAATTCAATGTTGATTTAAGTATATACATCATATTTGAAATATAAAATATACATAAAACACATGAAACGCTTTCACTAACTGCCTTACGCTGTTATGTAAGCAATGCCGTATAAGAAAAATAAGTAATTAAAAGTTATAGCTAATTTACTCTTTTATATTTTACAATTTGTGTACATTTGATTCTTTTCCGTTTTGTACTCAACAGTAAAGCAAATTGAATGCAATGCTATATTTGATAGACATTCATACATGTAAGAATATCAATAAGACAGCCACATGTTAATAATCATTCAATAGTAAGAATGAATAAATGATACAAAGTAAATCGTTTCTGGCCAGTCTATACCCTTTTAAAGCGATAAACGTTATATGATATTTTCCGTTTTGCGTTCCGTTCCGCTTTCCGTTCCGTTTTCCGTTCCGCGTTTTAGCAACACCCTACAGGGTCACCTATTGAGAAAAGTGTATATTTATTGCGCAGAAAAACGTGCGCTAGTTTTCTACTAATTTACCTTATTTATATGCAAATTCTGTGAAAACAATTAGTACCATTGAGTTTTTCATGCAATTTACTACTGATATCATCTCTTCACCTGCCTCGGATAGTCTTTTAAACACCATCACCAGTCCCATAAATTCATGTGGTGCACTTTGTTTACATGTAAAAATGGCAACTCTCGATCTCAATGTAAATTCAACATACTTGATTTTCCGAGGTCGGTAGCGTGTTTCGGAGAAAGTCTGAGCCAAATAAAGAGGCGATATCAGTGGTAAATTGCATGAAGAATTTAATGGCACTAATTGTTTTCACAGAATTTGCGTAAAAATACGGTAAATCAGTCTTTTTTCTGCGCAATAAATATACAACTTTTTCAATGGGTGGCCCTGTAGCTCCCAGGTCGTCCATCCGATTTTTTTCAGACCGGGAGCTACAACCTGCAGCTACTCCTGCGAGTGAAATAGCGTGTTTGGGTCATGGATATCTATAAAGGCCTACTAGGGATAGTATAATTATATATTTTTTACATGACGTAACGTTAAATGTCATTAATTTCCGACAACGTGTTTTTCTAGGTATTAATAAAAAAAAAAACAACCTATAGTTAACGTTGACGTCAAGGTAAATGTAGTGTAACATATCGAGTGGACGACGTGTAAACATTGAATGGTATGTATGGAAACCTGATACGGTTAAAACAAATTGAAACTGTAAACTGCGACGACAAAACAAATCAACGCGTACATGTACATGTATTTTGTCGGGCGCGAACAACAAAGACTCTTCAAGTTTCTGGTGGGGTTTTTTTTTTTAGCTCACCTGAGCTGAAAGCTCAAGTGAGCTTTTCTGATCAAAATTTGTCCGTTGTCTGTCGTCGTTGGCGTTGGCGTTGGCGTCGGCGTCGGCATCGGCGTTGTTGTCGTTGTAAACTTTTCACATTTTCATCTTCTTCTCCAGAACCACAGGGCAGATTTCAACCAAACTTGGGATTCGAATTTGTTCAAATGAAGGTCCACACCCTCTTTAAAGGGGAGATAATTTAGAATTATTTAAAATTTGTAGGTATTTTTCAAAAATCTTCTTCTCAAAAACTATTAGGCCAGAAGTTCTGTCTGGAAGCATCCTCAGGTAGTGTAGATTCAAGTTTGTTCAAATCATGGTCCCCGGGGGTAGGGTGGGGCCACAATGGGGGGATGAATTTTTAGAAAGGAATATAAAGAGAAAATCTTTAAAAATCTTCTTCTCAAAAACTATTAGGCCAGAAAAGCTCAAATTGGAGTGGAAGCATCCTCAGATAGTGTAGATTCAAGTTTGTTTAAATCATGGTCCCCGGGGGTAGGGTGGGGCCACCATGGGGGGATGAATTTTTACATAGGAATATATAGAGAAAATCTTTAAAAATCTTCTTCTCAAAAACTATTAGGCCAGAAAAGCTCAAATTTAAGTGGAAGCATCCTCAGATAGTGTAGATTCAAGTTTGTTTAAATCATGTTCCCCGGGGATAGGGTGGGGCCACCATGGGGGGATGAATTTTTACATAATATATATAGAAAAAAATCTTTAAAAATCTTCTTCTCAAAAACTATTAGGTCAGAAAAGCTCCAATTTGAGCGGAAGCATCCTTAGATAGTGTAGATTCAAGTTTGTTTAAATCATGGTCCCCGGGGGTAGGGTGGGGCTACCATGGGGGGATGAATTTTTACATAGGAATATATAGTGAAAATCTTTAAAAATCTTCTCAAAAACTATTAGGCCAGAAATGATCCAATTTGAGCGAAAGCATCCTCAGATAGTGTAGATTCAAGTTTGTTTAAATCATAGTCCCCGGGGGTAGGGTGGGGCCACAATGGGGGATGAATTTTTACATAGGAATATATAGAGAAAATTTATACAAATCCTCTTCTTAAAAACTATTCGACAAGAAAAGTTCCAATTGGAGCGGAAGCATCCTCAGATAGTGTTTAAATCATGGTCCCTGGGGGTAGGGTGGGGCTACAAAGGGGGATGAATTTTTACATAGGAATATATAGGGAAAATCTTTAAAAATCTTCTTCTCAAAAACTATTTGGCCAGAAAAGCTCCAATTGGAGTGGTGGAAGCATCCTCAGATAGTGTAGATTCAAGTTTGTTTAAATCATGGTCCCCAGGGGTAGGGTGGGTCCACAATGGGGGGGATGAATTTTTACATAGGAATATATAGAGAAAATCTTTAAAAATCTTCTTCTTAAAAACTATTAGGCCAGGAAAGCTCAAATTTGAGTGGAAGCATCTTCAGATAGTGTAGATTCAAGTTTGTTTAAATCATTGTCCCCGGGGGTAGGGTGGGGCCACAATGGGGGGATGAATTTTTAGAAAGGAATATATAGAGAAAATCTTTAAAAATCTTCTTCTCAAAAACTATTAGGCCAGAAATGATCCAATTTGAGCGGAAGCATCCTCAGATAGTGTAGATTCATGTTTGTTTAAATCATGTTCCCCGGGGATAGGGTGGGGCCACAATGGGGGATGAATTTTTACATAATATATATAGAAAAAAATCTTTAAAAATCTTCTTCTCAAAAACTATTAGGCCAGAAAAACTCCAATTGGAGTGGAAGCATCCTCAGATAGTGTAGATTCAAGTTTGTTTAAATCATGGTCCCCAGTGGTAGGGTGGGTCCACAATGGGGGGATAAATTTTTACATAGGAATATATAGAGAAAATCTTTAAAAATCTTCTTCTTAAAAACTATTAGGTCAGGAAAGCTCAAATTTGAGTGGAAGCATCCTCAGATAGTGTAGATTCAAGTTTGTTCAAATCATTGTCCCCGGGGATAGGGTGGGGCCACAATGGGGGGATGAATTTTTAGAAAGGAATATATAGAGAAAATCTTTAAAAATATTCTTCTCAAAAACTATTAGGCCAGAAAAGCTCAAATTGGAGTGGAAGCATCCTCAGATAGTGTAGATTCAAGTTTGTTCAAATCATGGTCCCCAGGGCTAGGGTGGGGCCACAATGGGGGGATGAATTTTTAGAAAGGAATATATAGGGAAAATCTTTAAAAATCTTCTTCTCAAAAACTATTAGGCCAGAAAAGCTCAAATTGGAGTGGAAGCATCCTCAGATAGTGTAGATTCAAGTTTGTTTAAATCATGGTCCTCGGGGTTAGGGTGGGGCCACCATGGGGGGATGAATTTTTACATAGGAATATAAAGAGAAAATCTTTAAAAATCTTCTTCTCAAAACATATTAGGCCAGAAAAGCTCAAATTTAAGTGGAAGCATCCTCAGATAGTGTAGATTCAAGTTTGTTTAAATCATGGTCCCCGGGGATAGGGTGGGGCCACAATGGGGGGATGAATTTTTACATAATATATATAGAAAAAAATCTTCTCAAAAACTTTTAGGTCAGAAATGCTCCAATTTGAGCGGAAGCATCCTCAGATAGTGTAGATTCAAGTTTGTTTAAATCATGGTCCCCGGGGGGTAGGGGGGGCCACATTGGGGAGATGAATTTTTACATAGGAATATATAGAGAAAATCTTTAAAAATATTCTCGGAAAGTTTTCAGTCCAAAAAGCAGTAACTTGTGTGAAAGCATGGGTTGTGCAGATTAAAGTTTGATGAAACCATGATTCCCTAGAGAAAAGTGGGGCCACAAAGAGGGGGGAGGGTTATATAGGAATAGAGAAAAATCTTACAGGTACAACAACAAAAGGGGCTTGGTATTTACCATAAAATTAGTGGATAAAAATCGGCAGATATTTTAAATTTTTTGAGCAATATCTACTGTACTTAGTTGTCAAGATATTTTGATTTTGATACTGTAATGCTAATTTGATCAGAGTTAAGGCTATTGTTCCTCAGGTTAGCGATGTGGCCCCTGTGCCTCTTGTTTTGTTTTTTTTTTTGCGGGGGGGGGGGGGGGGGAGGGGGTTAGCTGAAGGGTCATATAATTTAATACTATAAAAGTAAAATATTAAACAAACCAATTTACACTGAGTTACAACCTGATATTTATAACATTTTTTTTATAATTAAAATTATATTATACTAACGTTTTGGGCGTTTTTATTTATGAATGGTTTTTTTTTTCTCCCGCAGATCTTCAAAAGAGTGCCGCCATTGTACGGATATCAGAAGAGGATATCAAATCGATATCAGAGGACCTGAGACTAAAACTCACACCGGAAGAGACTAGCGCCATCTATGGTAATTGTTAAGTTCTTAACTATAATGAATTGATTTAATGATGCACATATGATATCCTCGCTTAATTGATACATGTAGGGTTCAATAGTGCCATCTTTGTTTAACAAAAGCTGGGAAAATATAATCAATGGTGAGTCAGCTGAGATTTATGATAGGAGAGTTATGTAATAGAAGCCCAGGCAATGGTGTTGCATATTATTTTTTTTATTCAAACATCCACTTGACAGTAAAACATTCATTAAGGTGGAATACCACATCGTCACAAAGTGGCTGACCTCTGATCGTAGCGACATTTAGTTTTATTAAAAAGATTTTATCGACAGCAAAATGCAACTTACTCCATATCAGAGTGGATAAAGTGTCGGGCTAGTGATCCGTACGTCCTGAGTTCGAATACCGCAGGGGCTTTTGCTGTTACCTACTGAATAGAATTTTTTAGATATTCATTTTTTTATCCCCAAACTGCAAAATGATCGCTTATTTGACATATGTATAGTTTATTTATTATTATATCTTTCATAATAGAGAGCGCAGCTCGCCGGCGCGAAGCGAGCTCTACCGGCAAGGCGTGTGTGAATAAAAAATTCGGACCAGTTGCACATTCATGCATTCAACGGATTTTTTTGGCGTCAGTAAATCGGACCAGTAATGCATTGTTTTTATCGTCCCAGTAGTTCCCTGTAATCATGGCAATTTTTATCACTTCACACTCTCACGAGAATCAGCAAGACAATCAAAACAATAACGATGTATACGACATACAGTCAATATGTTATTTCTAAAGTTCACCTCAGTACACAATCGAGTGACGTCACAAAGGTTTGCACATTGATCCGATATAGATTTTTTCGGCGTCAGTAAATTTTGACCCACAATTCATAGTACCAATGGTTTCCAAGTCATCACGTTCCCGCGAGACATTCTCTCACCAGAGGTCGTGCTACACAAGTTTCGCTTACACCTCTGTCAACGCCGGAAAAATAGTCTGTCACATGATGAAAACAAGCATGGCGAGCACATGTCATTGTTGATTCGTTTCTTCTGTACAATCAGCTTGAAGGGGAGTCATCGACGGGCGAAGACTTTGAGGACACGTTTAAAAATATCACAGGAGATGACATTGCTGCTGATTTATATAAAATCATCGATAAATCGGTAGCGTACAGAAACTGATTTTTCAAACATCTGTCAAACTAGATGAATTGAATTGAATTGAACATATTTTATTGAATAAATCAAAAGGATAAGACACAAGTTCTAAAACTTAGATAGTCTTCTCCTAGTAATGAAATTTTATAAATATTGCCAGTAATAACGTTAGATATGAATACACATAAATATACATGAATAAACAATCTACTACATATATAATATCACCTTATAAATTCAGACATTTTTTGAAAAACGACCACATTCACTCAAAAAAATTTGTACCGTCTTGAAAATTTCAGTGTTTTGTGTATTTGTCAAAGAATCATCCCCCCATAACAGTAAATGTGCATCTATAATGTGTACATAACGTAATGTCAGTAGCTTATTCATTAGAGAATTCCGAGCTCTTGTATACTTTTTACAGACAAAAAACAAATGGTATGCATCTTCTGGTAAGCCACACAAACAGTTTGGACTGGCTATTAAGTTACAGCGGAATAAGTCAGAATTTAAAATACAGTTGTGTCTCAAACGTGTATGTGTTATGTTTAAAAATCTTTTTCCAAATGAAAGATGTTTCTGAGGCTTTACCTTATCATTGTATAAACATTTTTTGAATATTTTAATAGAGGTTGCCTCCCTTGTATTAAGACTTAGGGCGTTCCATCTTCTGACAGTATCAGGAATAAATGATTTATTAAATAGTTCTAATCTAAATTTTGGAACAGAATAATCAAGAGAGTTTCTAGTTGTGTACCTTGAAACACTGCCTCTTGTATATGGTACAATGTTTTGTATGTAAGTAGGTACTAAGTTATTGTGCATTTTGTACATAGTTATTAATTTTGCTCTATTTCTTCTGTGTTCCAAAGGTTCCCAACCTGTTTCAAAATAAATTGAGTTTCTTGAAGCAAAACTTGTGAGCCCAGTTACTATTCTTGCGGCATTTAATTGAACCTTTTCCAATTTTTCTATGTCCATCTGTGTGCAACCAGCCCATACTTCGGCAGCATATTCCAATTGTGGTCTAATAAAAGATACATACATTTGTGATAGAATATCCCTTGAAACAGAAAATTTTAGCTTTTTAAGTAACCCCAGTTTTTTGTAAGCTTTTTTAACAATGTTATTAATATGTTCTGACCAACTTAAGTTTGAAGATAATTGTATACCAAGATGTTTGTGTTCAGTAACATATTCCAAATGATAATTTTCAAAAAATAAATTAGGAAAATGATGTACATTTTTCAAATGGAAAAATACAGCTTTGGTTTTCTGTGGATTGAATTTCAACAACCATTTTTTTGACCATTCATCTAATATTCTGAGGTCATGATTAAGATTTTGTTCAATAAGATTAATATTATCTGAACATTGTTGTAAAGAGTTGTCATCAGCGTATAATCTACATACAGATATCATATTTTCAGCTACATCATTTACATACAATAAAAATAATAATGGCCCAAGTACTGAGCCCTGAGGAACACCAGCTTTAACATGGCCTACAGAAGAAAAAATATTTCTATACATAACTTTTTGTGTTCTGTTGCTTAAATAACTCTCAAACCAATCCAGCATGTTTCCACTAATTCCATACATGTTTAATTTGTAAATAAGACCTTTGTGCCATACTCGATCAAACGCTTTTGAAAGATCGCAAAACACCATACAACAAAATTTGCCTTCATCAATACTTTTAACAATCGAGTGGTATATTTCTAATAGTTGATACATTGTAGAATGGCCTGGTAAAAAACCTGCTTGATATTTGTAAAAGAGATTCTGCGAATGTAAATGATTGTATACATGTTTAAAAATAATTCTTTCAAAAATGTTGCTTATACAAGACAAAAGAGAAACTGGCCTATAGTTTGAAGTGATAGAAGGGTCATCCTTCTTAAATAATGGAAGAACATGTGCTAATTTCCAACATTCTGGAAAAATTTTGAGTGATAATGATTTGTTAAATAATATGCAAAGTGGTTTTGAGATGGTATCTCTACATGATTTTAACATTTTGTGACTGATGCAATCAGGACCAACTGCCTTATTAACTGGAATGATAGATATGATATCTGTAATCTCATGCTCTTGTATTCTTATTTCTGAAAAAGAGTTATTAAACCTACACCCCCCTATAGTTGGAAGGTCATGGTTGCTGTCATCTAAGAAAGTAATAGATGTAAAGTAATTGTTAAGTAATTCAATCTTATCAGTGTCTGAAAATGCATAACCCTCCTTACCATTGTCCATGGTATACCTTATAGGTGGGATGTCGTGTGTTAGTTTAGTGTGGAAACAATCTTTCAATAATTTCCAGTATAATTTTTGATTGTTTAAGCTAGCATCCTTAAGATGAGAGTCTATATTGTCAAAGTAGTTTGCAATTGCATGTTTCTTCATGTTAGAACCATTTTAACAAGAGCTTGGACTTTGGGTAGTTGTGTCAAACAGCAATGTGACGTAGGTCTGTCTATTTCATTGCTGGCCACTCAGCCATGGCTCTGTGAAATCAACAAGATTTGTCTGGCTTTTGAGCTAAGACTACGCAATCTGTGTATATTTCACTTGAAACCAGCGTCATTTAAACTTGTTTTGACGCAAGAAATAGATAGTTACGTCCTATCGAAAGTCCAAGGTCTTGTTAAAATGGTTCTATTAACCTTGTTCCTTATTCTCCGAAAAATAACCCAATCAGATTCTCTTCTTGTTTTTTGTGCCTTTTTTCTTAACCTATTACGAACTCGCAGGGTTTTTCTAAGAAGAGAATCCATCCATGGTTTATCATTCGGCCTTATAGTTACAGTTTTTTCAGGTATGCATTGATGAATAAAAGAAAGGAGTTTGTTAGTAAAATTTGTTGTGGCCTTATCTATGTTATCTGTGTCATCAATGATTTTACACCAATCACATTCAAGTATGAGTTTGTTTAAAAGTTCCATATCTGCATGCTTGTAATCCCAAATTTTGCGTTTATATGCAATGTTTGTATTTGTTTTCTGGTGAATATAGATATAAGTTGCCCGATGATCACTAAGAACATTACATACATTTAAAGTACCAGAATCATGTACACATATATTTTCACTAATTATAATGGGATCTATGAGGGTATTTGTGTTGTGTGTACTTCTTGTGGGTTCATGTATAATATTTGTCAGTCTATAGTTGTTCATTATTGTATGTATCTCATGTGAGTTATTTACCTTTAAAAAATCAATATTTAGATCACCAAGTATTACAATATTATTAGAAATATCAGTAGCCTTTTCAAAAGACCAAGACAATTTTTGCCAAAAAGCACTACTAGAGTGTGGTGGACGATAAATACAGCATACTAGAAGGATCCCTTTCACTTGTGGTATTTCTATCCAAATAATTTCAGTATCAGAAGGTTCTAAATCTTCTCTACGGTTCACCTTCAAAAAGTTTGAAACAAAAATCATTATTCCACCACCATAGCAGTTGCGATCTTTTCTAAACATATTATTAAAACCCTCAATGAACAGATTTTCATTTAAAACATTTGAGTCTAAATGAGTTTCTGTAAAGCATAAAATATCAAAATCATGCACTAAATACATTAGAGAGTCAATCTTGTTCCTAATGCTTCGAATATTAAGATGCAATATATCAAGGGATTTTTCAACAGAAGGACCTGGGTTTGTCTCAATGTCACCAGATAGTAGAAGAATAAAAAACATGAACAGCTGTGCAAAAAAATTAATCCTAAGAGACCAAGAAGACAATATTTTGCATTGTTGTTTAAAAATATTACATATAAACAGCAGAAAGTCTAACATGTTGACAGATTTGGAAAATCTGAGAACAGACTTCGAGAGTATATTATGACACTGAGTATAAAAAAACCCCACAGCGGCACGGTATTGTTCAAGAGAGTTACCCATTGTCTAATATGTAAATTAAGTAGAGTCCATAGCTTAATTTACATCTGTACCGCCAGCGTAGAGGGTATGAAGATTTAACAAGTATTTGGCAATATACAAAGTGTGTCAATTCAAAGGAGCAAAAAAACAAACAAACATAAGTTGCACTAGATAAAATGCATAAAAAACTAGATCATGTGATCATATTTTAATTTTTACCTCCGCAAAATAGTTCTTCCAGTAACGTTGAAATAAAAATAAATAAAGGCGTTAAAGATTTAAATTTAATTATTTATAATCATATTCATAGATAAAAGGAATAACTACATAGATTTTAATAACATTTTGCCCATCATTTAAGTTTGTACAAGAATCTTGTACATCAGGCGTTGACAGAGGTGTAAGCGAAATTTGTGTAGCACGACCTCTGGTGAGAGATTGCTCGCGAGAATCAAAGTAAAACTTTTGAGTAGCATATAAGACGTGTAATTTTAAGAACATCATGCTTTTAAAGTAAATAAAACAGTATACTTCGCTTACTTTTATTTCTCAGGGGAGTTTTAAAGAGTCAGACGACACTTAAACGTGAACTTTGACGTCACAATAAGGGGAAATTACTCAATCGAAGTTATTGTAAATCTGCTGAAATTACCAAAATCCTCTCAAAATCTTGCAAAGCTAAAGAATGAGGACATTTCTTCAGATATAGGAAACAGTTGTAACTTGCACTCATTTGGATGAATGCCCACATTTATTTTATTCACTATAATTACGGTAATTTCCAGGAGCGTACACGTAGCATCGGGTTTTTTTTGAAGGGGGGGGGGGGTGGGGGTGGATGACAGCCTCATCCAAAAAATCTTTACAAGCAAAAAGAAAAAAAAAGATAATTCTCAAAATTCTCAAAATTCTAATCCTTCAGCTCTTTAGCAGTTCAATGGTTTCTTTATTTTCACTTCCATTTATTACATGCTCCCAATCCCAAGTTGGGGGGGGGGGGGGGGAGGGCAACTCAATATTCCTTTAATATGATAAGCAAATATTTTTAAGCGTAAATTAAAAAAAATAATAATTAATAAGAAAAAATGTCGACTGCAAAAAAGGGGATGAACTGACGTTACAATTACTTTAAAAGAGGAGATACCGTGCAATGAACATTTATATTAAAATCTTTATTATTCAACTACATTGTATCTGAGATTAAACTATTGTTCTGCTTATAAATAAATAAATAACAAATCTTATAACATATGAAATCTTATAAACTATGGATAATGGAAATTTACTGAGAAATAGGTATGTTTTATTTTATTTTGCAATCAAATTTATTTACGTTGTGTATTTTATTTTTATTGATTTATCATAATTCATTGTTTGATCACATGCTGCTGCTCGCCCCAACAGTCGAACCGTAAAACATATTTAAATAATTCACTGTTAATTTGAATGACGTTTTCCAGGTGTGTTATTCCACCGTAAAACATGTTGTATGACAACGATGCAAACCACGACTGGTCAATATGTTATATTTACATTTGCAAATATGCTTCCTTATATGAACCTATAGAATAGCGAAAACGTTCAATTCTGTGTGAACGTTTCCTTGACGTCACAATGATCATAGCACGCGCTTATCGCTTGTCGCTTGGATTATTGTAAACATAAAATCTCTGTAATTTTAATTTAGTTCTGAACGATTTGTCTCTCTCAAACGTAAATATAAGTACAATGTAATAAACAGCAATATTGGTACGTGATTAAATCTACTGAGAAGCCCTTCAGGATTCACAGTGTTTGATCACGTGACCAACCAACTTCATATCCCGGTGACCTTTTTAAATTGCTGTTTATTTCTTAGTAATTTTCTCCCATCTTACAGCTATACTTGTATGTAGAGTCCGTACTTGGCTTGAGATGGTTTTATAACATATTTGTGTTTTGTATAATTACAGTGTACATTGTCTAGTACCGTCTTCTCGGTTTATTATCGTATGTAGAGTTCTGCGAAGACAGCTGTAAGGATTACCAGAGGGTGTACGAGTTGACGGCACCGACCCCCGCCGTCAAATACCCGAGGACCCCCGGGTATAGAGACACGGACGACGACTCGTGGTTTGTTAGACTTTGTTTAACTTATGTGTTGTGTTTGATCTTTATTTTATCGTATATCTACAATACATGTAAATTATACTTGCTTAATGGATACCGTATACCTGGGGTTCTTTTCGCGTGTCACAAAATTTGCGAAAATAAGGAAATAAGCAATGTGACCTTTTTTATTTGCGTCAGCCATTTTTTTTTTTTTTTTTTTTTTGCGATTAAAAAGTTCTTTATAGCAAACAATACCTGATATATTTTCTGCTTGTTGCATATTTTGCGATGTAAAAGTGATCGGGTACAAAGCGAAAATTAGATCATCACGAAAACTACAGGATATACGGCATGATACAAATTCCACATTTACAGTAAAATACTCTTGATTTGGTATTAAACGATACAGTCAGGTTTAAGCAATTGAGACTTTTATAAATGAACGTTACATTTGAATATTGAACTTCTGGTTTTATTATCAATATCCTATCTGAAAAAAACACATGTATTTGTCTTTTCGTTGGGGTGACTGAATTCCACTTAACTTTTAAATAATATTGTTAAGAACGATGCATTAACCTTGACTTCTGGTTCCGACCCGAGACCTTGACCTTTGCTAAATATCACACACATTTCCGGTTTGGTTAAATTTCGCTCAGAGTCATGAGTTGCCGATGAAATGATGTTAAACTTACATGTATGAAAAATTATTTCAAAATAAAGTTTCCTTCGGATTGCTTCATATTTTAGGCAAATACGAGGACAAAATAAACAGCAAATTCAAAGTTAGTACAATCTGTTGTAGAAACAAAGCAGACACAAATATTCCAACGGCTCTGGCTGTGTTCTCAGTCTCTGGCCGTGTTCTCAGTGATCTTTTTGGTCATGTTATGTGGTTTTATGTTTAGACCATCGCCAAAGACTAATATCAATCACAAAAAATTGCCAATCATATTAAGCATGCGCAGAAAAATACCAATTTATAATGCTTTGACAATTCGTCACGGGTAAATGATTTCCAACGGTGTTCTTTTATTGTATATGTACTATTGATGAGAAGAAATATCAGTTACGAAATGTTCAAAATTTCACACCATTTTATTTCGTAATTTCAGAGTTACTCTGTATTTTTTTACATTCATATTATCAATGCTTTTAAAGAAATATCGATTGTAGGTATTATCGCTGTGACATCAAGGGGGCAGAAAATGGACTTTTGGCGGGAAAAACGGTGGCCATCAAAGACAATGTGAGTGTGGCGGGAGTTCCGATGATGAACGGAAGTAAGCTCCTGGAGGGGTTCGTGCCCGACAGAGACGCCACTGTAGTGACCAGGATATTGGATGCAGGTAACTAGCGGAGGGGGTCAACGATGCACTCGTTGTCGACATACGAGAGAGAGAGAGAGAGAGAGAGAGAGAGAGAGAGAGAGAGAGAGAGAGAGAGTCGATTTTGAACATGCGACAATTTATGTACAAAATCCATGAGACTAAGAAGAAAAAATTAAAATATCACTCAATTTTAAATATCGACTATCGAAACAAATGTTATGAGGTTTACCTGAATTTATTTGTATGCAGATCATATTTATTTTTTTAAATAATTCGTCTATGAATCTCTTAATTTTTAAGGAGGTCGCATTCTGGGTAAATCTGTGTGCGAAGACTTATGCTTCTCGGGCAATAGCTGCACTTCCTCTACTGGGCCAGTGAAAAATCCACATGATCCGACAAGAAGCGCAGGTGGTTCAAGCTCGGGCTCGGGATCTCTGGTAAAGTTGCTTTTGCTTGCGTACTGTGTTGAAGGAAAATATGCGGGTTATTCTTTTCTTTCTTTTAAGACGGACCTTCCTTTTAATTTATTTTATCAAGAAAATAAGAATATAAGACAAAGAAATAACAAAAACACGGGGAAAAATAATTTTCTGCTCGGGCTTAATTTGCAGGATGATTCTGCACATTATTAGTTACATGTAAAAAGTCACGACATTAATCAAATCTTGGTTATAATAACGTTCAGAGAAAATTTGAAAAAAAAATTACATTATTTTTTTATAATTCTGCAGGTTGCAAGAAAAGTAGTAGATGTTGCTATTGGTGGAGACCAAGGCGGCTCCATTCGTATCCCCGCCAGCTGGTGTGGAATTGTAGGTTTGAAGCCGACCTATGGCCTGGTGCCTTACACCGGGATTATGCCGATAGAGAAGACGATCGACCATGCTGGTCCCATGGCCAGAACTGTGGAGGACTGTGCTGCTTTGCTAGAGGTAAAGTTGGATTGTTTTCTCACGCAAAAAAAAAAAACTGGATGCATCAACGTTGCGATTTTTTAAGCTAACCCTTGGTGGTAAAATCCCCACCTCTTCTGTTCTCTCCTGTAAAGATATTTTTCCCGACACTTTTTCAAAGTCTTTTTTTTAAATACTCGCATACAAAAATCTAAATGATTACATAGAGATAAAAAAAATGCCATATGCATGTAACATACCTTAGGATGTTACGTGTATCATTTATTACAGAAAGTTAATGTGATGGGAGCTTTTCTTATCTCTACACTCACTGTCTTACCTCAGTGATTATTTTGCCTTTGTGTATTTTCAATTATTGTGATGAATCCTCCATTGTGTGACAGGTGATTGCTGGCTACGATGACGGGAACGACCCCCGCCAGTTCTCTGCTGTACCCCACCGACCGTACTCTAAACTGGTACGTACACGTTACAAAGTAACTAATACTGTCTGACTTTTTTATCCTAATTCTTCAGACTTTTTACTATTGATGTCGTTGCTTTGCTTGCATTGATGTCGTTGCTTTACTTGCCTCCGACTTTCTCTTAAACACGCTAACCATCCTCGAAAAGTGACGTATGTTAACTTCACGAGAAGATTGAAAGCCGCCATTATTACATATAAACAAGCTTCACATATAATATTAATACTTCTTCGCTTTAGGGGACTGGGTGTTTGAAGAAATATTAGAGGCAAATGAAGTTACAATATCTGAGTATAAATGTCCAAGAAATTTTTGGAAGTGATAATAATCAGAATGTCTTAAGATTATTTACTCTTACTAGTAAGCACAAAACTAGCGCAAGATTTTGTGCGCCGTAAATTGCAACTTTTTATCACATAAAAATTGCAACTTTTTATCACATAAAAATTAGCCTTCCGCCATTTTATTTTTAGGTTGATAACTACAGACCTGCTGCTTATTTTACATATATCAGCTAACATTGTATCTCCAAAACAAAATTTGTGTACACAAAGGCGGATCCAATAGGTTAAATCAGAGGGATCGGGGCCATCACCACCACCCCTCTTCATTCTCCCGAAAAATTCAATCCATATTCAGTTAACAGTCAAATTAATGAATATAGCCCTCAATACACTCTCATCCGTCAGTGAAGAAATATACAGTGAGGCAAGCTACTGACAAACAAGTTGATAAAACAGGACTATCAACAGTCTCGTTTAAGGGTGTTGTTTACTCGGGGTTTGAGTTCTCAAATTCAGATTGTTATAAAGTTCAATGTCATGAGTACAATTTGTTCTAAACACAAAAAGTATTTATGAAATGAATTATTATTGACATAGCATTCGATATTTATACACTATTATGGAATTAGGCTCAAACAAAAATAGACTTTTAGCCAAACAGAGGAAATTCGGACGAAAATTTACAGATTTTGTTTTCCGCTAAAACATTTTTGGCAGTACTCTAATATTAAAAGTTAAGATTTTATATTTTAGTCTATATAATTTTGCATATTTTTTACTGCTTTTAACTCACTTATTCAGTAAAATATTCGTATGGCATGAATTGCAAAAATATTGAAAAATGCTTAAAAACGATAAAAGACACAATATCTCAAAATTTTGATCATTGACCTCATATAAATTTTATGCCAACAGAATAATGTCAATATAAGTAGTTTAATACTATAAATGGTTTTTTATTATCATCATTCATTTTTTTGTAAAATTGGATAAAAAATGGGTAGGAATTTGAAAACTGATAGCGGAAATTCGGATTGGAATATTTTTAAAAATTGTCGCTGAAATTTTAATGCTTTGTATTTATTTAGTGCCACTACCGTCCATAAACTGTATTCCATTTTTTAAAGTGTTTAATTATTTGTAATATTTTCACAATTAAGAAAATCTCAATCGTAGTGTAAAAATTTATGGGATTTTCCTTGATTTTTCAAAATATATTCAATGACCATTAACTAAAAAAGTAGGTCATTGACCTACTTTTTTGAAAGAGAAAAATAACACTACAATCAAAGGTCTATAACATATAATAGATGGCTTTTCATTATCATCAGTGGAATTTTTTTTCATTTTGAGTAAACGTCATCCTTAAAGTCATCTTTTCGTAAGTTCTATGGTCGATACAACGACCTTGTCAGCAAATACAATCTTCCACTGAGTCGCATGCTGACTGACGTTTTTCATACTAATTGTTAGACCATAATTAATTACCTAATTGTCTACGGACATTTGCGGTTTTTAGCTCACCTGAGCTGAAAGCTCAAGTGAGCTTTTCTGATCAAAATTTGTCCGTTGTCTGTCGTCGTTGGCGTTGGCGTTGGCGTTGACGTCGGCGTCGGCGTCGGCGTTGTTGTCGTTGTAAACTTTTCACATTTTCATCTTCTTCTCCAGAACCACTGGGCAGATTTCAACCAAACTTGGCACAAAGCATCAGTAGGTAAAGGGGATTCAAGTTTGTTCAAATGAAGGGCCACACCCTCTTTAAAGGGGAGATAATTTAGAATTATTTAAAATTTGTAGGTATTTTTCAAAAATCTTCTTCTCAAAAACTATTAGGCCAGAAATTTTGTAACTTGTATGGAAGCATCCTCAGGTAGTGTAGATTCAAGTTTGTTCAAATCATGGTCCCCGGGGGTAGGGTGGGGCCACAATGGGGGGATGAATTATTACAAAGGAATATATAGAGAAAATCTTTAAAAATCTTCTTCTAAAAAACTATTGGGCCAGAAAAGCTCAAATTGGAGTGGAAGCATCCTCAGATAGTGTAGATTCAAGTTTGTTCAAATCATGGTCACCGGGGGTAGGGTGGGGCCACAATTGGGGATGAATTTTTACATAGGAATATATAGAGAAAATCTTTAAAAATCTTCTTCTCAAAAACTATTAGACCAGAAAAGCTCAAATTGGAGTGGAAGCATCCTCAGATAGTGTAGATTCAAGTTTGATTAAATCATAGTCACCGGGGGTAGGGTGGGGCCACAATGGACGATGAATTTTTACATAGGAATATATAGAGAAAATCTTTAAAAATCTTCTTCTCAAAAACTATTGGGCCAGAAATGCTCCAATTTGAGCACAGGCATCCTCAGATATTGTAGATTCAAGTTTGTTTAAATCATGGTCCCCGGGGGTAGGGTGGGCCACAATGGGGGATGAATTTTTACAAAGGAATATATAGAGAAAATCTTTAAAAATATTCTCCTTAAAAACTATTAGGCCAGAAAAGCTCAAACTTTTGTGGAGGCATCCTCAGATAGTGTAGATTCAAATTTGTTTACATCATGGTCCCCGGGGGTAGGGCGGGGCCACAATGGGGGGATGAATTTTTACAAAGGAATATATAGAGAAAATCTTTAAAAATATTCTAGGAAAGTTTTCAGTCCAAAAAGTAGTAACTGGTGTGAAAGCACGGGTTGTGCAGATTAAAGTTTGATCAAACCATGATTCCCTAGAGAAAAGTGGGGCCACAAAGTGGGGGGGGGGGTTATATAGGAATAGAGAAAAATCTTCTTACAGGTACAACAACAAAAGGGGCTATGTATTTACCATAAAAATATGTGGATAAAAATCGGCAGATGTTTTAAATTTTTTGAGCAAGATCTACTGTACTTAGTTGTCAAGATATTTTGATTTTGATACTGTAATGCTAAATTGATCAGATATAAGGCTATTGTTGCTCAGGTGAGCGATGTGGCCCCTGGGCCTCTTGTTATTTTCCCGACTACGACAAAGAGCACACGGCGGGTGTGACCGGTCAGCAGAGGATGCTCACTCCTCCTAGGCCCCTGATCCTACCTCCAATGTAATGGAGGTCCGTGTTTGCTCAAGGTTTGTATTTTGACCATCAAAAACAAACCAAATCATCAACGTTTCATTTTTTCCCTATTATGACATTTTCCCGACTTTGACATTTACCTCGATTATGACATGTCAAATTGTGACAAGGAGCACACGGCGGGTGTGACCGGTCAGCAGAGGATGCTCACTACTCCTAGGCACCTGATCCTACCTCTATCTTGGAGGTCCGTGTTGACGATTTCGTTTTATGAATTTTTGAGATGGTTGACGGTTTGTTATTGTAATTTTTTCATTGCCCACTCCCCCTTTAGTAATTTTCTCTGGATCCGCACATATATAGTTTCCATATCGTGTACAGGTAAACGACGGCATTAAAGGTAAGAAGATCGGACTCCTGACTGAGGGCTTTGTGGACGTAGAAGAAGACGTAGCTATGATCGTCAGACAGGCGGCCTTGGACCTGAAGCAGGCGGGGGCGGAGGTGTCGGACGTGTCCCTCCCTATCCACGAGGACGGTGGGTACATGTAATTAGTGCATGACGTGTCCCTCCCTATCCACGAGGACGGTGGGTACATGTAATTAGTGCATGACGTGTCCCTCCCTATCCACGAGGACGGTGGGTACATGTAATTAGTGCATGACGTGTCCCTCCCTATCCACGAGGACGGTGGGTACATGTAATTAGTGCATGACGTGTCCCTCCCTATCCACAAGGACGGTAGGTACATGTAATTAGTGCATGACGTGTCCCTCCCTATCCACAAGGACGGTAGGTACATGTAATTAGTGCATGACGTGTCCCTCCCTATCCACGAGGACGGTGGGTACATGTAATTAGTGCATGACGTGTCCCTCCCTATCCAAGAGGACGGTGGGTACATGTAATTAGTGCATGACGTGTCTCTCCCTATCCACGAGGACGGTGGGTACATGTAACTAGTGCATGACGTGTCCCTCCCTATCCACAAGGACGGTTGGTACATGTAATTGGTGCATTAAAATGTGTCCCTTCCTATAAATGAGGATCGTGGGTACATGTAATTAGTGCATGACGTGTCCCTCCCTATCCACGAGGACCGTGGGTACATGTAACAAGTGTAACTTGTGCATGACGTGTCCCTCCCTATCCACGAGGACGGTTGGTACATGTAATAAGTGCATGACGTGTCCCTCCCTATCCAAGAGGACAGTGGGTTCATGTAATTAGTGCATGACGTGTCCCTCCCTATCCAAGAGGACGGTGGGTACATGTAATTAGTGCATGACGTGTCCTCCCTACCCACGATGACAGTGGGTACAAGTAACTAGTGCATGATGTGTCCCTCCCTATCCAAGTGGACGGTGGGTACATGTAATTAGTGCATGACGTGTCCCTCCCTATCCACGAGGACGGTTGTTACATGTAATTAGTGCATGACATGTCCCTCCCTATCCAAGAGGACAGTGGGTTCATGTAATTAGTGCATGACGTGTTCTTCCCTATCCAAGAGGACGGTGGGTACATGTTATTAGTGCATGACGTGTCCCTCCCTATCCACGAGGACGGTGGGTACATGTAATTAGTGCATGACGTGTTCTTCCCTATCCAAGAGGACGGTGGGTACATGTAATTAGTGCATGACGTGTTCTTCCCTATCCAAGAGGACGGTGGGTACATGTAATTAGTTCATGACGTGTCCCTCCTTATCCAAGAGGACGGTGGGTTACCGAGGCTTACATAGAGTGCAGTCATGTAAATTGTTTGTTTACTCCGTGATTAGGTTTAATATAAATATGTATGACTTGTACATGTGAATACCAAATATACATATTGTATATGTATAGTGAATACCAAAATCAAAGTAAAATCATTTTTTATAAACGGAAGTGTACACGTAGAAATATATGTCACAATTGCTGTTGCATGCAAATTGTGCCCGACCAGTACATGTAGATCATATTTTTTACTACACGTAGGATTTATAAAGAGCGGAAGAAGACGTAAAAAAAACTCTCCTTTTAATTTCATATTAGATATTATGAAAAAGAAGTAACCTGCATTGATCACTCGTATTCACGTGACTGTTTGACTAATAGCTATTTAAATACAGTAGTCCGTTATGTAACACACATGTCCATCAATAATGTATATAATTCTTTGTGTTGTCCGTTGAACATCATGTAGGTGTAGCCATTTGGACACCGGTAGCCTTTGAGGGGACTTATCAAATGATGGTTAAAGGAAACGGTACGTATTTCTAAATCTCGTGAAATATCATGGTCCGATTCGTTTGTCTTTTGTCATTTATGTAAATATTGATCTTCAGTTTTTGTTGATGAATTTTTAAGGGCATGGTTACAACTGGAAGGGGACATACGACCTCCCACTGCAAGAGGCCTTGGCGGGGGCATACAACCTTCGACCTTTCGACTGCCCCCTACCGGTCAAAATTGTCATGATATTCTCTGAGTACATGCAGAGGAACTACCAGAACAAGTTTTACGGCAAGGCGCAGAATCTGATCCAGCATCTGACGGAGGAGTACAACAGAGTTCTTAAGGATTATGACGTCCTAGTCATGCCCACACTCCCAGCAAAAGCATTCAAACTCCCCACAAAAGGACACTCCATATATGGTTTGTGATTTTTTTTTATCTGAACTATCTCTTCCGGCCCAATTACCATATTCAAGAGACATATGTCAGAATTTGATACTAGTTTAAAAATTGTTTTAAAAATTAAAAAAAAAAGTTCGCCATGTTTAAATATGTATGTGTATTATACAAACTTGCAACGTTTGAAACGTTTTTGTTATAAAAAAAATCAATCTATTCAAAATCGTTAATGTGACTTATGGTTTCTTCTTAGCCTATAGTCCGTTAATAAAACGTTATATTTATTTGTTGCAGAGACTCTCAAGCTTGAGTTGGGTATGATAAGGAACACTGCACCTTTCAACGCCACCGGACACCCGGCCCTCAGTATCAACGCCGGCTTCAGCGAGGGTCTGCCCTGTGGGATGATGATAGTGGGCAGAATGTTTGATGACCTAACAGTTCTACAGGTCGCGCGAGCCGTCGAGAAAATTGGGGATTTGTAAATAAATCGCATGTTATATATTCTCAATGTCTACAAGACAACTTGGATGTATCAGCGTGCCATTGTAATTCTGATATCATATTCTAGACAAGCTATAAAATCAAAATCATATTAAACTTATATTGTATCCTAACATTTATCTACAATATTGTATTGTTTATAGCCATTGATGATTTCAATACATAGCTGATAGTAAACAACTCAATGATAAAAATGCAACTGCAAAATTTAATATTATATTTTTAAAGAATGTCATGATATTGATGCAGAGTAAACGATCTCAAAGTAATCAGTGTTTGATCTCCTGCGTAAGGTACCTCGCAACATCAAGATTTAAACTTTTTTATAAAAGACACTAGGTGACAAAATGGCGATTTTAAATGTTCTGTTAAAATGATTATCTCAGTTGGTTTGGTTGTATATCGTCATAGCTCAGTGGTTAAATAATTGGGTTGTGAACTGCAGATCATGAGTTCGAATCCACTTAATGAGTTTTGTTCATATTTACTGTATTAAATTATTGAAAATCATAATTTTTTATTCAAATTTTTTTATCCAAAATTGCTTACTAGTGTGTTTTTAGCCTATTTGACTTATATACTTCTTATGCGTGATGCTATCTATGATCATGATCAGGAATTTACTGATTTGAGAATCTATTTCAAGGTGTAGTGAGCCACCTTAACGATTCCTTCTCTCAAATGAGACATACTGATGTAAAAACTTTGTAGCATATATTCAATTTGTAGATATTTTACAGATATCCTTAAGTTACACATTGCATATTATGTTTGTATTATTTCTGTTCACTATTACGTGTACCTGTAGATATACAATCGTGGGGTTACCTTATATATATATATATATATATATATATATATATATATATATATATATATATATATATATATATATATATATCACTTCTAACTCTATGATCATTATGCAAATGTCAAACTGTATGTTTTTGTTACTTTTTGGATATTCTTGTTTTATATCAACATACTGGGTTTTTGGTGTTGGCTTTTTTTTTGGCTTCATGGACCCTTCACCTCTCATATTGCTGTTACCCAAGAGAGGGATAACTATAAGCTTTTGAACTAAACACTAGTGTTGCAATTACATGTATGAGCGTTAAGTTAAATAAGCATAACTGTAATATCGTCGAAATCAAAATCTTTAACGTAAATAGTTCTTGTTTTACGTGTGAATAAATCAAACTGTAGATATAATAATGATGTGTGTTCTTGTGTTTTTACTCATCATGCTTCTTTAAAAAAAAAAGGAGAAACGGAAAAACTATAAAACAGAAATAAAACTAGCGCATTTCAATATACATGTAATTTGCCAAATTGTTTCCTACATAGCCGATGTTTTATTTTGTAAGTAGGCGTCTGGTCGTTTCGTCTGTAATAGTCTGATTTAATGATTCTCGGAAACTTCATCTAATAAATAATACTATTTTTTTCAAATTTATTTTCTCCTATGTAACTTTACAGCTGGATAGTGTTAGATATCCAATATTCCAATTATTATTGGTCGAGTATGGTTCTCAGTAAGTTGATGCATTTCTTAATTGGTTACAATATAGCTCACTTGTCTTGTTGGCTGCTGGTTTTTTTTTAACCGAACAGTTAGTCGAGGCAAACTTTGTGGATTTGTCTTCGAAAAGAAGTTGTTTTCTTTTAGTCTTTTGAAACGACCCCTAAATCCATGATAACGCGGCGGTACCTGCATGCAGAAATCTATTTATAGATATATGATGTGTATGAAGATAAACACAAACATTTTTTGGAGCTCCGACTTCTTACGGTCGGTGGTCCTGTCAAATACTACTCACGTGTAGAATGGTTGACAAAGCAGCAGAGCTTTACCACGCTGTGTGCGTAAATAATGCGGACAAAATCCTAGAACTCTTGGACAGCGGGGCCAATCCGAATGAATATTACGACGACATGGAAAACATCAGCTCAAGCTCCATCCTCCATGTCTGTTGTGGAAAGGGGCATCTCGAGTCGATCCGGGTCCTCGTGGACAGAGGGGCCGACATTATGTCACGTGACAAATGGCGGATGTCACCATTGATCCACGCCATCATGCCTCAGTTTACGGAAGTGGTTGAATTCCTGGTAACAAGATGCCCGGATGTTGTCAATATGTGCGATAAATTTGGGAAAGCTCCATTGCATTATGCCATTGAGTCTGACTGTGTGGCGATGGTGAACTTGCTGATTTGTTATGGCGCGGATGTAAACATAGGGACAATGAAAGGGATTACCCCTCTCATGTTGTTGTGTTCTAAATCTGACGTACAGAATGACACAGAGATGATTCGTCTACTGATCAACCACGGAGCCCTAGTTAACTTGAGGGACCTGGCGGCCAAACGCAGTGCTTTACAGGTATATACAGTACTAATGGCATACGCTAATCGTCAATCATTTTTTATAATTATACCGGTCTGGTAGGATTGTCTGTTGTAATAGTATATAGATTGTATGTTGTACTAGTATATAACGGATTACATCGGGGAGGCTGGGTGGTCAGTAAATTGCCCACCAGATATATCTACTTTAAAATTTCAAATATGACATTTCGGACATAAACAAATAGATCTAAATCCAAAATATTCAGCTTTGAAATTTAATCTTTAAAATTTTGAATATTTTCCTAGAGCTCTTTGCCTCAAGGAGATTAATACAGTATTATAATGTCCACGACCATCCGCTCCCCTAGATTCACACACCTGACATTTTTCAGTATGCCGCTATTAAGCTGAAAGTTGATGCGGTCGAAATTCTGCTAAAGGCGGGCGGTGACCCCAATACTCTGGACGGGGCCGGGAGGACCCCCATGACTAACGTGATCCGCCAGTGTGTGAGGGCGGACGGGTCCATCCGTACCGACGACTGTATGGCCATCGTCCTGATGCTACTCCACGCCGGGAGCGCTATAAACATGACGATCTGTGAGGAATGTTGTCCACTCATGGTGGCCTCGATTTTGAGGTGTCCAACTTTGGTCAAGTTTTTCTTGGATCATGGCGCGAATCCAGGTATTCGATGTACGTTGTACATGTATTTTTTCTTGATTAAACCATTTTTAAATCGTCTTCAAAAATAATAATTCAAAAGTGACTTTTATCCCAATTTAACAAAAAAAACCAAACGGGATTTCATAATTGTCACCTTGGAATTTATTTAAATCTCTACATATTAGTTTTTAAAAAGTATGATATAAGTTTAAGTTGATATATTTTCAACTTATTAAATGTGAACCCTTAAGCTTTATCTAACCAATATGTCATGTAGACATATATAACGTAAGATTTCAAATATGATCTCGTCATAAGGCAATGAGAAGTGAAGCTGATTAACGATAAATTTAAAGCATAATTTTCGTCAATTTTAGTTGCCTGTGGAATAACTCCCATATTGCCAGCCGTTTGTAACCATGACATCCAGACAATCAGACTTCTGCTGGAATACAACAGTCCTGTCAATCTCCCAGGCCGAATCGTCAGGAGGAGAGAGGAGTTCTATTTTGATCCCTGTGAACTGGCCATCCACCTGGGTTTCTTTGACGTCGTAGAGCTGTTATATGACTATGGCTATAACTTATCGAAGTTCTCTTATCTAGCTGATCCTCTGAGGACCGTTGATACTTCTCTAGCGTTAAAAGAAAATACCCTAGCTCTAGGGCAGCTACGTTCGCTAGCAACTAACCCCCATTCGCTTTTTAAAGTTTCAGCGCTCTGTATTCGTAGAGTTCTACAGAAGAATTTACATGACAAAGTCAGACTGTTACCTCTACCACAATCTTTACAGGAAGACTTGCTTTGTTTAGCTGCTCACTGATAAAAATAAATAAATAGATTAATGGTGAACAAAAGCCTTATCATGAATAAACAATAACTTATGAATAAATTACTCAATTGACAATTTTGAAGTACTTCCAAAAAAGACATATGTTAGTGACTGGTTTGTTGATACTATGTTGTGAATGAATGAATGAATTAACATTATTATCATGTTTAGAGTTTTGGACGCATTATTTACATGTTTGTGTATAAGTGACTTATCATATGTACATTTATCATTCATATGTTTTTGAAGGAAGTTTACCGATGTTCTTGAATAAGGCAATTTATAATGTTGCTTTCCACAAAAGGTATATACTAAAGTTAAATAAATGTATTGCATCAGCTTTAGATAAGTATAAGGAAACATAATAAACCACGTGACATTGTTTTATATCAAACATTGGTGAAATGGAAAAAGATAAAAAAAAAAACCAACAACACTTACTGAAAATTACTAACAGACTTGTGAAAGAAAATAAGTTACATTTTTGTGTCCATGGTTTTTTAAATGAAACGATATCATCCAAAAACAAAAATTGTTTAGATGACCTAAAAGGGGTTGGAACCAATCGTCTCAAATTGATTATACTTATATCCTGTGTGGGATAGACTACATGTAGTAACACACTAAATAGAAAAAAATTTGAAGTGTAAAACTTAATTTTAACTTGGTATTGTTTTAAACATAAACCCGCATTAATTGCATATAAGATGCAACTGCAATTTTTTTCTGTAAGTCTATAGTTTGTAAGACTCTTACCCAAAACGTTTTGGATATATCGAGAGATTAATCTCCGTAACAGTGAGGTTACAGAAAATCTTGTTTACCAAAAATATGTACATGCTTTCATCTGTTGATGTCACTTAAGGTCTAAAAATAATGAATATAACAAAATATCCTGCACAACATTATTGTATTTAAATATATTTAGTATTTTAAATTGAATTCTGAAAAACTAATTATAGCGGTCATGCTTGTTGGCGAGATATTTGTTTTCGATTAAATGCGATGAATGTGAATTTTAAAATGAGAATGGTCTAATCGTAACAAGTAACACGTGTAATTCCGTTTACTTTGACTAACATACACTTTTTTTCATCCAAATAAAGGAATTATCTCTCTTTGAGAAGAACACAAATGACAAAACTACCAAATTGGAGTGCATTAAAATACACTGAGGACCGTCTAATAAGAACCTGCAGCATGTTCACGAAGCTACAATGTATCTTAGGACTATGGTGTGTCCTAAGTACATCTTAGGATACGTCTTAGTCTTTAGTCTGTTTCTCGAAGCTCTCCTTCAGGAACCGCCATAACTTTGTCCTATCTTTAGGACATCACTTACCTTGTCCTAATTAGCTGTAAGATCACGATTTTGGGGGGATATTGGGACTGTTTAGAAGCAATATTTTCTACAATTTTAGCATTTCCGACAAATTCAAATTCATAATCCGGGAGGAGGAGGGGGGACATAATCATTTATTCTATCATGTATGTTCATTTAACAAAATAATTTGGAGATGGACGCCAAACTCTCACCCCCTTCTCCGTTGCTACATGCTTGCCTGGAAAGTGACAAATTAAGCATTTTTTATTGTATTCTCGCTAGTACTGTCTCTATTTGGCGAATGAGAATTATTCACTTATTTGTAAGATCTACATTGTACACTATGTGAGTTACATTTATTTACTTTTGGAAACTATTCAAATGTCAGTGGCTTAACGGTAAATGACATAGGTTTTTAGGAGTCATGCGAGGTCATTCTTATTTTTGATCACTTCATTCTGGAAAAAAAACCTTTAAAAAAATTGGTATGTTGACTAAACTGTATTTATCTAATTTCGAAATATATTACAACTTATTTCATATTTAACATGTTCGTGTATTCTATATATTGCAGATTAAGGGGGAATTGGTTGTATTTGTACATGTAACGTTAAATTCTATGAAAAGCGCGTGTTTATGTATTACATGTACTTAAATTATCAAATGTTAATTTACATTAAAAAATGCACACGTGTAGTTTAAGTAATGTGATTGTAAGCCAATTCTAGCCTGATTCATATTTGTTTTTGTTTTCTTTTTGGATTTTTAAACTAAATTGTTATTGAAAAAAGTAAATCACTCGCTGTGGCCTTCAACTCAACATTCAGGTATATCGACGCGCCGTATTATCAATTGTTTTTTCAATACCTACGTCGACTCGATATATCCCAAAAAACTTGAAATAAAAGATACCACAGAGTTTCATATTTGGATATATTTTACTGGAAATGGACAATGATGGGGGGGGGAGGGGGCGATAAATAATATTTGACAGTATTTATTTGATTGTCGGGAAGGAGGGGCGGGGTTTCTTATGACCACTCTAAGACATATCTTAAGATTTAAATCGAAGCTATCTTAGACGTATCCTAAATTAAGATATCTTAGATTGACCAACTTTTCTTTTAAACAATAAAATATCAACAAAATATGACGTGAAAAAGTATTTGAGTATTGTGAATTTATTTGATAAACAAATTTGAACATTAAGCAATTAAATTTTGAAAGATTTCTAATGCGTTATTTGATTCACTGATGACGATTATTCATTTTAATTGCTCGGTTTTGTATCACCCATTACATTTTTATACGTTTAGTAAAATGCATGCTTTAAAATACTTTATTTTATATAAATTCATCGCCCATGCATTTTAAATATCAGCAAGCCTTGGTCACCTTACTAAGAATCGACATTTTCCGATAAAGAGTTTCAAACACTCCTACTAATGATAATACAAAAATCAAACCCATGTAACTCAAGGGTGGAGGTGGGAGGGTATCGGATTTTCAAGCAGAAAAATAGGAATCGTCTCTGCGTAGTGGAAACTTTCGGTTCTTCACGTGAGTCAAAAAAGTACTGGTTTATGCATGTCTTACCAATGTAAATGAAGACAATGGTGTGTACATGCATATACAAGTACATATAAATTCATGTACAGGTCATTATATCACTTTTTCATTAAGTTTAAATTGCGTGTATTTTTTTCTCACACAATAAGATTATTTGGAACTATCAATGATATTTTCGATCAGATATGTTTCGCTGCACAATATTTTCTTTAAACTAATAAAATTTTCAAAATTGCAAAAGGATTATTTAGATCTACATGTTAATATTAGACGCAAATTTTCTGAAAATTTAGCAAATGGATTTTGCACTCAATGTTTGTTACATAAGCCATGCGTGTTTTTTTTTTGTTCATAGTAAAGTTACTAAAGATAGGCCTCGAAACCCCGCCCCTCCTTCCCGACAATCAAATAAATACTGTCAAATATTATTTATCGCCCCCCCCCCCCCCAAATAAAAATTTCCCCAATGATTCATATATTAGACGGCAAATTTTCTGAAAATTTAGCTGTTGGGATGTCTTAAAGTTAGGATGATTTTTAAGAGGTGTTTTATCTAAACAATAAAATGCTTTCTTCGATGATTCATTGTCATAAGACACACCATCCATGCAAGTTTGGTGAAGTTTGGACCAGTAATAACTAAGATATAATCATCAAAGGGCAAATAAATATGAATGAATCATTGGGGAAATTTTTATTTGGGGGGGGGGGGCGATAAATAATATTAGACAGTATTTAAATTTGATTGTCGGGAAGATTTTTAA
This sequence comes from Magallana ariakensis, assembly GCA_020458035.1. Classification (NCBI taxonomy): domain Eukaryota; kingdom Metazoa; phylum Mollusca; class Bivalvia; order Ostreida; family Ostreidae; genus Magallana; species Magallana ariakensis. The sequence goes on from CM035813.1 coordinate 74,035,359, forward strand.
GAGGTGTCGTAAGTTGGGACGGCTTCGAGAAACTCTCTTATGACTAAGATATGTCCTAAGATAAATCTGAGACATATCTTAGTCTTAAGATAGCTTCGTGAACATGCCCCCATAGTCCTAAGATAGCTTCGTTAACATTTCTGCATACTAATAGCTAACGGTAAGTGGAAAGATTGGAGAAGATCAATAAAATCACAGTGTATGTTTGACGAAATGTTATACAAGTTTATTTTGATACTATGCTGCTATATTGGTAAACTTCTTTATTTCTCAATTAATTCTTATTGAAGATTATAGTGTCGGCTACGTGTACATGTAGTATTTTTGCAACAACTACATTATGCATTTTTCTAATGCCCGAGTAGAAAAAATATTTAAGATTGCCAGAGTACATCCAATTTGAAACAAAAATAAAATTTTCTACTTTAATATATAATTTAAAAGATTTTATTCTTCAGCAAAGCGCATAAAAATGATCAATTGTAGAAATCGTTAGACAAAACAACCCCCCCCCCCCTCCACATCTCGTACGGTGTGATGTGAAATGAAAGACTCCTTAATAAGATATAACTATTATACTTTCATGCTAAATACTGAAATCTGATTGGTTTAGACGCAGTTGATAATCCGTTCTATTGCCCTCAGCGTTAGCGACCCACTTGGCAACGGGTAGCACAACGAATTGTTACATGCGCGTAAATTATGCGCCGTAGAAATCACGTCATTTCTAGATAAAAGCACTAAAATTTTCTCTAAAATGAAGACATTCAGTATAATAAAATAAAGAGTGCCTAATTTATAGGGTAACATTTGAAATTGACACCCCTCGAACACCATTGTCAACCTCTGTATCGCGTCGGTTGACAATGGTTTTCTCGGGGTGTCAATTTTAACTCCCTAACAGGCACTACTTATAATATATAAAATGTCTACATAGTAAAAATCAAGTGATAGATATGTCATGAAACTATATTGTTAACAAATTGCGCAAGGTCATCAAGGTCCTTTAACATTGATTTCCTAAAATGGATAAACACAGAAAACGCTGGAATGACAGATCGAACCTGTATTCAAAAACACGTAATTGGCGACCCATGTAGCCTTGTCATTTTTAATCTCTTTTTTTTTTTTTTGCTATTAGGAGTTGTATTTTTTTTTTGCATATATTTTTTTCCCATTTTTTATTTGGCATATTATTTTTTTAGATCCATACGTACGAGAATTTATGTATATAAACACATGTTCGATTTTCTTTACCATTTAAAGAACAGAAAAAATAAAATGTTAAAGTTTAGGATCTATTCATTAATAAGAGATCAAAGTTTAACACTTAAAGGAACTTTTTATAATAAATCAAACAAAATTAACAGCCGCCGTCTGCGATGTTTTGATTTTTTTCTTGTGTTCTTTAAAATAAATTACAACAAACAAGCCATTTTCGTTCTGTCCTTATCTTTAGTTAACAAATAAAATATACAACATGAGTAATGCTGAATATTCTTTAAATAAATTGCATAAGTAATGGACTTTGCCTTTCAGTCTGGTTTTAAAAAAAAGGGGCTTTCAAATTGGCATTTCAATAGAAATGGATTTTTTAAATAATAGTTTTCCTTTTTTTAAAGATCTCATTAGCCGTCCTCATGATTCTAAGCAAGATACACTTACACGTATATTATGTTTTATTCATTTGAGTGTTTTTTATAATCTTATGGGAATGTATACATAGTTCTGGCTATTACTGCAATGTTAACGATCTCCGATCCTCAGCAATGTTCGATAACTCTAAATTATCCGGAATTATTTTATCCCTACCATAAATCTACCTTATATATAAACATATTTAATCAGTGTTTGAGTGTTAACAATACGCTTATAGACATACAAAGAAGTGGTTGACTTAGTGGCTCCACGGAGATTTAATACCTAGAGCCACCAATGTACCCATACAACCTTTTTTTCTCATTTGATCTCATCTTGTATATATATGTTATTTATTCTATTATATTCATCGTGGCCAAAATTGCATTAACCTCGTAAAATGCATGGATACCATAAAACATTTTTTCTCTTTTATTTCATTTATAATATTTGAAGGATAAATAACATTTTGATGATGAAAAAAAATACTTTGAGGCCGAGGATCGGAGAACCTTAATCAGAATCATGTTTTCGATAATCTAAATTAAAAAGTAAAGAAAAAAATGAAGCTAAGGATTATTTGCAAAAATGACAGCAATGTTTGTGTCACAACTTAAGAGCAGCTATTTGTCCGAAGTAAACTTTGGGACTTCTTTCAGCCTTACCATTAACGTGTAACACTTGGAAGCAATGCGTGCAAAGGCAGTAGAAATAATTGTATCAACAACAAAAAAACCCATGGTTGAAATTGATCTTTTCTTTGATATCGTATACGGCATAAAATCGTACGATTAAACCAAATTAAGAAAATAAGTACCTGTTACACAAAGGCACCATGGATATTCTCCTGGGAGAACGCAAAGGCGTTGTTCGCGATATTAAAGTAATTTGCAGTTTTATATTGTTGAATATCAGTCCTCTAATTTAGAAATTTGATCAACTTGATTTAAAAGAGGGGGCCACATTGCTGGTTGCCTCCCCTGAATTGATACATCGTATTTTATCGGTAAAAAAGGCAATACCTGTGCCTGCCGACCGTCATTAGGGAGCGGGACCAGGTACGGATGGTCGGTTGCTGTTACCGTCAAACCATATTTAATCGTTTCAACAAGGCTCTGATTTATTACGTGCAAACGCGGGTAACTACCGGGTATAAGCAGAGGACAACAATGGCGGATGGGAATGCCGTGTAATGGCAGAGGAAAGAGGGGCTGTCAAACATCGTTATCATCTCGCGAGACCGTGAGAGCGCTGGCCCAGATGTTCACAGATCCTTAATTTGGTAATCTGATCGAGCTTTGTCTTTTCATCCTTTCTGAGTTTTCTGTCTCAGGTAAAAACCTGCTACCTATTCATCTTTCTGTTTCCTTTCCTTTTGGTCCTTATGCATTGTTTAAAAAAATGTCAACTCTTTTATTCTTAAAAAAGGCTTTCCATTTTTTAACATAAAAAATCCGTGATAACGCTTTACAAATAAAAAAAAATGAAATGAGAAAAAATTACAAACGCTTTTTATTTATTTGTTATATGGTGGTCTTTTTTAACATTAACTAAATATTGTTCATTAAAACTTAGGGATATTTTTTTTTAAATAAAATTGCGCCTTATATTATAAGATCTATTTTAAGGTAATCATCCTGTAATTCTACCCTTACTGTATATACTTGCACTTTCATTGTGATGCAAACTTTAACCCCCCCCCCCAAAAAAAAATAAAAAAAAATTGAATTCAACTATTTGCATCATACCGATATCTGTTTCTTCTTATTAATTACATTTCTAGGCAAAGTTTCCATGTGTTTTCTACTAAATCTGATCTCGCATACTTTTCTAATTTTTAAATCTTAGAAACATGCTTTTTTCTAAAACATTTGTAAAAGTTATTGTTATTTTTATTGTAATGTCAGTTAGTCTAGATGTTAAACTACTATCTGGAATCTTCACTGCGTGTTCTTTCTTTATCGGTATAGCTGCAAATTAGATACATGTGCGTGTAAATATCGAGCCTGACGTTAAGAATTTAAACGACAATACGTTAAATTTACTAAATTATCTTCGGCTATAATTTTCAATTTTTGAAAATTCCGATATATATTCTTTTTATAATCAATTTTCATTTACTTTTTATCCTCTTTTATACATGGATATATGGAAAAACAGGGGTTTTTTAAACCTGAATGAACCTTATTTTTTGGACGAGCGAACTGAGGGTTTCTCTGTGGTCTTTTGGTACATATGTATTGCGCTTTGATATTTATCAAACTTAAATATTCCTAGATAACATCAAGGAAGAAATTGATAAATTGACAATTTCTTAATTGACGACGTTGACAATTATTATTACTTGTTAATTTCAGGCGTGACTAAACACACTGACATTTAAATCTCTACAGCTAATACAATAAAGTCAGATTCACCTAACCGATTGACAATTTTAAACAGACTCTTGATCAAACACCAAAATTAAAGAGAGAAAACAGGCTGAGTGTTCTTTGCCATGGATAGAAACAATGCAAAAAAAAAATAGATTGTTTGATATTTTATATTCTTCTAGGACAGTACCTGTTTGTTTGAAATATTTTATCAACCCTGATTACACCAAACGTCTTAAAGTTGATTCATTATTCATTTAAACAATCTCTCTTTATCATATTTTACAGTAATTATATGGGTGTAAAATGTAAATCACATCTTTCAGAACTTCAAATGTATTTAGGATATGAAGCTGTTAACTTGTTTACCGATAATTTAATGACCACGTTTGGCATTAATAATTCATTAACTTGCTAGCGCTAAGTCATTCGTCTTATTGGAGCTGTACAGGAGCCGTAACTCTACAGAAATCAAACGGTCTGAGATATTTATCTTCAAGTTCTTTTTTTCTTTCTCTTTTTTCCTTTTTGTAAAAATGTGATAAAATCATTGTAAATCATCCTCTTCCTCTTTTTACTTTCTTCGATTGTCTATTTTATTTCGGGGTTTTGGGGGGCTTTTTTGCACATAAATTAGAGAGACATATATTTTATCTATCATTTAGATGTCTAAGCATTAGTTTATTGTATTTCTTGGGATTTTTTCTCTTTCTTTTATTATAAATTTTGATAGTACAATATCTGGTAAACCGGAATCTTAAAAAAACAATTCACATTATGTTTTTTTTTTTTAATTGTAGAATGCCTTTAAATTAAAATCGATATCAATTTTGATTTTAAATCAACCTTAACGTCCTTAAATATTTTTACAACAACGGAGAAGAAGAAATATCAAGATGAGAACAAGAAATTGATTTCCTTCTCTAACATTTCCTATGCCTGGCCACTTCAACTCAAGGTCCTTGGACCGCAATTTGTCATCCTCCTCTACAAAAATACCGCGGAAACAAAGAACCGTGGCCATCTGAGGTTTTTTTTCTGAAGAACAGCGCAGTTTTACTACAAGCTAAAAGCCGGCTAATTAAAATGGATGATCATTTCCTTGGGTTTGATGGTAACGATGCGCCGTCAAGGCATTTGTAAAGGGATTCTGTATATTAGATATAATTATTTAATGGTTGGATCGCCGTTCGGACTTATCCACTGTTTATTCTTTTAATCGAAACATTCATTTACCGCGGCGCCACCGGAAACACGTGGTCTCATTAATTTTTGTTGACGATGTCGATGGCGAATAAATTCCTGTTAGCAACTTCCGGTTCGTTGTGATGTCCGTCGCGTGATTGCTAAATCGGCAGAGCTCGGAAAAGGATCGCGATAAATTTCTATTACCTTTTCATTACGGATGATCTTTCTGCGCAGAAGACGCATGGAGCCACTCAGGTGACAGGACGGATTCGTCAGACTTCTTCGTCTTTCCTTCATATATGCATTTCACTGAAAATGTGCACTTTCTTGCTACTTTTACATTGAATTTGAAGACAACGCTAATCTCTTTCTAAGAAGAAAAAAAAATCTTTTTTGTACATTTTGATTGGTCCTTCTTTTTATGGTTTTTTAAAATCATTTTTCTACTTTATTGTTTTCGTAATGTATTGATAAGTAGAAATGTCTTGTTCTTTCATAAAAATTATAGATTTGAAAAAATATATTTTTTTAATTGTGTATGTTCTTAAGTTTATGTGTATGTTTCTCCTTACACGGTTTGTTTCAATGTTATAAAGAATGCAAACACATTTTTTTTCCACATGGTAATCTTTTATTATTTCCACGATTCAGTTATCTGCCCATGTAACTGTAAAGAATTACCGAGAACAAACATCTACGAAATTACAATCAGATTTCAAAGATTGTTGAATAAATTTTGATTTTTTTTTATTGGACTGAGTGAACGTAAAGAAAGGATTACATCTATTCTCAATGCTATAATATTTTTCCTGGTAGGAAATATTTTTTTAGCACTAGATCATCGTCGCAAGCCACGGGTTTTGTGTCCATTCTATAGAATGGACACAAAACCCGTGGCTTTAGACGATGGCACTAGATATGCATGTACCTTAAAATGAAACTGCCTTACGGTTAAATAGATATTTCAAGAAGCTTGATTTCTTGTTGATTTTTTTTCATATTTGTATGTATGTAAAAACTAAATAATAAAGATTATTTTTAAATCAGTATTCGTTTTTATAAAAACGTTACTTTTTTCCCTTTAAAGATAGCTATCGAAGGTTTATGATTGAACTTTTTTTTTTTATTTTTAAAACCCAGTCAAATAAAAAACAACAGAGATAGATTGTGTTATTTTGAAACAAAACACTTTAAAGACGGAAAAAGCCGGTACTACCGTCTTTCATTTCGTAACTCAAACTTTCTAAACAAGAAAGTCAACCCTTAAGCCCTTTGGAAAAAAACCAAGTTCTTTCACGAATTTCCCTCTGAATGATATACATCAGCTCTATGTTATATATTTGAATTTGTACATTGTGATCTACAGTTACATTTTTTTTAATCCGATAAACCAAAAAAAAAAAGGTACATAGTTCTGATGGATTCTGTCCTTAAATCTACGATCGTCTTTCTAAGGTCAAGATAATAAAAACCTTATTGTATATAGCCTCTTCCTCTTATTGTTTTATGGAATCATCAGAAGCTGACATAAACACCAATGTTATTTCTGATTGTAGTAGGCTAACAAATAGCATTGGTTTGAAATGGAGATTCTTAACAGATGAAACCAGATAGCTGTGGTAGCTACTCAAATAACGGCAATTTTGCAAGTTAATCGCTTTAACGATGATTACTGGCGAGATCGCATTAGTCAACACAGCCCGAGCGTGGTCGATGACATTTTAACGCTCATCATTTAAGATTTCAAGTCTCGCGAGACGCGAGAGCACAAAGAATACTGACATCCTATTGGACGGCTTGTTATTGCATTCAATGGCCGCGCGCCGTGTAAACACATTTGTCTGTTTGCCACTCGCTCTCCCGGGAAAGGCGCTCGTCGGAACAGCTAATGGTACCATTTCGATTGGTCATTGTTCTCTGGGCTTTTGATGCACGGGCACGCGTCACGCGTCAGCTAATACATTCATATCTAGTTGTGTTGAAATTCGTACACTTATATTTAGAGACTAAATCATTTCAGTCCTAGATTTGTATCATTAAACAAAAATGCTGGTGTACTGCATTCAAATCAGTTACAAAAGCAAGACATTGACACTGATTTTTATCTCTATGTGTAGGATGATCATAATGATAAAAAACATTTGATTAACATCTTAATTTTTCACTTGACTTGCTTATCTTTTTGGAAATAATTCGTCACCTAATTCCATGCAAAACTAATTAAGAAGGATCACCTGATATTTTGTTTTTAAAATAATTAAGAACTATTATGTTTCATTATGTAATTTTCCTATACATAATACATTATCATTATGCTTAAATGCTTTTTAACTTGTCTTGAATATTAAATTTTAAAAGAAAACTATTGTTGCCTCTTTAATAACATCAGCACAGAACACAACCCTGTCTGAAACAAATAGCGAATGATTAACTTCCAAAAAAGGAAAATATTAGAATTGCAATGATGAAATTCTCAAGAGATCTAAAAAACATGCATATATATGCAAAACGGCCTGAGTATCAGTCAGACATCCAATTACAATAATGCACCGTTCGGGAGCGATAGCAACACAGCGTGAAAGTTTTGTCCATTTGTAATCCAAGTTGCTCACAAACGGTTGCTACCGGAACCAGTTCCCCTCAAATGTCAGTTCCGTAACGACCCCGCCGGGGATTTTACTCGCTGTACTTTCCCGTCCACGGCGACTCCTGATGGTATCTGATAGATAGAGAAAGTAGGACATCATTGGATATCATTGGATGGGACCCCTCGGATCATCGTAACAAATTAATTGGCCAAAGGTCCCCCATTGAAGTGACGAAAACCTCGGCTTTATCGACTCTTGGGTGCAGCCGGGCCGCCGGATCGCTTTTCCTGATGACATCTTCTTTGTAACATTGATGGGATTTTTTGCCGTCGTTTAGTAAACATTATTAGTTGGGAGTCTATTAAATCTTTGGCTATTTGATGCCGATGAAATAAACATATGCTAACAATTTAACAACGACATGCTTCCGTGGACCATGTCTTTTACTCTGGGTTCAAAACACGCTTTGAAATTCATTCGATTTCCTTAGAGATTTGAACCACCGAACACAAAAGTTGTACTGTTAATAAATCTGTTAAAACGGCTCGTGTCGACTCCTCATAGCGGGTATCATATAACAAAGACATTACGGAATTAATTAAAAGCAGGACAGTTATTTGAAAATGGACAGAAAACAAACTCTATGCCTTTCTTGTTCTCGCACACGGGCTTCTTATCATATGATATATCATATAAAAACAAGTTAATGCAACCCATTATAATATCTGATTATCGCAGTTCCTAGCGACATCTAAAGAACTGAAGAACAGAACGAACCTTCACTATTACAAGTTTTACCAAATATGCACATGAAACAGTATCTTACTCTTAGATTTCCGAAAAATGTCTCTTGACAATAAAATGTCGACATACAGGGGCAAATGTGTTAAATATTAATTCAAAGGGCAACTACTCTAATTTAAAAGTAACTCCAAATGGCAACTACTCCAAATATTTTAGGAAGTTTTTTGTATTAAATAATGAAAATGTCATATTGCCGAATATTAATCTCACCAGACGGACATAAAGAAATATCACTTGTCATGTTTTAACCAAAGAAAGTGTGACATTTCAGTCCGAGAGAAAACAATTCGTATTATTATACTTTCATGTTAAATACTGAAATCTGATTGGTTTAGACGCAGTTGACAATCCGTTCTCATACCCTCAGCGTTAGCAACACACTTGGCAACGGGCCGATAGAACGAATTGTTACATGCGCATACATTATGCGCGTACGGTTCGCCGTAGAACTCACGTCTTTTCTATATAAAACCAGTAAAATTTGCTATAAAATCAAGACATTCAGTATAATAAAATAAATAGTGCCTGTTTGGGAGGGTACCAGTTGAAATTGACACCCCTCGAAAACCATTGTCAACCTCCGCTTCGCGTCGGTTGACAATGGTTTTCTCGGGGTGTCAATTTCAACTGGTACCCTCCCAAGCAGGCACTATTTATATAATATTAGTACAGTGCCATCTATGTACCCGGTCAACACGTCATATTAGTGCGTCATAAACGGTCAAACCGGTAAGAGTCATAATCATTACTTATAAAAAAATTAAATTACTGTAGATTCTTAATTAAGAGGAATTAATTAATATCCACGTAAAATCGCGATAAGTACATCTCGCTTTCATTTTACGGACAGATGTAAACTAAATGGAACGATGATAAAAACTCGGCGTTTTCGATTTTATACTCTCGCGATTTGATGCAAAACGGTTGAATCGCGGAATTAAGTACTCGCGTAAAATAAGGAATTTACAGAATAAGTTTGTTTCTATAACAAACATGATTATACCCCGGACCTTGATTGTCCTTGTTGATGTGTATTTGACCCTAGACTACAATACTAGCCGGGTAGAGGACATATGTTTGTCTATGGTCACATTGAATACGGAGTGTGGTACATATTTTAACATGTAATTTTGGTTTAATGAGTATCGCATGCATCTAAGATGAAAAAATAAATAAAATCACTAGTATAAATAAAACGAATAAAAGTGTTTCGGTAAGATGCAATAAGGGGCCCTTTCAAGGTATGATTAAGGCTGAGTAACGGTGATGGTAATGGGATGTAATAAGGGACACCTGCTTGTATTAATATCAGGAACGTAAAACATATACTGTACTCTTCAAAAAGATATAATGTAAACCTACTTTTATTCGCGTGCGAGAAATTTTCGCGAGGTTCGCGAGAGCCTTGACTTTGCGAATATTTCTCGCCGCGAACAAGTCCTTGTAATAACAACACGGGTCTGGATAAGGCTTGGTCGCGAAAAATAGAAAAATTGCGAACCAGTTGATCCCGAGTAAATCGCGAGATAAAGTCGTCGCGATGAAAAGTGGGTTACAGTACTACTTGATATTTATTTCATTGTGACCAGAATCAGGAGTAGTTACTATTGGCTGGTGTTTTTATGAAAAGTGGTACATTTTCAGTTACAATACAGAACTTCTGAAACCAATATTATGCATCCTTTTTTTAATTTCGGATTTTCTTTTATCATTAAACCGTGATAAATTATTTCCTTTTGTATCGTTCAGCACCTGCATCAGAGATAGTACATGTATATTTTAATTTGATTGTCAATATTTATTTTTAATTCCATTTTATTGATCCCTCGTTCTCATTTGAGAAATCTCTACAATTAATCTAATGAAATGAAATCCGCATGTTCATTACGGGTTTTATTGTTTATCTCTATAACAAGAAAACGATTCTATCTCCCCGTAGTATAGCCATCAAAAAGCCAACCCCGGCACGATTGAGTGGAATAATGGCGCCGAAGAGATTCAATTTCACGGAGCAGACGATCGATGATGGCGCGTGTTTAATTTGTACAAATGTCAAACGGCACGCTCCTTCCCGCTCCCCTCTGTCACTGCTCGGAAACCCTCGCCCAATACGGAAAACTCTAGAGGATTTCTCGGAGCTCAAATGCACAAGTAGATTATTGGTAAATTTTGGATTGTCAAAATGCATCAGTATATCAGTATCAAAACCTTATCATATGTTATTTTAGAGGACATATTCTAATTTTTCGCTAAGCTGCCTATTTTTCTGTCGGTTTGGTAGGACTCATTCAAGGCTGTATAAATTTTGTTTGACTAATTGTCTAAGGCACTGGACAGTATTATGCATAATAGTATAGACATGTCATATTTAAATTAGAATCTAATTCAATTTTGAAGTCCTTCATTGTTTAAAACAGCCGAAGAACTGTTCATATTATTATGAAAAAAAATACTCTCATAGTGTGTCTTAGTACATGTAACTATAATTGTATAATTTCATTCGAAAGAAGAAAAAAACCATCCCCTGGTAAGGAAACGTCAAGACAGAAGACTTAATGGAGACGACGGACGAGCTCCGTCTTAATCTCAGACATCCACGATTTAGCATCGCACGTCACGGACGGCCTGTGTAAACGCTAAACGGAAATGGAGCAAAAACCGGAAGTAGCAAGACATTATCCGGGTAATTTCTCACCGGAAATCCCTGTCACTGAAAACCAAAAGCTGCATCTTCTAATTAAAATGGATGGTGGAAATGTGTGTAGCCTTGTTTGTACAAATAGCTGAGCACGTCCATTAACGAGCCCCGCTAATTCTACATTGCTGATCACTAGGTTCACTTCAAAACAAAATAATGACAATTTTACTTTGGTCGGCAACAAGAATAACTTAAGTCGAGTATTTATTATCATCATTATTATGCATGCCGCATAAGGGTGTAAACTAAACGAAAACCATCATATTGAAATCAAATCAATCCTATTCTTTTAGTAGCATCTATTAACCATGGTTCCACTCTTTTCTTTAAATTTTGGTGAGATGAACGCGATTTTGAGCTAGCGTGACGTGCGAAGTATCATGGCAACCAGAAAAAAACCTCATCAAAGGTAGCAGAACAAAGGGAATGGTTAATTAAACAATATTTACTCCTTCGTCAGAGTTTGTCTTATTTCGGGGAAAACGCTCCGTAAAAAAGCGACATTTCTCCGCGTCGGATCTCGTGAAGCGAGAAGAGAAATGAATAAGTAAAGAGAGACGCACGCTTTAGTGCCACGCGGAGAAATATTAAGTACCTTTACCTATGCATATTTTTAAAGTTTATCAAAAGACGTATTTTCTGCTCAGTGACTTCTTCTGATATGTAGTAATAAATCTTCTCAAATTCAATTGGTCTCTTTCATGCATTTTTCATGGGCGCAATCTGTTTCGGAAATCTTAAGATGTTAAATCTGAAATTCGATAATGAGTCTTGAAGATTAAATAAAAGTGACATTGAATCGATTCAGGTAAAGCATGGAGGCTTCTGGTGCACACTTGTCCAAAACAAAAGTTCTGCTACAATTTCTGTCGCTGAAGTGTATTGCACTGAGTTCAAATTTACATTTGACCACTTAATTAAGTTTTGAGATAGGTAAAATATGTCGAAGAGAAGTAAATGGCTTGGACTACTTGATAAGTATAAGAACTCTTCTTCTGGGCCATTTCAGTGCTCTGGCAAAGCGTTATATTAAATGAACTGAGTAAGTAAATCGTAAAGCTTTTAGTTAATAGTTTTTTAATGAGCTCATGAGGAACACAAGTTGGCATATCTGCAAACAATATAAATACTTTATCCAATTCCAGATCTCATGATCAAATTTTCGCGGGACCAATATTTCACAAATAAATCATCTCTTGAAATAAAATTTGGGAAGACAATATCAACAAGTTTGCCACATATATTAGTAATTAAGATGAACTTATTTCTAAGATTTATTATTATACGGTAAGTGCGAGTTTGATGAATAAAAACTAACAATTTTTATACGATTAAATTATGGCATGACCATTTTGCTATTTATACCAAAACCATAAATAAATATTTACTTTAGTTGAGAAATAAAAGTTGATCTCTAATCAAAGACTGTAAGAGATTTTTTAAGTACATGCATTTTCGATTTTTAATTCGTTTTTACTCAAAGTATTTGAAGAATTACAAGGTGACTTTTTTACATATAATATTTCTTGATTATAATGTATGGAATTTTTTTTATTTATTCCTATTCTTTCTCTATAAAAAAAATGGTCTTTTATCTTTTTTTTTATTTATTTATTTACAATAATTTTACATTAATTGTTTAAATAAGATTTTGAGATTTTTTCTGACAATTCTTATTAAGAAATATTAGAAAGATTTATAAAATGTGATAAGGGTTCAATCGATAATTTTAAATAAATATATATACTTTGACAGTAAACGAAAATCGTTTTGATTTTCTATATCTTAAATCATGTCGTGTGTAGGGTTTAATAATAATTTTGAAAATGAAATCATCATTATCAAATACCTTCCCTTTACTATGGTATTGAAAAATTATTAACCGTCGAAGCAACAATTTGCTATCACATTTATTATTACTAATTATATTAAAATATTATTGTTTATTATTACACAATTCTTTGAGGAATGGGTATGCTGAGCTTTATTTTAATTTCTAGCTATATGTATATACGTGCGGATAGGTCGCCGGAATCAAAACTGAATTCCAATTTCAAGTTAAGTCACGCTCAGCTAAAATGTCAAGCGAGAGAAAAAAAAATTAAAATGAAATTAAAAAAGAATACGAAATGAGAAATGAAATTAATTTTTCCCTGTTTGATTGCAAATAATGCATCGTTTGAAAAACAGTGATAAGATGGAGAAAATCCAAGCGAACGGGGACAAAGCCGCAATGTTCTGAATACAATACTTCCAGTGATTTTTACGCCAAATCATCCTTGAGCCCGACGTCTTGAGAACTCTTCAAGTCACTTGAAAGCTGTCAGAAGAAATAGGTAATGTCCCTGTCACCGGGAGAAGCTCTACAAGAGATTTAATATAGCAAACATTTTAAGGCGGTTGTTAGAACTTCCATTGTCCACATCAGTGGCCCTACTTTCATATCTCCTTTTTGTCAGCGTTAGAAGGCTTTTTGTGCATTTCTTTCCCCGAAGAATGGAACTACAGTGCGGAGTCCGCCATTTTTGTTTTTCAAAAAAGGATACCCTCTGTCTTGAAAGTGAAGAAAGGTCTCTAGAATGAACAAACTACTCAAAAAACCCGATGACGTGCAATAGAAATTATTCCGTTATTCTGAAAGTTTTAAGCAGTGAAGTACCTATTCTTTGAATCTAAATACACTTTTACTTCAAGTGATTTTCAAAAGTGTGGGAAAAATTAATTCTTATTATTTAATGAACTTTTAGTTTAGACCGAGAAAGTAGTCAATTATGTCACTGAATAATATTAAGCCTCTCATAGGTGTGCAGTAGAAATATAAAGTATACGTGTACAATATACGCTGTTTACTTAACTCATTTCCAGATAATGCGCTTGTTATAGAAGGTTGGGTACATTATGGTTGTCACATAAAACTATATAAAAATTCTTGTGAACCACAAATATTGACAAATCTTCAATAAACTTCGCTGGTGCAAACCCAGCCTCTGAACTTCTTTTGAAATGTCCTGACATATTTTGTTTATAATCCCAGCTTTGCGTCCAAATTCTTCAATACATTTCTTACGAGGGCATGAACAATTTTGGCAATTGTCAATTTTCATGCACTTGAAATCTTTCAAGTATGAAGAGGAGTTTTTCTTGTGTGTGCATTTCTATTTTTTATAATCTTTTTATCTTGTTCTCAAATAAAATGTTTTGAAATTCGTACTTTGAAATATTTACTACGCGCTTTTTTAAATAAAAAAAAATCAAAACTTAATTTTCAAAAAGTTTTATCAAACAACTATATAACAAATTAAATTATTTTAAAAATAAATGAGTCGTTCAGGAATCGATGAAAATTATATAATTTTAAAATGAATGAAGTTAACTCTCTCTCTCTCTCTCTCTCTCTCTCTCTCTCTCTCTCTCTCTCTCATGAAAGATTAGAGATAGAAACTAAAACCGATTTCGTATAAACATTAACAGCGTAATATAGCCGCGAACAATGAATTAAAAACCGAACATCAACTGCAAAAAAGCTGACATTTCGTTTACGTTAAAACTCTAGAGAAATGAAAAAGGACAACTTCGTTTAATCAAGTTAAAAAAATTGATGAATAATTGATCACCCTGGGTTGTTGGTATCCCCCTACAATACCTGATATCTAATGTGTGGCGGTCCCCAAGGAAGCTTTGGACAATTAACTGCTCTGCGATGAGGAGCGCGCGAAAGGTCGGGATCGGGAAGCGAGCCGGTGATTATTTACCTTGCACTAATGGCTTCTATCCATTCACTTTCATAATGCTGCTTTCGAAATGACTGTTATTACAAACTGTCGGATTTTATGTAATGAACACATGACTTTCGTCATTTTTAATTGACAATAAAACAACAACTTTTTTTCATTTGTGGAGCACAAGAGAAGTGGGGAATCCAGCGGTGTTGAAGGGAAGAGCAACGCTACGCCCGGTAGTTTGATTTGAAAAAAGATTCATTTCCATATCAGCTTTAAAAGAAATATAACAATAACAAAGGGAAAAAAATCGTACGCGTAAATACCCTCAATTTACTGACGATTGCTATTCATTATCATTCATTTTACTTTTAAGTTTTTTTTTATTTTGTTTGTATTACATTAACATTATTATTCGTACTACAGAAAACGGTATAAGTACATGTAATCGATTGTAATAGGTTGTAATAGGTGGCGGCTGTAGTAATCTAGTTTTACATTGCGGGGGTAGTAAATTAGTTATAATAAGTTGCAGGGTAATAATTCAAATATGAATAGCAAAGTTGCGGGGTAATAATTCAGTAATAGCTAAGTTCCGGGGTAATAATTCAAATATTAATAGCAAATTTGCGGGGTAATGATTTAGTTATAGTTAGGTTTCGGGGTAATGATTTAGTTATAGTAATGTTTCGGGGTAATAATTAAGTTAGAGCTATAGGTTGCGGGGTTCATCTGTTGGTTTTACTTGCTACCGTTGGCTATTAGAGTGACGCTGCAGTTGGAAATACATTCAGTATTCAACTCAGAACAAATATACAGATAAAACAGACTCGGTTAGACATGTGAGCCAAAATCTTAGCACCTGATGACAACATGTGATGTGAAATTATTGAGAGAACAGCTGTGTACGTTTATAACAAAGATATTATACCAAGTAGTACTGAGTATGTCCTCCATGAGTTTCAACCTAAACAACTTTCACAACTTTTTTTTATCCTAATAATTACTATACATGTTTGTATATGTTTATATTTTTGAAGCGCTGACCCAATTTACATGTATACATTGTAATTCAAAACTTTCATCATGTACCGTACGGTTAAACAGTGGTGTTGAGATTATATAATGTAAATTAACTTAATTGAGCAATGCGCTGAGTGAAAAAGTGAAAGTTGTACAAGGTCCTTGTTTTTGTTTGGATAAAACCTTAGTGTCACTGCAAGGCCTGGGTGAATGTATTTGAAAAAAAAAGATGCCTGTTGATATTTTTACAAATGCCATCTATTTGTTTAAAGATAGCGAATTAGAAGTAATTTCTTTTTAAAATATAGAAAAAAATTACCAGTGTCTCAATGTATGAAATTAAGCGTCAAAAGTTATTTCATTTCCTGCAGAAATGATTATTTCTAAATTTCTGTGTTGCCCCAGTATTGTGTGTGTTTTATGCACTGTCTGTAAGAGGTGCAAGCCTTTCCTGTCTTTTGTGCGGAGAATTACGCGAAGGTAACATTCAAATCACTTTGAAAGAGTGCATATTGATAATTGTAGTGTAATATTAATCATTTACTTAACTTTAATGTCAGTCGATATTAAAAGCGTGAATTTAAATTTACATTACTGATTAAATGAAGTTTAATTGAGAAAGCACCCACTGCTCAACTGAGGGGCTTACACAAGAAAGAAACCATATTGGCTAGAGAGTAAATACCGCGCCGGGGTCTTATTGAAAAAGACACGCGGGTGAATTATGCCGGGTACTTTTTTAGCTTTTGGATACAATTGAAATAGTTCCTCCTTTAAGAAGGACATCACACTGGGTTAGTCATAAAAGAGCATGTAATTAGCCGTCGATCATTTATTGACTCGCAGGCCCTTATTGATAAATACATATATCAATTATTAGCATCCAGAGAGCAAAAGAATCTTTTTTAAGATCGAGCGTATATCAAACTTGAGTAGTTTACGGAAAAGTGCTTCTTTCTTCTGTAACACCTGCAGTGATGACAAGGGATTTGACGGACCACGCCCCTTCCATTGGCTAGCGTCCCCGACACATGGTGAGCCTTCGCTTGGGGGGCATGTCCAAATTCAATTTATTTCATTAAAAAATTCAATATATTACTTCATTTTAGATTATTTAAAACACATTTTGTGAAGAAAAGTTGTCAAGTTTTTCAAGTTAATTTGCAAAAATCATAGTAAATGTGTTTATAACCATATGACAAGCAAGACGATTTTTTTGTTTTCACTATATAGCCATTGGAAATTAAAGGCATGTATTAGTCTTGGTAACTTCGTACAATTTTCTTATATTACAAATAATGTATTCAATTATTTAACGTATTTATTCGTCTAAAGTACAGGTTTCCACTGCGCATCACTTTAGAACCATTTTAACAAGACCTTGGACTTTCGATATGACGTAACTATCTATTTCTTGCGTCAAAAAAAGTTTTAATGACGCTGGATTCAAGTGAAATATACACAGATTGCGTAGTCTTAGCTCAAAAGCCAGACAAATCTTGTTGATTTCACAGAGCCTTGGCTGAGTGGCCAGCAATGAAATAGACAGGCCTACGTCACATTGCTGTTTGACACAACTACCCAAAGTCCAAGCTCTTGTTAAAATGGTTTTATTACGAAAGCGAATGTCATTTTCTCGATCGAGTCGCTTAAAACTCGCGTCAAGTGCTCGAGTCTAAATTCTGTTAAATCGGTTCGGTTTGGCAGTGTGTGCTACACCGGCATCGATCCTCTAGTATCCGATGACTGAGAACACTGAGACTTTGGAGAACATTGCCAGCACTTGTGTCCAATATGTACATATACATACCGTGCTGCACTACACAAGCAGCGCTAGCTAAACCAAATAATTAATCTTCCAGGGGCTTCTATGTGGATGAAACCTATATATGTTAAACAAGAGGACAGATCCCAAATCCTAGTCGGTTACCGCACGAAAAAGAACCTTAATTAGTCAATGGCTTAACGCCATAGTCCCTACTTCGTAACATTTTAAGGAAAATGATTCCGAAAAAGACCTAAAACAGTTAAACACTTCCTAATCAATGAGATTAGTTAATCAATTAATCCCGATTAATTTGTTTAAAGAAAACAACAAATATATCATTATTTGTGTCAAATGGACCAAAGGGTTCCCAATTTTTATTTTTGTAAGAGTAAGAATTTTTTAAACTAGTGAAATAACCCCTCAATGTTTTGCCATCTTCCATATTACTTAAAGGTGTCAACTTATAATGCATTGAGATTGATCTTTCAATGATTTTTCAATGATGATAATATGTTCTTTATGCACAGGTGTGAAGATTCGGTAGGTGCAATCCTCTCCACGTTACTCAATTAACGCTGTGTAAACAGGCACTGTTGTCAATGGGAATACAATTTAAATCGGGCTTGGAAGAAAAGACGATCGGGAACGTGATGTCAACAATTGAAAATTACCATGTTGTTCGAATGAGCAATCGTTTTCAAGCGTTTAACATGAACCATGTAAGAAAAAAAATGAATAATTGTGTGTGTTGGATAAGAATTGGACAGTGAAAATGCGCAAATAATATGTTTGATTATATGCTAAATGATATTTGTTTTAAAAATTCTCCCTTTTTTTAAAATTTTGATTCGAAAAATTCCTCACCAGGTAAAGTACCATCCTTACAATAATTGACAAATTCCAAACAGGTGCTATTTAAAAATGTGCAAATTAAATTCTCCTTTTGACTATACTATTAATGTTTCGTGATCTGAACAAAATACAATCAGCTACCAAACTTACATATTTTGTTTAGTTTGAATTTTTGCATCAATACTGGAATATTATAAAAAAAAAAAAAAACCAACAACACAAAAACACAACATGATCGGTTAAGAGTTCGATAACAAAATCACAGAATATTTCTTTTCCCTTTGTTTCATAGGCTAGACTATAATAAAGACATAGTTTAGTTAGCTAAGGGCGCTCACATATTCTGTATCTATCTTGGGGTTTCAGAAGTGACAGAATTTTGCAATTCGATATCTCTGGACTGTAACTTCGATCATTGTATTTTGGACTTTTACAAAAAAAAACCTTTTAAATTACATTTTATAATATGCATAGTTAAAGTTGGTAATTGTTTTCAGTGCTACTGAGTTCATCTTTTTATTTCATTATATTACAGGTAAAGATTGTTATCTAAAGTGGCTTTACAGTAAATTTTTCATCATTTGTATTGGTCAAAAAAGACAGAAATTAGCTAAAAAGTAGTCGTGAAGATGTGCGTTAAGCTCCTACAAGTCCTTCTTGACTTGCTGCTATCAATGACAAGTGTGGGCGCCTAATCCCCCTTCCCCTCTCTCTTTTCCCCCTAAACTTTTTATTTTCAGTAGATTCCGGTGTCTTTTAAGTAAAGACTTTTTGCCCCATCATAATGTTAATCTTCTTTACTCGGTTTAAATGATGTATAGTACTGCACTGATATGACTGTCTAAATCTCTGACCAAGGTTAAAGCTAGGTACTGTTTTACAGGTCCCCCGGGACAGATAAAAATATAATCCGTAACATCAAACGGAACAAGTTTTTTTTTCTCTATCTGATAATTGACATACAACATAGCAAAAAAATCCAAGTCTCCCTGTAACCCTCATTGGTACTGACAGGTAATGGACAAAGTACTGCTATTCTATTTCAGAACACTTGTGATAAAATCTGGTTGTATTTTGACAAACTGACCCGTGGAGCGCTCGCTGCTTTGTCATACAATTTCGCTGACCATCCTCTATCGTGACTGTCCCTTTTAACAATTTTAAGGGGGTGAGAAAATGATCATCGCCGCATTATTAGCCTTTTTACGGTGCGCCTAATCGTTTAAATCGCTAATAAACGATCTGAGCTCCTGCAAGGCGATTAGGGGACTAGCTGTGATGATTCCTACCGTCCCGAGGGCATCCGAATGACAATGTACGGGATTCGGTCAAATGTGGCATGAACAATACGGTCTTTTATCGCTAAGTGTTTATTAAGTTACACTTCTAGTCAAAAGAAAGTTGATTCTGGTGACTGAATTCACACATTTTTGCAGCATATGGGCAGGCAAAGTGTCAGGTTGACCACTGAATCAAACACTCATGTCTCTGGCTTCTGTCAGGGAAAACATTTCACTAATACGTTCTATTTGGTATTTTTTCTTTACCTTGTGTACCAACATATTAAAATTGCTGGATAAAAAGGTGGGTTTTTTTATTATCATAGGAACGGGATCTGAAATGTGCTTAAATTATTATTATACCGTTATACTTACATTAAAACGGAAACTAAGGGATAATAACAGTACTATATTCCGATTAGTATCATACTTCATTATGTACACTATATAAACAAAGAAAAAAATTACTACCTGTGTTGTGCACGTAGTATTTCTTATTTACAAGCTTATCAAATCTACAGAATTAAAATAAGCTTAACAAATCTACAGAATCAAAAATATACCCCATTCATTTAATACTGTTTTTGAACTATGAAATATCAAAAATAAAGACTCAAAAATATTTTGCACCTATTATTTACAAACAAATCAAACTACAGATCTGAATTGCATTCTTATTTTTATTCTTAATACTACATGAGTTTCAAACATCATAACGTATCAAAACTACAAATTCTAATAAAATTGTTATGTGTACCTAGTTCATATCTATATGCTAACATATCAAACTACAAGATAAAAATATATATTTTATATTTTCTGTCCTCATATAAACAAGAACTTATTTGTATGTGCATATATATATATATATATATATATATATATATATATATATATATATATATATATATATATATATATATATTTTTTTTTTTTTTTTTATTTATTTTTTTTCCCCGCCATATCGAAATCACATTGATGCTGACGTATAATTTTTTCTCTTAATTTTAGAGCTTCAAGTACATGCATATTTTGCCCTTTGCAAAAATTGGTTTAACTTGTTATTTAAAGGAAATTTGTAACAAGGAAAATCGAATGTGTTAAAATAAAAACCAAAAAAATTATTATCACTTACCTAAAATATTTGAAAAATGTGAAGATTAACAACATATCAGAGTAGATATAAAGAAACGACTTCATTGTATCAAATGATTGTTATATTTAACATAGTTGTTAAAATCATAAATATTTTCATTCACAACGGGCGTTTTAGGAAAAAAAATATGCAAAAATCCTTTTTGTTTTTCATACACAACTTGTCCGCTACATACGATTCAGGTTTAGAAAAAAAATCCCCGGAAATACAAATTTAATAGTTGAACTATGCTTTATACTTATTCAGAGGTATAAAATTAAAACATTATTTGTAAAGAAAGCGACGATATCATGGCAGTGCGGGGCTTATAAAACTGGTGTTATGGTGCTAATTGTTTATTGTTATATATTTTTTTTCATATGATTTCTTACTTGAACCTTCTCTGTCGATTACGACCCGATATGGACTAAGAGTGTTACTTTTTTGTAATTTACGAAAAAAATGAAGACATACACCTGCAATATTTACACCATCAATTTGGATTTTTATGTCGAATTAATAGAAGTTTTTTACTCTGATAGAAGACGATCATAACCCGCTACGGTCTCTCATTAACTCTCTACCCGTACAAAAGGTAGCTATTTACACATTATGTCCCGTTTATACAGCCGATTCTTTAGAGGCAGTTTGCGTGCCTCAAAAATTCGCTAACAAGCAAGAACCCCCTAGGATTGAGTGGAATCTGTCGTTTATGTTTCCTGCAGTAGTTCCGCCTCATTCTCACAATCCACGTGGAGTTTTCTCCTAAAATGGGCGGGTCGTCAATAGCTAATGAAGTCCATTAAAATGACTGCGGTCTGCAGTCAAGATGCAAAGTGGTCTCTGATTGGTCGATTAAACGGTAGCATCGGTCGCCCATTTATGGGATGAACCTATCCAAATCAATGAATCTTGTTGGTTTATGATGATCTTACTCTAAGAAAAACTCCCAAAAATTATTTGGGATAATAAATTTATTGACTTGCTCACTAGTTCCGCGTCGAGGTACATTTAAAGTTAACATGTAAATACCAAATTTCTTCACTTTTCTGCCGGCGTTGGATCACAGAAAACACAATTTGAGGAATCTTGGTGTTTTCTTTTCACAGCTACGAGAAGGTAATCATTACTTTTAAGTTTTCTACGAAATGAATTTTAAAAAATATAATTTTAACTATATGACTATATAACTTATAAAATAATTTTGTAAGTATTAGTTTTATTAACTAATTCATTTCTTTTAATTTTAGACTACTGTATTTTAAGAATAAACTAAAAAAAAATATTTTTTTCCAATTAAGATTTGTTGATATTTTTTTGAATTTTGAGATGCAATTAATTTGAAAGAATGCGTTTTTTATCAAACAATTATTAATTTTATTTATAAATTTTTGGTGTGTTATTTGAACAGGAAGAGTAAAAATGGAGACAATGGGAGCGATTTCCCCGGGATCAGAAAAGGAAAATTCCTGCAAGAAACCAAAGTTGTCGTTTTCAATAGAGAATCTTATTGAAACCAAATCTTCGGAAAATATCACAAAGGATGCTGAAATAACATCTCACTCTGCTCCAACTACCAAACGGAGAGAGTCCTATTCGGACGCCCGGGAAACACCGAGTACGACAAATCCGGATAATGAAGGGGAGCACCAGCGGGAGATATCCCGGACTTTTCTACACCGGACAGGAGAGCCGTGGCTGGAAAATGGACACTCTTACCGGAAGCGGAAAAGTGATTATCTGCGGACAATTCACGACCAGAGTGCGGCCATGTTGGGCTATGGTCCCGTTGTACATCCCGCGTTTTTGTTCGGACGGACTTCGGTGGAAGAATACCAGGCCTATCTGTTTCGTAACTACTCCCTGCTGCAGCAGCAACTGTCCCCCGTGCCATCCCGGGACTACACGTACGAATGGCTACGAAACAGCGGCGTTTCAAAGTTCAACTCTCTCAAGAGTAAAAATTTTGATATACCGCCCTCCGAACCGAAACAACGCGAGCTTCTAAAGAGAAAAACTGAAAGTAAAGCTAAGGTTGTTAATGCGACAGAGGAAGGAAAATCTTGTGCGGAGCAACTATCATCCCGAAAAGACAACGACAAAAGTGATAGCGACAGTTTAAGTAAAGTGAAGAAAGCTGCGATAAAGACCAACAAGACCTTTACGTGTCCTGAGTGTGGGAAAGTCTTTAACGCCCACTACAACCTGACCAGACATATGCCAGTCCATACTGGGGCACGGCCATTCGTCTGCAAGATCTGCGGAAAAGGTTTCCGCCAGGCAAGCACCCTGTGTCGTCATAAGATCATCCATACGTCCGAAAAGCCGCACAAATGCAACACGTGCGGCAAAGCTTTCAACAGGAGTTCAACCCTCAACACACACATGCGGATCCACTTGGGCTACAAGCCTTTCCAGTGCGAGTACTGTGGGAAGGGGTTCCACCAGAAAGGGAACTACAAGAATCACAAACTGACGCACAGCGCCGAAAAACAGTACAAATGTAACATTTGTAACAAGGCCTTTCATCAGATCTACAACCTTACATTCCACATGCACACTCACAACGACAAGAAGCCATTCACGTGCCACATGTGTGGGAAAGGATTCTGCAGAAACTTTGACTTAAAAAAGCACATGAGGAAACTTCACGATGGGAGTCAAATTCCCGCCTCTTCATCGCCCCCGAGGGGTGGGGCTACCCCCACTACCCCCCAGATGCTGCGGAGTGGGAGCATGTTCTCCCTGCCTAGTGCTGGTCAAGCTCCGGTTGTCGGGAATCGCTCGGCCTTCTTCGGACATTCAGCGCCCGTCAACTGCCATCAAAGAAACGTGTTTTCTAGTTATCTCATGGGATCTGCCAATGCAGATTTCCTTCACAAGTTTTCATCTTACATGTAGCACGGTAAAATCGACATTTAATTGTACACTGAAATTTAATTTTATTTTCTTTCTTTTGTAGAGATTTTAGAAATTCAATTTTATTTAATAGAAAAAATAACTGTGGAATTAATACCGTTAAATATTCTTTTTCAAATTAATACATGTAGATAGAAGCAATATGTGATATTGGCTTTTTTCCTTTAAAAGCTTTAAAATTATACGAACTTTTTGCTGAAATATGAAAATGGGAAAACTTTAGAATATGCAATTTATTCAATATAATAAAGCAAAGAATTTTTAGATATGAAATCATTTGAGAACTATCTTTCTAAAAATCCCACGATATTTCGTGCACGTGCATCAAGAACATTAATTAATTATTCCTCAGCACTAAGAGACAGTGGAAAAGATTTTTTTATCCATAATTATGTAGTCAGTACCATGTTGGTAGCAGAGTGGAAATCTTCAGAACTTGGATAGAGCACGTGTACGTTTGGTTGTCTCTAAATATTTGATCAATCTCTGACACGAACTTTCGGGGACTCTCGGAAGGCTACCAGATGGTCACCACAGAATCGCACGTACAATATGTGGCCCCGTGAGGTGATTCGCCCTATCTTGTGAGCGGGAGATTGTATTGTTTTAATTTTTATGTATCGACAGCGATGTAGAAAACGTATATACTGTGCACCCCGTTTACGATTTTTATTTTGTAATTTGATGCTGTAAGCGTGCGTCGATGCCTTCTGACGTTTGTACCCAACGCTTGTTAATAAAAGTTGATATTATTAAATTGATCTGGTTATGTCCTTTCTGCATAGTATAACAGCATTCAAGCGTTTTATGAGAAACTTGATAAGATCATGTGAACTCTCAACAAATTAACTTGTTCCCTGAGATCGGGCTCGAGTTACATCAATCGTTTGAGACTCGGTTTCCTGTAGAACAAACCCGGGGAGTTTCAATTCTACAATGCTCTCTATTTCACTTTACAAATCCTCTGATATTTTAGTTGATGAATTTCGTGAATTTTATTTCACTGAGACAACTACATTGAATTTTATCTTGGCTGTTTTACAATGCAAACCAGTGGACTGTGGTTTCTTAACATAATTCCATTGTATACCGTGTCTTCAATATTCCTTGTTGGTTCATCGAGTTCTAGGTCAGTGTCAGCTCTTGAAAAGGTGGACAGTGTTTACTCTCTAACCCACACATTTTTTTATGATCTAAGACACAATTAGTAAGAAAAAAAAATGATTTATCTAGAAAATGGGTATTCTGATTTTATAATACAATATTAATTATTTAATTCACTGATTCTTCAGATTTTAAAACCAAAATATATTTATCTACCTAGTATGTGATTTAGTTTTTAACGGAATGAAGGTATACAACCTATAAAAAAAAGAAAATTAAATTTAAATGACTGTGAATTCCGATAATCATTCAAAAATACATTACAGTTTTTACGGATAAAGGTTATAGACTTTAAAAGTGCTCAGTAAGATACAAGTATTGTATAATAATTATTCAAGGTCGTACTAAGTTTCTTAAACATAAAAGCCAGACACAACTTTTTGACATACCTGATCTATAAAATTTTAAGAAAATTTAGATATACATTTGAATAATTCAAACACATGTGGTCCTGGCATATATCAATAAAAATGGTATATATTTGATGTCGTTGGTGGAAAAAAATCAAATTGAATATGAAATAAATCAATAGAGGAAATGGTGTACATTTTTTGTTGGTGAGTGGGAAAAAAAACCCCAAATTGAATATATATGAAATAAGTCAATAGAAAAAAGGGCTTACATTTCGTGTAGGTGAGGGGAAAAAATTATTTCAATACGAAACGAGATATCGAGTGTTCTGTATAATAGCTAGTCACAACCAAAACAGCTTATCTAAAGTATTTAATTGATAGTTGTTCCCTAAGCATATCGAATTTTTAAAAAATCAAATGACAAAATTGCAATTTTTTATTTTATCAGTGTATCTATTCAACAAGTTGTTATTTAAATTTGTTTTGTTAATTGACATTTAACATGAATAATTAAGGGAAGGAAGGTGTAAGACTTTAAAAGATTTTACTTAAACTCTTTTATAGAAAATTCCATGTGGTTTTTCAGATTAACCAAAATTAACAAATTGTATTTTAATATTTTGAGTCTTGTGTTTCATTAAAAGTTAAAAAATTATCAATTTAAATTTAACTATATAAACTGTTATGATAAAGTTTGAATATAATTATAATTTTAAACTTTAATATGACACTTGTAATATTTTAAAGGGTTAAATTGCATTAAGTTTTTGCATTTGGGTACATTGGGATTTAAACACACCTGTTAAGATTTATTTTTACATTAAACAAATTGCAAACAAATTTGTATTTTTCAACATATTTAATGATAAACATTTGATAAGGGTGGTAAAGATGCAAACCGACTAAAAAGATAATTTTTTTTTTATTTTGCACACATTTTCAATCAAATGATCAAATCTCTGCTCTAAATTAGATATTAACCTCTAAAGCAAGGTTTAAGGTCTATGAGTGAAGCAAAAAAATTAAATCCCATCTTTTCTTGATATTATTTGTTGCGTAAATAAAATATGTGTGGTGGTGTGGGGTTAGAGAATAACATGGACACATCCAGTCCTTATCACCTCTGTGTAAGAGCTATGACAACAATGCTGCCCAGTTAATCACATCTCAGCAAGCTTCGACAACTGGTGCTGTGACCTGTCAACAATTCACAAAAGAACAGTCTAAATGGCTAGTTATGCCAGAACCTACAAGGGGAATTAAAAGGAGGCAGTTATTGTTTGTAGTGGAGACCGTGAATAGAGATGTCCTTGCTCGGAAACCACAATATTGTGACGTCACAACCGCAAGGTGGCTCCCCACCGGAAGTAATGATTACATTGTGCATGCGTTGTCATGAGGGAGTCTTGATATAGTAGTTTAGTTTAAGAAGTATTTTATTCAGAAATATACACAGATCGAAGTATATAAATGAATATAAGTTGATATGTATAATTATATAATAAACATTTAAATGTTTAGTATTGCACTCCCACAGACATGTACGTAGCGTAGATGCTTATCAGTTGTGTGTCTTTTCTTGCAGAATTTTTTTTCCAGAATTTGATTAGGAGAAAATCCCGAAAATATAATATCCTCCAATTTGTTCATTTAGCATTCATTCACAATTTTTGTGTTTATTGACTTCAGTTGTTGACAAATTGCCTAGAGAATCATGCTATAATTATGATTAACTTGATTTAATTTTTTATCATAGCCGTAGATTACAACAAACTACCAGTCTGTAAAAAGGCACCGATGTGAACAAACTAGACGAACAAAATAATTTCTAGGATAACATTCTGCTTTAATTTCAAAGCCTCTATTCAAATGTTATAATTTTATGGATCTGCAAAGTTAAAAAGGCGAAAACATATTTTTTAATTATCCACAGTGTAAATGGCTCCTTGCTCGTAATCCATTCGCAGTGGATGAAATCGACCGACCTAAACGTTCATTTGTCTCCCGATCGTCGCTATCTCTCCCCCATTTTCAGTAATATTTCCCCTTTATTTCTTGATATTGGTAACAATTTCTCACTCAGGTAGTGTGATAGCGTTCTACACAATCACCAGGGACACTGGCGGAACCGATTACTCGCCGGTGAAATGTCGAGGCGTGCACTACAAGATACGACCGAGCCACGGTTTGATGTCTACTTGACTATTCTGCCCCATTTTCACCGGGGCCAATCTCTAAATCTCGTATTTCTCTCGTCGTTGCGGCCTTATCTCGCGTCATTTGGCAAGTTTTACGTCTGCGATAATTTCTAATTTCGGTTCTATTGCTCGTAAACGGAACGAATCGAACAGCGGGCTCCGAGGGATGAGTCAAGAAAAAACAAACATCATTGTCCATTAGAAGTGCACTGCGATCTCTTCACCTGTGATCTCGTCACCAGATCGCGCTCTGGTCGTTGCAGGTGCGCCAAATCGCTTTATTTTTTAACTCTTGATTTTTATTGCCATTGAACCGTGCAGAATTGGTTCAGTTCTATGGAGTCGCGCTGGTAAATCGGTGGATATGGACGTGTCGGGGGGTTAGGAACGCGTAGATAACAGAAGGTGGTCAAGTGGAAAGTGATCCAATTAGAAATAAAACTGTTAGGTTCAATAAATGTAGGATACGAGTAGCACATCGTGAGGCAATGGGTATCAAATGCAACGGCGGATTGTTCATTTATATGTTTCTCTTTGTTCTTATTTTTAAATCGTTTTAATTCAAATTGATTTCAAATGAATTGCTTGATAGTCCCCCTCCTCCCCCCCCCCCCCAAAAAAAAAATAAAAAATCAAATGAAGAAAATACAAGTGGTTTATGATCAACAAAAGTACTAAGGGTACACAGGCGAAAGTGGAACTCATGAATGAAAGACTTATTGTCTCGTTTTCAATTGACATTGAATATATAAAACAAGGAAAGGCAATTTGAATAGGAATTTTCAAACACTTTACATAAATGTTTAAAGTAATGATTGAATTCTGCATCTACTTCTACAGCTGTACCAAATATAAAAATATAATGTATACGTATATAATACGGATTCATTTAGTAATTGTACATTTTAGATGCAACTCAAAATAAGTTTACACTTAAAAATATTTTCTCACTGAC
Organism: Magallana ariakensis; assembly: GCA_020458035.1. Lineage (NCBI taxonomy): Eukaryota > Metazoa > Mollusca > Bivalvia > Ostreida > Ostreidae > Magallana > Magallana ariakensis. The sequence continues at coordinate 74,064,013 of CM035813.1, forward strand.
TGCAGTTGTATATTCTTAATACTTTTATTGTATATAATTATTAGTACAAGTATATTTACCAATAATGAAAGATTAAAATTTTTTACGAGATTCCGAAATAAAAATTCATATAATGAATGTATGGAAGGGAATTACCGCCAATATTCTATGTATCTTGCTTTTATTCTTATTATGCTTACTTCTTTATTCTTCATTACATTTACACTTGCATGTCACTTTATTGTTTTCATATTCATGCTTATTCAATTTCACTTTGATTCTTTTTTATCCTTCATTGTTTGCTTAATTCTATGTTGCAACATTCTCTTCTTATTCGTGTAAATTCTTTCTTCTATCTCTGTTACAAACGTGAATTCAAACACGCAAACCATAAAGCACTTTCAATAAAGACGAATACAAGTTGCATGAATTTAATGCTGCATTATGACGCCAGGCGGCAGTGTGCGCGCTACAATTGCTGCTCCCCGAAAAAAAACAACGTAGCTAGATAAATGTGGGATGTTTCGTACCATGACATTTCGCCCCAATGTTTATATGCTCAGATCAAGAAATGGAGGGGAGGTTTAGTAAGGGATAATTTATAATTTTGTTTTCCGGGAGACAGTGGGGGGGGGGGGGGGTAGGTCGAGTTCTATTTTCAGTAGGTTTACTATGTGAATTTAAAAAAGTTTGAATTTTCAAGGGTGGTGGGGTGACTGGACCCCCCCTCCTAAAATAAAATAAAATTCTAAGTCTGCGCATCAGTTATTTATATGAGACGATATAATCTTACAGTTCTCATAATTAGCACCCGTATCATAATTATCATCATCGCAAGCTTGATATGGAAGTCAGTAAATTCAACTCTTCATTTAATCAAAACCAGTTGACAGGTAGACATATATGAGGTTCATGTCTATAAGTTACATGTATCATTGCTTAAACACTTTCAAATCTAAACATGGACATTCAGTTACATGTACATGATTTATATTAAAATAAACAAACCTACAATAAGCATGGCTGTGAATGATACATACACATTTTTATCACTTCGAAAAGTGTAAATAAGAAGCATACATTATGTATGTTTTGTATTTTGGAAGAAAAAAAATATTTTATTTAGAACTTTATATAAGAATTTTTAATAAGATTTTGATTTAGATTTTAAACCAAAACGTATAAACAGTCATGTCACATACCGTATTTTAATCTCTTTGCCTGGTTTGTTTTCGTTTACTCATTCTGTAATTAAGTCACTGATACTTTAGATTCGTTAATTTTTACCGCGTATACGTATATTTACTTCTGCGACTCCACCGTTCTGTGCCGTCTCGCAAGAATATAAAATCGCATGCACCAAACTTTGTTTTCATATTACAAGTTCAAAACTTTTAGAAAAAAAGTGAGATTTTAAAACCTGCAGTTTTAAGTTTTTTAACCCGGAATTTCACGCGGATATTAATTCATCGCATTTAATCAGGGATACACAGTACTGTAGCCTAACGAGAGGTACATAGTGATTCATGCAAGTGATAATTTTCACACGTACTAGAGTACAGGAAAAGCTACTTCTAAGTATTTCGTACCCCAGTCCTTTCATTGTTTTTCAAAAACATCTTTAAATTTGGTTTAAATTTATTTCTATTTCATCTACATGTTCCACGGGTACCTCTGGACAGAACCGTGCATCACCCCACCTCTTTTCACCTCAAATGAAAATAAAGTCCTGTCGACAAGTACTTATGACATGTTCCTCTTCTAAAAATTAACCGTTCCTGCAAATAATTTGCAAATAATTTGTTACTGCATATATATACGGTACATTGCATTGCGGATCTAGAATAAGATCAGATCCACCCCAATGGGAAATTCACACTTATTTAATCAACCAATAAAAAAATCAATACAAAATTATCTTTCAGACCCCCCCCCCCCCTATGATTTTTTAAAAACCGCGCGGAGGCATTTTACATGTATTTAAAAAAAAACGTATCTTTTTGAGTCTACGTATATCGTGGCTTGTTAAAAGTTGACTATATTAACATGTATTTCATATTCCTATACTAAGCCCTTAATTTGAGATGTTTTCACTAACTTATTATTATTTATGCCATTTGTTAGTTTCGTTTTAATAAATCTTCGGGAGCAGCAATTGTAGCGCGCACACTGCCGCCTGGCGTCATAATGCAGCATTAAATTCATGCAACTTGTATTCGTCTTTATTGAAAGTGCTTTATGGTTTGCGTGTTTGAATTCACGTTTGTAACAGAGATAGAAGAAAGAATTTACACGAATAAGAAGAGAATGTTGCAACATAGAATTAAGCAAACAATGAAGGATAAAAAAGAATCAAAGTGAAATTGAATAAGCATGAATATGAAAACAATAAAGTGACATGCAAGTGTAAATGTAATGAAGAATAAAGAAGTAAGCATAATAAGAATAAAAGCAAGATACATAGAATATTGGCGGTAATTCCCTTCCATATGAATGGGTTCTTTTTTTATCTGCAAATGATAAGTGATTGATTGATTGATTCTATTTGTCTCTTTTCTTATGGTTCATAGTATTTTGAGTTTTTATTGTAAGTCAAACTATTCGTTAAATAATTTTAATAAAACAATTGGAACAGATAACCTTGCAGTGAATATATTTCAAATTAAAAACCATAATCACCAATTAAATTCGATCGACGAAAAAAAAACTTTGTCACTTAATATGGACCGTAAAAGGACGTGATTCGGGATTTCGTTGGCTATCGGGAAAATTTCATTAATTAGTTTTCACCTGCCGTTTATGTAGCGGACGAAGACAATTAATTGAGATCAGTAAATATCGGGGTAGTGTTCTGATCCTGCGTCTGATTAAAATGAGTTTTACACTACCTGCTACTTCTGTTTGTGACAATCATCGCTGTCTTTTCTCAATTTAATTAGTATCGACTAGAAAAAATTTCGTTTTCACTGAAACGAGACGAAACTTTGATAAGTGGATAAAACAAAAAAGAGAAAGAGACAAACGCACAGAGGAGTCGGACGATAGCGGCCGATGATCAATTGGTATTGATACAAACAGAAATCTAAGGTATCGCAATCCGGTGTAGATTTATTCAGCAAACGGGGAAAAAATAATTAGAAAATGAACAATTTCCCATCTTCAGGTAATCTCGCGGGATTTCTGCGTAAACTGGCGTATTAATTTCAGTGTTTGATCAGACTCGCTGCACGACCGTGTCACAGAGAGAAGCCACGCGGAATAAAGGCCCTTTAGCCGGCGGTCGCCTCAGCAATTGAGTTAAGGCAAACAGAAGGATAAATTCCGGGAAATCCCATGTGACAGCGGATAGAGACAGGTAGGGCCGGTTCAGGAAATCGCAAAGACACCCGATATCGGCGCCTGATGACACACAATTTCTACTTTGTAGTAATTAATTAACATTAAAACAACATCCAAATCAAAATAGAAGTTTGTGAGTTCCGTGAAAAAAAGTTACTAATTTTTTTTCTATGTTCTAGTATAACTGATACCAGTTATGAAATCTTATATGCATGCTCGTATTATATTTGTTAAAGTAATGTTTTTAAAAAAAAATTTCGGATGATCGAGTTTGAATTTTAAGTTTTCATAGACTTTGCATAGTACAATGATGGACTACATATTTTGGTGTGCAAGATATTGGTTTTACTGTCCCTATAATGTACAGTTTTAGAACCATTTTAACACGAGCTTGGACTTTGGTTAGTTTGTCAATGTGACGTAGGCCTGTCTATTTCATTGCTGGCCACTCAGCCAAGGCTCTGTGAAATCAACACGATCTGTCTGGCTTTTGAGCTAAGACTTCGCAATCTTAGCATATTTCACTTGAATCCAGCGTCATTTTGAACTTGTTTTGATGCAAGAAATAGATACATGTAGTGACATCCTACTGAAAGTTCAAGGGTCTTGTAAAAATGGTTCTACTATAATACTAACATAATGTACATAACAAAGGACAATCTTAAGTTCATTTTATTTAAGTGAAATTTGGCGAGGAAAAGTAAAATGTAATTATAAAGGAGTGGCTGAGTAAACTGTAAGTCAGTATTATTAAAACACTCCAATTTCTTGTTAAAAAAGGGTATTTTGACAGTTATGATAGTTGGCGATGATGATCATTTTACCTGAATACGTGAAAAAATCATAACATCCCATATATTTTAAGGCTTTTTTAGTCCCAAAAGTTTAAGATCCCTCCAAAAAAAAGACATGCGCCCCTACAGCAAACAGCATTATTTTCCAATTAGCTTCCATCAGATAAATAATTTTTTTTAATGTAATTAATGGAACTGTATGCATAATATATTGTACAATCATACACGTAAGCTATTACATACACTGTAAAATCTATTAAAAATAAGTCGTAAATATCCCAGACTTCAAAAAATTAATTTAAAAAAAATCTGTTGTTTTCACAGGAAAGACAGTTTTAATGTGCATATGCAAGACGCAGCAGTTTATAAAAAATGTTATAATATTTTGTTGATTTTAAAATTTTGGAAAAATTCTTTTAAAATTGATAAAGAGAAGTTAACAACAAATTTATTTGCATAGCAATTTGAAAAACTCGCGTCCTTTAAAATTCAACAGGTGTGTTGGAATCTCGTTGGGTAATACTACTTAATGCATGAGCGACGGCGCTACACATTCGGCAGTTGCAACGTCACGTGTTAGAAACATGCTAGGACTGAACTGAACAAACGGACGAATTAAATATTCATGATGATGATTTGAACATGTCAAATTAAAAATGCATCGCAAACAAAAGTCGCTTCGTGGGAATCTTAATTTTGGCGGGAAGTGTTCGCTCTACCTACAGGAAGGACTCTTGTTACGTTTCCTTGCCTCACGGAGATAACGCGAGACTCTCGCGGTGCGATGCGCGAGAATTTGCATACGTCTCAACAGGCCTTCGGTGAATTGGTAGCAATTATTAAATCCCATCCTTTTTTGTTATTTTTACCATCATAAAGACGTTTTGTAAGTTTATCTGAATAATTTGTATTCACGTCTGCAATCGAATAAAAGATGGGAAATGGACTGTCATTTGAAATCAGGGTATTTGCATGTCGAAGCTGCAACTGACCAATAATAAACGTGAATGTCTTATGACAAAGACCATTTTATTCTAGTGTTTGAGAAAAATTAAGATCAATAAATTCTTTTACAGCATTCACCTGTCAAATTTATCCCTCATGAAAAATACAGAATGACAATAAATGTACACGTTTAGCATTAATTAACGTTAATTTTATCGTCACTGATTGGTAAAAGATCTAATGTTTAACAAAGAAATTCTTATTTTTCTGATTCAATAAATTGATAGTTATTATTAAATTATCTGCATGATAAAGTGCATTAAAAATATCAATTATACAAATGAATGGTTTAATCTTATTTTTTTTCCACATAATGAAAATTCACCGTTTTAGATATTTACATTGTTTTAAATTGGTAAATTCAGTAGTTTGGGTTTAGTTTTTTCTGCTCATTTCGCCGGATGTGGGTAACGGAATTTTTATGGTGCAATAAATCCCAGAACACTCACCTTATACACTGTGCCGGGAAATTATGCCAGTGCCAAGGTGGCATTATTACACCCGTTTAATTTTTACCAGTTTCGTAAAAAAAAAACAACAAAAAAGCTCAATGTATATCATTATATGATAGACCATTGCCCAGAGAGTATACATAAACCAGTATTGTTTTAGTGTGTTTCACCTGACAGGTGAGATATTTACCTTTTAAAATTATTATGATATTTCCAATAGGGGAAATAATTTTCCTACAGGACAAATCGCAAAACCTAAAACTTCTTATTATAAATCCTTAAGGTATCTCACTCCTCACGTTTTGATTTCATTGCGCAGATGATCATTATATTTAAAATGAATATGATTTTATTTATTCAATCATCACAGAAAGATTATTATTTCATAATTACACAACCTTCATAAAGAAAATCCATTTGAGTTTAAGAAACAAACAAGTTTTTGGGGGAACTGTTTTTTCGTGCAGAAGATTTTTTTTAGACAGAAACAAGCAATTTTATGAAATTTCAATTTACATTTATTTTTATTATACTTTATCCATAATTCACATTTTTAACATTTGATAGGTTTGTAACATATTCTATAGGTTCTGTGTGACATGTACAAAATTAAATCTTGAGAGATAGAGATAGACGTTTAGCATGGAATTATGCAAATATATAGAAAATGTCTGATTTTTTTTAAGCCAAATTTTGCGAGAATTTTACCTTTGAAGCCATATATCCATAAACCCTATGTTTTATTATGTCGAAATGAAAATGATTACATATCTAGGCAAACTGGATTAATCTTATAAAATTCTTGATATTCAAAAAGTTTTTATTTCAAATCAAATTGTAACTATTATAGAAAGTGTCTATTTTAATTGCAAAAAGGTCACAAGAAAATTATGCAGCTTCGTACAATTTTTTTTTCGTAACCCTCTAATCACTGTGATTATTGTGCATAATTAAAACAAGAAATTCTTGATTCAAAATTATTGAGGAGTGGGATACCTTAATTATATTTCTTATAGGAAGAAGTATTTCCTACAGAAATTCAATTCATACAGGTAATTTTCCTGTTGGAAATTCAGATATTTTCTGTCAGATTTTAATCATAATATGAGTTTTATTTAAATCATATCGGAATATAAATTCCTAAAGAAAGTTTTTTTTTTTATAATTCCGGTAGGAAGTTCTAAATATCCTATAGGAAAACTGTTTTTCCAATGGGAGAAATTATTTTTATGTAGAAATTTATTTTTTAAAGGTAAATATATCATCTGACAGGTGAGACACATCAATAACAAAAGAGGTTATAAACTCTTTTGACCATGGTCTATCATATGACATATTTGAATTTATTCGATACCTGCACCTTATAATTAGACGGATGCAAAAAGGACACCTTGGCACTGGCATTGTTACCCGGCACAGTGTTCCAACCAAGTGAGAAAAAATTGTAATTCTTAATAACAAAAGGGAATGTTCTGTAGAAGGACATGTTAATCAGAGACGTTATGAATATATAAGTTCAAGTTTACTGGGTATATTCTTAATGGCTACTGTCCACTTCCGACCCCACCCTTCCTCCAACACACACCCATTTCCTACAGACATATACATATGCTTGATATTTGTTTCAAAGATCATCCAGGCCACCTAGCTATAGATACTCAGCGTTAACACACGAATTAAAAGATGAAAAATTAAAAAATGTTATCACCGCGGCTCATAGGGTGAGTGAATTAAATGGGGGTTGTCGGTAGGTCCCCCCAGGGGACCCACAAACAATATGCTGTGTTGACCCAGGCTAGCCGATCACTTCCCGTTCAATTCGCTCAGGACCAGTATTTTGTTTAATAACTGTCGAAATTTGATCACACAATGGGCTCTGTGGGTTAATCTAGCGAGATGCTATCCGTTATGTGATGCCGGGGAAAAATAATTTTCATCTCATAGATAATGAAAATTATTTCAAAAGAGGCTTCTCTTAACTATCGGATCTGGGATATTGTTCTTGTGACAGATTTGGCATGTTTTTATCATAAGATGGGCGCTTGCAGATTTAATATCAAATGAGAAATGGGGGGTGGGAGTGAAAATTAAAAGTCAAAATTGACGTTTTCATTTTGACGATTTAATAAGATTATCATTTATTGATTTCTCGTATAGATGCAATTATTACATATATTGAAGACGTTTAAAATGCTCAGAGAGTTAATCTGAATCGATTGTTAAGGTAAATGATTAATATTATTTCAATTTGATTCCCTACTAATGTTTGTCTCAGTATAAGATTGGTAGTGTCACGGAAATATTAGCTGCTTTTTTATTTTTCTTTAATTTGATAACTCAGATAACTTATATCCTTTCTAAATCAAACAGATTTGTTTCCTAAAAATGTGCAAAAATGAATTTAAAAACTGATAAATAAAAGACTGACAGACGATGATTCGACATGCATTTTATTGCATTTTTTTATTCATTCTGCAAGTATTTTGATTTCTATGAGAAAAATAATCTAAAGAAATGTTTGGCTTTAACAAATGAAATTATCAAGATAAAAACGTATACATGAAACAATATAACGGGAGTCGCTGACACAGCTGAAGACAGTTCTTTCCTTTTAGAGATTAATTTTTATTTTTACTTTTTATTTTACACATGTATCTAATTTTTGAGAATTTAGTCGCGTATTTTTATCAATTTCATAGTTACTTATTTCTTATTTAAATTATTTGTTCATATTTTTTTTTGAAAATGGCTTAGTAACCGGCTGCTAGGGATGGCATCTTGGCATGCAGGAACATAAATCTTCGCTATGGGTACATTAAGGTTAAGGATATAGATATAACGGTGACGATAATCACCGGAAAGTACAAGATACCACATAAAAGTTCGATCCATGTCTCGATGTATATTTGTTTGTTTGGCGCTGTTTAGTACACAAAGTAATATGACTTTGCCAATTTTAACACCGTGAAGACAAACAAGTGTTTTAATTAACTCCTAGAGAAGTAAATATAGGGTGCATTTAAATCTGCACCTTGTGAGAAATTATGCAACGGTACGATTGATCGCAAAAACTCTCTTATTTAGCCGCGCGCGGTTTAATGCATAATATGGACAAAACTTCAACAAATATCACCATTGTAAACAATCCGAACGGAATGCCACAGATGGCTAAAAACTCATTCGATCTCAGTCTTTTGAACGTTTTTCGTGTAAGTGTCTTCCTTAAGGAAATGTACACTTGGGCAATTGAATAGCCATATATTGGACAGAATTGAACGCATACCGTGCATGTAAATGGTTTTGTGGCTTTTTGTTATCCCTCTACTGTTTTCTTAATAGATTCAACATCTAATTCGAGCCCTTTCCCACCAGGGGTCCTTGTAAGCGTCTCAGCGAGCGCGATTGATTTTTAAATGGATACAGTTCTGCTTTTGTTTTGTTCCCCCATAGAAAAATCATTTTCAAAAGATACCCTGAACAATATCCATGATAGCTCAAACATTACTTAACACTTTTCAGCGAATGGTAATCGAAAATTTCTATTAATATAAGACAAAATGTCATTTTAATTAGTGGCGTAAGTTTGCCAAACGTTGCGTTCAAGAGGGTTGGTTGAGAGTTGAAGAGCGGCTTCGTTTGTGGATCTCTGTTTACCCAGCCCTCTCGAAACGGCCTTTGCGTTAGAGCATGCAAGCTCCCCATTAGCTGGCAAGGTCTTGGCTTGGGAAAAGTATCATTATGAGAAATTTCTCACAAAAGAGACGGGGATAGCCCGCCTAGAAGGAGAAGAATGGACAAAAAATAGAGAACACTGTTGCCCATGTTAAGCCCACTCCAGCACTGCATATAGAGCTTTACAACCATCATAATCAGGTGCAGAGTCACACTTGACATCAATACGAGGAATAAAGAACAACACACAAAACAAGAAAACACACGAATGCGTCATTTCAGTTTTATTTTGTTTAAATGGTACATAGGATTTTTACAAGCCAAGCACGTGCATGCACGAGCAAAAAGCTAAGGTGAAGCGAAACCCTAGGACTAAAGCAAAGAGATTAGAAAACATAATCGTAGCTTTAAACACTGAGTACATCTTGTAGAATATTATCGTCCATGAAATATTATGATATCGTGCATGAAATACTATGATATCGTGCATGTAAAATTATGATATTGTGCATAACATTACACTCCAAAGTTAACGCATCTTTGATTTTGGTCCTATTTATTTTCACTATTTCCGAGCAGGACTATTTTTACGCCAATTTATTATCCACTCTATCTAAAATTGTTGTTCCAGATATTTTCACTTCAGTTTTAGCGGTATATCAATTTAATCCATCTGCAAATATTAACTATCGAAAATAAAATGACAGGGAAAATATACATGAATATATACAGGATATATATACTGGTTTTAATGTTATGTTAACTGAGTAGGGGTCGAATTTTCTTGATGCAGCTTAAATTTTTGAGGTGTTTTTGGTGTAACGCAATTGTGGCCGTATTTGAGTTCACTGGAAGTATTGAGGCTTGTGTGGTATGTTTTCTTTTGTTTTCTTTTGTAAGGCTTCTAATACACAAAACTAACAGATCGTTATACCATAATTACAAAAGGGATAAAAATTAACAATTTAAGATTTAGGAGCAATAAACTTCATCCCTTTGTTTCGCTGGGAACCTTGGAGAAACACATTTTATTACAGCGAGACAAGGCTTCGGTTATATCAGAATCCAAATCGGATTTATTCTTTGAATTAATTGATTTTGAAGAGGAAGAAGTCACAAAGTGTCCCCTCTAGAAATCTCCATTGAGTGGAATGATGAAATAAAGAACATCACTCGTAGACATTTCAATGAATTGGGATCGCGATACCAATAATTCCCACCTCCCTCGGGAACGGTATTTACAGGTTTCGCAAAATTGTACATACGCGATCTTTTATAGCGTTATAACCTACAACGGATCTAAGAGCTCTCTAGGGCCGCCTTTGTCAGTCCTAGTAATTGTCAGAGCAACATAATTCATCGAACACTTAATCTGAAAACTATTACGCTGAATTACACGCGCCAATTTGTGTCCGATCCACAATTGTTGTTGGAAACCATTTTTCTTTGCTCTCTGACGTCACTAAATCATGGAAACAATTTGAAACCGCATTACAGTTTGAAAGAAATCTATTAACAGAGCAATGATTTAACGCCAAGTCGACCAACTTTGCAGCATTTCATCTCTTTTTTGTTATCAATTAAACTGCGATAATGGGGGAGAGAAAGAATGGCGATTCGTCAGTATTTACTTGTCCAGAAATGAACCTGTCCCCAGAGGCTAGGTCGGTTAATATCCTGGACATATTGTCCGGAAAGCAACGAAAACAAAGGACAACTTAATCCGTGAAAAACAAAATAACTGTGCAATTTATCGAAGCATTTGCTTTATAACGTGCTGCAAAATAAAACAGAAATTCCAGCTTTAAAATGACTACAAACCGGTATTTATGACAGACTTGTGCAATATTCTAAAGTTTAGTCAAAGAATGCATAGAATAAGTTTAGATCACCATGCGGTATATTATATCAAAACTGTTTCTTGGCTTTTTATACGTGGAAAATTTGTAATCAAGCAACTTCAAATTAAGCTCTGAGATGACGTACGATTGTTCATTGTCAGAAACCATGGTTGATTACTCGTTTCTATCTTCAAGGATAGAAAGGAAGCATTCAATAGACCGTGGGTGTTCGATTAAGACGAGTGCTGTTAAATCTTCAAATACTCACATTCACTGTATGTCAAAGGTTATGACATCAGCCTTGACATTGCCTAGGACTGTGTTTTACTTAAGAACGTACGACAGAGATGGAAAACTTTTTGATCCTAAGCGCACTTAATTTATATACAAACCAGTTATAAGTACTTATACCTTCATATTAAGTATATTTTAAAACGTATATACTTGAAACTTGGTGCCTTATCTTAAATTGATATTTACAGTTAATGAATTTGGCCGGAAGTCGTAAATGGATTGTTATGCCGGGGCAAAACCCTTTGCTTCTGTTTCAAATAGACCTTTACCTTTCATCACCATCGATTTGATTTTCTACCCAATGGCAGAACATTATGTCGACAGGCAACATGCATGGTATGTAGTTATTGAATAATTTTATTGAAAAATAACACTTTGAAAAATTGCATCCTGTTAATTTTTTCAACCATAATAGGAATTGTTTTAAATTTCAAGCTAAGAATAATGTACCTACCACTCTCTGTTCTAACCATATTCGCTAGCCAAGGATTTACACGATCATTTCCGCTCCCCAACAACTTGCAGAGGAGCGGAGTACTAGATTGCCTTAACCTACACACCTAAAGGACTAATTTGTTGCGTTAATACATGTATGTGAGGATCTTCGATCAAAGAAATATACAAAGAATGACGAGGTGAAGGGGTGGGGATGGGGGTGGGGGTATCTATTTTATTAATTAAAAGAACTGGACGGTCGTGGCCATTTTAAAACTTTACTAATCTCCTTGAAAAGAAGAGCTTGGTATAAAAATATAGAAAATTGTTCAAATTTTAAAGTTATTTTTTTTTTTGCTTCAAAGTAGTTAATAACCAAGGAAATCATCTTAAAAAATTAAAGTAAATATGATGGGTAATTTGTTGACCTCTTTAAGAGTCGATATTCTTGAAATATTTTTGTTGATTAACATCTTGACATTTATTTATTTAAAACCTTGAATTTAATAAAAAAAAATATTTTTAAATTAAGCATCTGGGAAAAAGTTCAGCAACTGAACGATTTCACATCTCTTTTATTTGATATCAATTTACTTCCTTTTAACATTTTTCATTGATATCAAATAGCTTTGCTGTTTAATTTTCCGTCAACAATAAGCTATTATGGCCGTTCATCGGATGTTCAATTAAGTTTAAACCGATTTTAAATTGAAACATAATTCAGCTTTTCAGCCATAACAAAATTATTCAATTTTGATTAATTTTTTACTTTCATGCTATGATGTAATATAAATTCTTGGGGATGGAAGCAGTCATTAGAAGTAAGAAGTCTGTCCTCATCGAGGTCACAATGAATAATGTTGGAGAAATCCCATTATGCTTCCACAGATGACAATTTTCTAAAAAGCCCTTCGCAATACACTGCGAATAGAAGCACGATAGTCATTCTCTCATTTTTGCAATTTTCGTCTAGCCTATACGTGTATAAATAGGCTGTCCATTTGAAAATCAGATTTGTTACTTTGTAGCTTACAATATTTTAATATGGGTGGCACACGCGTATCATTTCCCATAAGATCCTTTCAGTTTTTAACAGAATGTGCCGAACTTCTTTTTTTTTTATTGCCAAGTCTTTAAGTTAAACATGACATATGTACTTTCATTTTCCTTAGACTCTACTTTTAAATTGGGACAATTAAAGTTTAAAATGATAGATGTAACTTTTAAACAATGTCTTCGTATTAAGATTAGATTCATCCTTGTTTCCTTTGATGAAATTAATTCTAAGATCAAAATGGTATATAAACATATTTAACATATAGGAATCTTTTTCAAGCCAATCTGCAAACTCTATGTTGGTATACAATATATACCAAACATGTCAAAATAGTCAAATAACGGTGCAACCATTAGTGATTGAAATTACTGAAGTGACATTATAGACGTATACTCGAGTATCTCCGCTGGGTATTGTAAACTGTTGAAATAATTATTCAATTATTTACTTAATAATTCAAACGGAATACTCTTTAATATATCCGATTTATTTTTGCTACGGTCGATAGGACTGTGTGTTATAATTATTACATCATTATAGATCTGTACTTGGTAATGCACGTCATCACACAATGACAGGGTTCCTTTGGTTAATTTAAGGAGGTTAAAGTTAATTGTTAATGAGGTTAACAAATTATACATCAGATTTACTTAAGCTTTTGAATATGATAGATTTTAGTAATAATTAAATTATCATTAAGTGCAGAAAAAAAAAATAGCTGCAAAAATTGAACATTTTGCTATATTATTATACAGAGCTTTTTCTTCTCAAGGACATGAATACAGTCTAAAATGGCAACGGCTATACAGTGCTCTTAGTAAAATAAAATACACAGCACATACATTTATCAGTCAAACTGAGACTCTCTATTCCCGCTACAGAGTGTTGATAGGGTTCCTTGTTTCCCATTGTATTGCAATGCATCTTTTTAAAAGATTCTTTTTAAAATAGCAAACCGGCGCCCCTACCATCCCACACTTCACACATGCATGCCGTTTACGTTAAGAATGAAATAATTCTACAGAATTTAATTGAACGAAACACGCAAATAGGCTATATAGATGTACTAAAAAATCGTTACCAATGTCAAAACGTATTAAGTGGGCTTAATGGTCACGTGGCCATATTAAGACTGTATTGATCTCCTTAAGAAGAAGAGCTCTATATAAAGATTCAAATTTCAAAACTAAAATATATAAAATTTAATGTTTTATTCATCAAATAATAGTTTAAAGATTAACAAATCATATCCAAAAAGATTTGACGGTTAATTTGTTGACCACCCCATCTCCTTAATGCTTGATTTATTTATACATTACAGTGCCATATTAGGACAGGTTAGATACTGAAATTTAACGAAAAGTGTCTAATTATATCCGTTGATCCTTTTAATATTTTTTTTCTAAACGATGTATATTTCATACAAGTTTCGACCCTGAATAAGGTTCAATATTTTAAATGAAATATATTGATTTGAACTGGTTTGTGTGTATAAAAATCTTCAAAAAGTGTCATTTTTCAGAACTTCACAGCCTTTTAATTTTTAGAATGTGTCTGTGCTTCGTATTTTTTTTTTATTGTGAAAGGTAAGGTTTAATAAAACAAAAAATAAACAAAACAATTTCAATTAAGAGATATTCGTATCCCAACATAAGAAGTAATTACAATGCATCCTAACATCTTAACATTAGAAATATCAATTTTTAAGAAAGTAATTATATATGTCTGTAGTTATAAACTCAAGGCCAAAGTTAATAAGTTGATAACCTTACAAAACATAAGATTTTGAGGTTGAGGGTTCAATATCATCAAATCCTGACCCAATTTGTTTTTCTTCGTGTTTGTTAAAAGATTCAAACTGACTATAGTTAGAAACTGTACTTTAATTTGTTATATGAAAACGAAAAAATTAAATTATATTTTACGATTATGCCGATAGGCATTTGCGCTAACTTATTCGTCCATCTTCTTTATTACAAAAAACACAAAGTGCAGGGAAAAGCACGATTCTGACGTCTCAAAATATAGATACCATTAAACGAATGCTTCGTTGCATGTTTATTTAATAAAGAAACAAAGAACATTGATTTTGTTGTATTTGTAACAAACAGTATCTTACTTCAGATCTCAAACAAAACAGGCCTATTGCACAGAATGCCATACAAAGCCAGTTATAAAAATTGTTTAGCTCCCCTGTTTGACAAATAACTATTGTTTAAATAAACAAACAAACTGAATATAAACAAAATACAGGAAATCTTATTAACAAAGTCACAATAAAACCAACCCCAACTTAATTTAAGTTAAATAATACATGTAATAAGAAACATCATGGAATTAACGAAATAAATCAGGCAGAAAGATTAACATTTATGTTACTTAAAGGTGCAGGTTAGTTACATGTAGAAGCATTTAATTTAAATTCAATTCAGCTGGTAAAGACAGCACAGAAACACAATTTAAATAGAATAATATAGATATATAGAGAGAGTGCGCCAGTTACATTTTGTATCAAAAGAAAGGTAAAAAAAAACCATCGGAAATAAAAAACACATTCAAATAATCATAGTTTATGAGTATAAAACGGTGATAATAATTTATATCAAAACAAGAAAATGATGCTTTGAAAAACAAAACAACACAAACTGACGTAAAATGAATGACATGTACACGTAATACCATTATTTAATATAACATTCAATAAGGTAATAACAGTATATCACAATGTAAACTAAACAAATACTGGTATGTACAATTTATACAACATGCATCTTTAATTGTAACATTGCAATAATAAAATATCAAAACTTGTTGTTTTAGTGTATTTTGAAAGACCTCTCTGACTTGTGGACAAGTACATGTAACGTGATGCACACTTCTTTGCGTGATGCTCACGACTTGACTGGCGGTTTTGCTGGCGGAAGTTCCGACTCGGAGTACGGCGGCGGAGGTTCCCCATAGAAAGGCCCTGGCTGGGGATTCGACCCACTGTAACCGCTGTTGCCGGCCTGTGGGTACTGAGGTTCCTCGGGGGGTGGGGCAGAAGGCGTGGCTACATACTGAGGGCCCTGAGGGGCTCCGTATCCATGGTACGGTTGCTGTGGTTGCTGTTGGTAGCCCGGATAATAACCGCCCTGGGCCGCCGGCTGCTGAGTTGTCGCCCGTGGGTAACCGTGGGCCTGGGGGCGGGGCGCAGATGTGACAGGATGTGATTGGTTGGCTGATATCACGTGACCATTGTCCATCACAGGGTTATCAACATAGTATTCATCTGCAAGAACAACGGTTACGCTATCAGCTGAATTTCTAAGCAACACTAGCTATAATTTTACAAACGGACACATTCTAAATGCTTATTAAACCGTAAAAAGCACCCTCTTGCAAAAATTTACAGAATTTAAAAAAAAAATTTATTATAATGGTGTATACAGTATAGAGTCGTGTATTTACGCCTATTACTACATGTACATGTAGTATTTGAAATATAAAAATATAAAATGTATATACATATATGTACATGTATGAATTCTCACCTAAATATACATCTTTGCTTTTAATTTATGTTATTACAGGGTGATTATTGATAGCAACGTTAAATTGGCCAGATTTTGTTTGTTTGTTTGTTTGTTTGTTTGTTTGTTTGTTTGTTTGTTTGTTTGTTTCTTTCTTTTTTTCTTTGTTCGGTTTTGTTTCGTTTAGTTTTGTTTTTGTATTGTATTGTATTGTTTTGTTTTCGTTTTTTTTATAAATGATAGAAAAAAGATAAAACTCATATTTCCATCTCCGTGTGTTCTCTGTCTCTTACTTGACATTCCGATAAAGGACACGCCCCACACACAACTCCAGATCCACCCCAGTAATAGAACCGGAAGTGTCAGAATTTGCAGTATCCCGATCCAAAAGCTAATGCAAAAACTACTCATCTTCTCGCAGTACGTCATGTCTTCACTGCGGGCGCAGCAACATACCGTAAACCCAGCAATGATTGTACCTGTGTAAAAAGGAAAAAAGTGTTCTACGTTAATTTTAAATTAAAACATGTAAAATTTAAAGATATTTATTTATAAAATATGATATAAAGTCGATCGTTGGAGTGAGCGCAGCATATATTAAACATATTCGCTAGCCAAGGGTAAGGAAATTCCATATATGCTGTGGGGCAGGTTTTAAGCAAGTTTGGATTCTTCCAATCCAATGGGAAGACCAAGGAGTTGTACGTTAGGCATTTATTGCTGAGTATTTTATTAATTCATATCTAATCAGAAAATTCATTCATTTTGTCAGTACTGATATTTCGTTTTTAAATTTTCTAGAGTTCAATAAAAAAAATGTTTTTATATTTCTTGCTGAGTATTTTATTTAAATAATCAGAAAGTTAGAGTTATACCCCCAAAAAGTTCGGTATGTACAATCTATACAATTATATTTTAAACATGCGTTTACAAAACAGATCTCATGCAATTCATTGATCTTTATTGATGATCCTTGCAAATCAATTCACAATCGTACGGTCGTTTATATTGAAGGGGGTGGTGAACTAGTAAGTTGTTACTTATCTCCAACCATACTGCTCGTGAATGAACTTATGTACATATTTCACTTATAAAGGTCACAATGTATGCAGCTGCATTTGCACATTTTTACGGCTTTTTTAAACGGATGCCTAAGAGCACCTACCATAGCCCCTTCACCGACTTCTTCATCAAATCAGCTCGTCATTATAAGCCAAAACATCTCTACGGAAATATTTGGGTCGACAAAACCGACTTTTCAGAAAATGTGACCCCGTCAATGTATAAATATGGTCGTAGATAGGTGACCCTTTCTCGTACTTAGATTCCGTGGTTGACTAGGGCGATATAGACTATGATTTCACTTTGTTAAAGCTAGATGGATCTACCCTTAATGTCTGAATTACCTAAAAAAAATATTCAAGAGCAGAGAAGTTCAGTAGGTACCGTATAAAAAGACCAAAATATATATCTACTTCTTGTGTGCAATAAATATCCAATTTATGTATGGTTGACCATGTATCATTACAGCTTTTCCCCCAAAATTTTCCAGACAGTTCTGCATCAACGTGTTTCAATGTACATGTATAACTATTTGCACGAAGAAATATACCGGTCGACGGGTCACCTGACATTAAAACTATTTTTTTTGTATAGCAAGATAATTCCCAGTACTATTATAGTATACTTATATGGGAATTTCCTTGTTTTAAAATAGAAATATTTTAAAATCAGTTGTCTGTGCCAAAGGCCAACATTTACATTCTTATGATGCCCAAAGGCACCTGACGCATGCAATCCACCCAACCTATCCGTTTCAAATATGTTTTAAATTTTATGAGAGAGAGAGAGAGAGAGAGAGAGAGAGAGAGAGAGAGAGAGAGAGAGAGATTATTAATCAAAGAAACATAACTCTTACCTAACCCTGGGACGATGAAGTTCAGTACACAGCACAGGATGGCCATGGGGCGGGGCATGGCGGGGACCGCTATCCTCCCCTGCTTCCCCCGGGCCCGGACCTCACCTCGACCCATTCCTCGTGTGTGTTAAAAGTCTGCCATTGTTTATACACTGGATTCCTGGCTGCTTCACTTCTACAAGATTGTAAAATAAAAAATACCCTGCGGTCATATATGATAGTAGATACACGACATGCTAAGATTGATGGTATATAGGACATAAATCAATCGATTAGTTTATATCGGTACTGTATGAATACAGATACTAAAACTAGTAGGACTTTAAATCGAAACTTAAGAACGAAAACAAACAAAAAATACTACTCTTACCTTCGCTTTGTTTACACTGCTCTTTCCGGATATACTGCACGAGTAACTTCCCTTTCAGTTGTGATATCGCACATAGGTGGATCATACATTTGGTTTACATATCATTCATTAAAGGGGTTTGCCCTATTTTTTGGTCTTCGTTAGTAGTCTTTTATGAATAATGCAATTATAATCTGTGCACGCACAGGTTGCGTAGAAAATTCCTTGTTTGTAATGAAAAAAAATAATTATTTAGATGCCTCCAATCCTAAAAATGGGGTATTACATTGTAACAACGAGCTACATATGGAGAAATAAGTCCGATTTTAATCTAATTTGCATACGGCCGCCATCTTGAAATTGAGGCTGTAACTATTTCAAAGTAATGTATAAAGAACATTTAAAATTTCTCAAATAACTCGGAAACGCTTACGCCGGAACTTTTTGCCATGGTATGAATTTCACATACACACCGGTAGAAAAAAAATGACGCTATTCGATTAAAAATTGATTTATTTTTTATTGTGCCGTTTGAATATGAAAATTTGAAGCGAGAAATGAACCATTTACATAGTAAAATAGTGAATGAAGTTGATTATTGCCAATTTCGACACAGAAGTTCGAATTTTTTAAATTGATATAAGCGAGTTGCCATGGTGCTCCCTAGTATTTGATATTTCATACTTTAAATTAATGTACATTTTATTCCTTTCTTATTAAAATGAATGTGCCAATTAGTTTTAAAAATTGTCTATTTGGGGGGTGTTGCTTGTATGTAAAGGGGCACAAACCTGCAAACCTCTATATATATTTGATTTCAAGCGACATTTCAGGGGCAAATGAAGGGTGTTTTAACTAGCTTTTGTTTTCATAGACAGAACACCTGGATGTTTAACTTTTATTATCCTCTTCTGTTTGAAAATTTCCCTTCGACAACTTTCTGAAGTCAATACTAAGACTTTGGCATACTTTGAACTACGGTATATGCATTGTGACGTCAGAATTTACGTAGTGTGGTTAATGAATATTAATGAGAAAAAATCGGACTTATTTCTCCATATGACATGTACATGTAGAATAAGATGAACAGAATTTGAAAAAGCTATATTTAAAGTATACCCAAAACCATACCCATTTTTCCACACTTTCTCTTTTTCCCCTTCAGACATTATAGGCAAATACCACAGAAGAGTTCCACTTCTCTTGGTTGGATGGTCTTCACCCCCCCCCCTCCCACCCCTAATATTATTTTCATTGAATTTAAATTTGAAATGTTTGTTTAAATTAGTAGTTTTTGTCCGTATATATATGGGAATTTTTTTTTCCTTTTCAATTTTGACCGCTTTTTGTCACAGTTCAAACACTTTTATAAATGTATATTATGAAAGTGTTTTTAGAAAAGAAATTTATTTTTTTTTTTTATTTTGCAATTTTTTGTAATTTCATTTTTCACATTCATACATACATTAACACACAACAGACCATAAATAATTATACTATGAGGTTGAGAACAAAAATCTATATGACTTCTGCTCTTGTATATATTATACATTACAAAAACGATTTTTCCATTCAGCCCATATTGTAATATGTTTGTAAAGAGAAGAATTTCTAATTGCTAGACATCTTTCAATTTCATATCTAAAATGTAGATGGTACATCAGCCCAGCAATGTTTGGGGTTTTTTAATACAGAGACATTGAAAGATAAACTGTTTGGTAAATAAAATTAGAAAGTTAATAATGACTAAATTTGACATTGAGAGAGGAGCCTCTCCGAATAATATATTGATAACATTAAAACCTCTTTGAGACAGTATTGTAAATATGCAAACTCAAGCTATTCCAGGTAGCAAGATTAGTAGGACAAGATGTGAAAATATGTTCAATGGTTTCAACTTCACTCTTGTAGAAAGAACAAGTGTCATTATCGACTTATATTAGGTTTTTCAGGTAAGCTTTAACTGGAAGAAGTCTATGTAATGTTCTATATTGTAACCACTGTATAGAAGAGTCTGTAGTGACCTTGAAACAAACTTTAAATAGATCTTGTAAAATTAAATTAGAATATCCTCTTTGTACAATAATGGAATTCCATCTTCTAATTGATGTTGGTACAATACATTCTATATTAGTATTAATTAGTTTGTATATGCTTGGTACATTTCTTGTATAAAAGAATTCCATCACAATGATAAGGAATAAAAGGACCAATGATATTGCTGTAGGTTTCCTTACAGAACTTTGAACCCTTTACAAACTTTGCTACAGCACTAATCATACTGTTGTATTGCATAAAACATATTTTAAAATTGAATATAATTTCTTTTCAAAATCAGATTTTGATAGAAATGATCCATTTTCATATAAAAAGTCTTTCACAATTTTTACACCTCTTTTGTACCATTCTTTATAAAACACAGGCTTTTTATCCACCTTAATTTTAGAATTAAACCAAACTGGAGAAAAGTAATTTGTACATACAGATATTCATTTCATGTTTTTGATTTAAATTTAGTTTTACTAAACATGTTTTTGTTTTAAATTAAATTAAATTAAATTAAATTCTTTTTTATGATATGGCCTTAGCACCCATATCCCAGTAGAACTACATACTAATCTTTAAAACCGTAAAATGTGGATTCGTTTCATTTACTTATAAATTTACTTATGTCTATGTTCATCGGAAGCCCGGGTCTTAAATTGGCGATTACAAAGTTTGAAGAAGATTGGGAGAGGTGGGGGGGGGGTAAGATCACGCAAATGCCCATTCAGTTAAGTCGTAGAATACAATTTTAATAAATTTAATTAATTAAATCTATATTCAGATATAATTATATGTTCATACAAGTTTGCAAGAGCACAATATATAACTATATTCAGTTATCAATATATTTAACAAAAGATAAGAAAAAAAATATTTCCTTAAATTTTGGTGGCATCGAACCAAGAACATAAAACCCCTTGCTATATAAGGTTAGCTTATGTCTGGTGCTTTAACCACTGAGCCATTTCAAACACAACTGTATATATGCTAATTAAATAGTATGTGTGACTCTGGCTACGAATTTACGGACTTGTATTATTTTTTCAAAACGTTCAATTGTTGGGATAGAAAATGATATTTTTGATGTATAGTGGGCCATCTCTCCACATTTTTGTTGATTGAAATCGGTTTGTTTTCTATAAAACCTTATTTAGACTATGTGAAAAATATGGAGCACAGACCCACTCTATAAAAGAAAAGACAGTGAAGTTCTAAAAAATGACACTTTAAGGTGGTTTTGATACATATTCGCCATTTTGAATCAACACATTTCAAGTATTGAACATATTTAAAAGTTACAAATCGATGATATGTTAAATATACCTTATTTTCAATGATTTATTGAAATAATATACAAGATTTTTTTTAATTTAGATTTTTCAGTATTTGATCCGTCCGTGTTAAGACATTTCACCCGCCTTATCCACCCATCTTCTTTCTACAGTGTCCTTATTTAAAATCTTATAAAATAAATTGTATAATTTGTAGAAAGTTTATAACTTATGCAGCTTGATGGAAAAACACACAACCATTTATTTCATTAAATACGGCATAAACATTTCTGTACCGATTTAAAAAGTATGTGTGGAAAATTGTAGATTTTCAAAATACATAGTCAACAGTCTTTGAATTGATAAAGTCCTTTATACTCTCATCTTAAGTTGTTGATACTTCAACACCCATTTGAGTTTTTTGTTTTCTTACATTTTTTTTCAAGTTTAGAATTTGAATTATCATTTCACACAAAACGATTAAATCTTTTTTTTTCAGGATTAAATCATTTCATCAACTCAAAGAATAAACAAGAAATGCATTTATTATAAATTAAAAAATAATAATACGGTTCTCTGATCCCCGGCGGATTTGTAATGAATAATTAGGCATACAGTATATGAAAAGTTGATATTAGTGTTTAACTTTAGACTGGCGAATCAGAGGGTCACTTAAAACCACTTGTTCCATACAGGAAGTATAGTTCTTAGTGATATCACTAGTACTATACCAGAGTAGTGGACACATTCATTAATATTTGAAATAAACACATCTAATATATTACATAAATTAATTCCAACAAATAGGAAAATACTTTGATAGGGATGAACATTTTTTGTTCCTTTAATAGATATCGGTCTTGGCCGGGGGGCGGACATCAGATTCTATAAACGTATCTTCCCTGCCGTAGTTTAACTGCATAGTTTTCACAGTACCATAAATAACAACGATAGAAATATAAAACATTTTAAAAGGCATCCAATAGAACCATAAATTTATTGAAGCGGAAGGGCGGGGGCGCTTTTATCAAGTCACACAATCGTTGAGCGTTAATTCGTTGTAGCACGTTTCACAGACTGAGATCCGCTCCCCGTTAGGTATGGTGATCTGTTGTTGGTAGCAGGATCCGCACACATTCTCTATACACCGAGTACACTGGAACTGTGATCAGAAACAGTCAATATTTACAGTGGGTTAGGTATAAAACGTACATGGTAATGTATACACGCATGGTTATAATTATATACATCAGGCTGTTGAATTGTTTAAAGTGATACACATATGTATTGTATTCGTACCCATTGATTATGCATTTACTGTTTATAAGTGATTTTTTCTTATATTTAGTTATACATGGCAATTTTTTTGCTGTATAAATTATCTATGTTTTAATAAACCTTCTTTGAGATACATGTGCATGCTGTCAATCCTTCAAGATATTGTGTTTTGTTTTTTAAATAAATCCAAAGGTTATTTTAAAGATTTTCTAGCAAAGTAAGGTCTTGCATAAAAATCAATGAATATTTTAAGTGTCTAACTTTAAGTTCTTTAATTAAGTTCTCTAATTTCACTGTATTCTGTAAAATTGCACACAATGTATTTTAATTTATACAATATTCTGGAGAATTAAGTACTTAAACACAAGGTGTATATTGTACATGTATACCTTGTGTTCCGAGGAGTTGTTCTGTATCTGACAGACTGCACACTTCCAGTTCTGGGGCCGGGGGTTACTAGCCTCGTCGCGTATTATTCGTTCCTCTACCTTAAAGGTAATACTGTGTTATGAACACTTTTATAAGAAGGCCTAATTTTTTTTTTAAAGGAACCCATACAATTGTGTTTGACATGACGATAGTCTCCTTTATTCGGAATTCTTACTCTTAAAAACCTCTGAAAATCTGGTATTTTCATCAAGTATTTTTTATCATCATACATGTAGGTCTGTTAGCCAAAAAAAAAAATGCAAAACAATGTACCATATCTAAATTTCGGTCGGGCTCGGGCTCCGCAGGAATTTCCATTTCTTCCTGAGCTTCCGGATCCGTTTGCTGCGGATCTAGCGTCTGTCCCGGCATGGAGTAGCCGGGCGGCGGACTTCGGTACATCTCGTACGGCGGGGGCGGGCTGTGGTACCGGATGTTGGAGCGTGCCCGCATCGGGTAGATTAAGTTGGAGCGAGGGCGCAGGCGCCGCCGGCTGTCACTCCGCCAGTTCGATGTCTCTGTTTCTTTGTAGTACTCAGCTGTAACATACATTTGTAAGAATCTTGTAACTGATACAAATACTTGCTAAATAAGTGTCATATAAGTAAGTTTGTATTTGTACTAAATACATAAGTATGTACTAGTATTTATTTATATGTACACATTATCATACTGAAGAAAAAGATGCAAGGTATTCCTTGGAAAGGATAAAAATGTTTTGTCATTTTAAAGAATAAAAATGAGAAGAATTCTCAGAGAGGGCTTTTTTCTTTTATTAAGTTCAACTACTTGTCATTAACAATTATTCAAATCATATAATAAATAATTCAAAACGTAATGGAAAAGGAAAATTGGAACAAATTTGTATATTTTCTGTAGAGTTATGATTTTACCTGAGTTTCCTATAAGAGATACGCCCCAGATTCCGCTCCAGATCCAGCCAATCAGAAAGCAGGACACCATCAGTAGCTGGAGGACCCCGATCACCACCACAACGAGGCTTGACATGTAGCGCTGTTTGGGGGTCAGGTCGTCCGTCTTGGCGCAGCACAGGACAGAGAACCCGGATATCATGGTGCCTACAATATAGAGGGGCTCGGTAACAATATTAATCTGAAATTGTTCCTTGCTGTTTTAAGAGGTCTTATAAGCTGCAGATCTGTGACTTTACGGGAAAATTCAGGTTGACACAACGAAGCTACTGATATCCTTAACAGTGTGTATAACAGTCAATTAATGTACATAATTTTTTTTTAATGTAAATCATTATTAATTTTTTTCCAAATATATTTAGATCATTTATTTATTATGTATGCAATTACTAGTATTCTTGTTTCATTACATGTACATTGTAGATCGTATATTGTGAGGCTATGTTTAGACATAAAACGATTGATACTAAACCTTACATATACATGTAGTTCTAACAGGTTAGTTCAATATTTTTGTACTAGGTACCATCAAAAACAGAGAGGGGGGTGTGTTAACTCCCCCCTCCCCCACCTTCGACCAACCTTTTCCTGCGTATACCATAAGTGGTAGGTATAAATAATGCACATCTAAAAAAGCCTACAGACCTACTCCTGGGAGTAGAAAGTTCGTCATACAACACACCACGGCCAACTCCAGGGGCAGGATGGGTAACATGATGGCGTCATCAATCGAGTCATCGTCATCGACATCCGGGACATCCTCCGTCAGCCAGGACCGGCGCCTGTCCACGTACCGAGGGGGGTCCCCGGGGGTTGAGGTAGGAGGGTCTGCTTCAGGGGGATCGGCGGGGCACGAGGCGGCAGGCGCTGGTTCTGTACTTGACATTTCACGTTAATCCAGACAGGAATTTGGCACAATTCATAACTTATGAGCTTTTCTATTGAGCAAGGTATATTCCATTTTTTCTGAACACAAAATCTTTTGAATTATAACTGCCAAGTTTTATCCTCTGTATGGCACATTCAAGTCAGTTTTTTTTTCTCTCTTGAACTTGTTTATCTTTGAATATGAATGAAGCTTTAAAAACCCACACTTAATGAATATTTTCTCAAGATTCGACAAATGAAAATAGTCGAGAAATCAATTAAAATCCAACATGCGACTAGCTTCGTACACACTTCGGTAGGGTGAAAGTGACAATTCATCCATAGAAAAATGTTTTGACAGAAATGAACAGGTTTAAAGGTCGCAAATCGTCTTAGGTTTTGTTCAGTTACTAATTATGTTTGTTTACCCTGTAAAGAGATATACCACGGCAGGTATTAGGGGTTGCTCCTATGTAGATCTAGTGACGTATCAGGCCCCAGATTATCTGACAATGGATTGGAACTAAAGATTTAATATCTCTGTGATAATCATAGGAAATATGGCGTATCAATAGATAATATCGATTTAATCCTCTGCTGATTGTGACAATTTGAATTTGCAGTTGTTTAAATGACTTATACGGTTAACCCAGTGCTCTAATTGTTTGATTTATGCTCTGCACTTCAAACTTTTCAAGTATGCAGGGAGTAAATTATCGTGTAGATTAAATACAAATAAAACTTGTATTAATCATTTTTTATGCTATGACGTCAATATTAAGGCTTAAAACATTGCATGTTGAAAAATTCGGAGATGGTGCAGATATATCAATATCTAGCATCAAATAAAGGGGGTGGGGGTTACCTCTAATTTTTTTGGTAGAAAACTTTCTCGCACACGTTATGATTCTGGATAATGATGATATATTCTTTTCTATCAAAGTGCCCAACACTTTTGTTTATAATAACTGAATGCTCAAAAAAGTGATCGCTTACATGTATTTATTTTATACATGTATGTGTATATTAAATAAACAATTTTAACCCTACTCCCCTACTTAGCGTTATCCAAACCAAGTCCCCCCCCCCTCCCCCGAAAAATTTTATCAAGGAGATTGAGATTTAGTAAAGTAAGTTACCACAAAAGCATTTTGTAACCCCCTACCCCCCCCCCCCCCCACACACACACACACAAACACGTACTAATACCACCAGACACATAGCATCTAGGGGGTGGGGGCTGGCTCTCCCACTCTTTTTTCTCTAATTTACATAAAGAAAATATGAATGTTGAACGAACTGGTCCCCCTTTTTTGTTGTAAAATTTACTTAACGTATCATGCGACACCCCCACCCCACATTTGAATACAATGCACCCTGCCTGCATGCAAACACACACTTATATACCTTCAGTATGTGTATATATACATCGTTAATCATTGATCGAAAATTCAAAGTATTTAGGCATCTAAGTTAATGGTTTTTTTTATAGTTTGACATGCATTCTTTGTCAACAAATGACATCTAAAATCATGTACATACTGCTCATACATGTACGAGTTATGCCGCTTACCACACCGACAATACAAATACTGGCCATGAATCGGTGTCAAAGTCAAAATACCCGTATGATGAAAAATTTGAAAAGATATAAAAGTGTTGATATGATATTTGAAAAAAAAAATAATTCGTATTCTCTTAATAAAACATTTATGTTAAACTATGCGAACAAACTGTGCTAGTTTTGGAATTCTAGTTCCTCTATAGCAATGGTCGTTATGTCTTCCCATACTATACACAAGTGAGAGATATATATGGACTTACCACACCGGCCATGATTTCGGTGCGTTATGGACTAGGTCTGTGGTGCATCATCCTGTCAGCAGGTTCAGTCATACTTAATTTGCTATATACTGTAAAAATTGTTATTTACGCTGGTGGTTAAGTACGCGTTTCTATGGTCAAATTATACGCATGGGTATTAAATACGCGGATGCGTGATTTACAACACTAAAGATTTGAGGTTTTTTTACCATACGCGCGGGATATTTTACGCGGTTTTAAGCTTACCGCGTAACTAGTGTAAATTCCCCCCACCCTTAAATAACCACTTTTACAGTACTTGTTTTCAGTTGCAGATTATTTAGTACTACGTGGTTGTATAAAATGAAGATTAGGAGGTTCTTGAAAATATGTGTACTATTGATAATTTTTTTCCAAATATTTCTCGGGGAAATTAAAAAAAAAACTAAATTAAAAAATGACCACAAATATGACTTCTCAAAAAGATTTTATATTACACAACATTTTTAATAATTCACAACCATCGAAAAATTGACGATTGTAAAACTATAACTATGTAATTATGGATTGCACCTAGTGATCTACATTGTTGAGCACTGACTGATATATTGTTTGTAGTGACTACGATTGAGGGGGCGTGTCCGGAGGGGTTTTTCCCGCATGGCGATTCCTGTTACTTCTTCTCCTCCAACCTGGAGGCTGACTGGATCGAGGCTGGAGTAAGCCTCAGTTTCATTTCTGCTTCGTAGAATTCGAACAAGATCAAATAGCTTTATCCGTATTTTAAATTATGAATGAAAGTAATAATTTTCCATTATACTCATAACATTTAATAATTGCATCGTTATACAATACATGTACCTCTTTACACTACAGAACATTTGCGTTACTTTTTGGAAACAAATCGTACCAAGGTCTACTTATTGTGTTTATCTCGTTTAGTTTCATCAAATGGTATGTGCCATTTTCAGCCAGAATAAGAAACTACTGATGTACCAACACTCGTAGCAGCAGATCTGTAGCTCACTGATCTAAAAATCCATTTTTTATTTCAGACCAGTGAGCTACGGATCTACTGCTACAAAACTCGTTTTAGTTTATATAAATATCCGGAAGATCGGGATGCCTTTTTATTTATGCATGCAAAGCATTTGTGCATGTAATTTTAAAGTTAATTAGTTTATCTATGTATAATGTTTTGACTTCTCGATGTGATTACAATCTATTTCATACACTGTTTATTGCAATTTACCGCATTTCACACCACAGGGCAGATCACTTTAACTAAACAAGAGTGCCTCGAAATAGGAACTCTTTAGTACTGGTATAAAGAGTATAGAGGCCCCTAATTTCCAAGTTATACTTTACAATTAAGCAGGCCCGGGGACCGGGGTTGAATGATCAATGGTTGATATTCAGACCTAAAGAATTTTTTTTTACTCATCTGATCAGCCCTTTGGCGCAAAAAAAAAATACAGATAATTCTGAAGTAATGCTAATTAAAACTTGTCTTCTACGACCTCTGGCTTTGAGGCGAAATCTTAGGTCAGGAGTGCAATGTAGGCGTACATGTATCTATCGTAATATAGATAGCAAAAACAATGACCTTAGAAAACATTGGCTTACTTTATGATTATATAGGTCATACTGCCAATATATATTATATAGGTCATACTGCCAATATATATTATATAGGTCATACTGCCAATATATATTATATAGGTCATACTGCCAATATATATTATATAGGTCATACTGCCAATATCACATATAAAAGTGGATATGTAAATAAATGACGTTATGTTGATATTTGGTGATCTGTTTATTTATTTATTTTTCTTTTCAGTTTTTCTGTAACCGATTTAATGGGGGAGACTTAGTTGCTATTGAATCACATTCAGAAAATGAGTTTCTTTATCAACTTTTACATCGTATGAATTCAGATAGTAAGTACAGGTGCATGTATTGCATGAATATGTTCATATCTGTAATGGTATATTTAAAAAAAATACAAGAAAAAAATGTTATGAACAAAAAAATTATGTAAAAATTGGTAAATTCAGGAATATAACAGTCATTACCATTTTCAGAAATTTAAAGATTATTGAAAATGACTTTGTCGGAAATTTTTCGTGGTTGATTCTTTTTGACGTTTTCTACTAGCTAATTTATATAATTTTGATTTTTTAAGGAAGATGGGCCAATAAGATAGCGAAAATGCTCATTGGTTTAATCGTAAAATACAATTTTTTAATTTTTTGTTTTATTTTTAATCTATTTGATAATGTATAATACAAGTTTTCAAAAAGCACAATTTCTAACTATATTCAGTTTGAATATTTTAACAAACGATTAGAAAAAGAATTATTGCCTCAAGTTTTGGTGGCGTTCAACACTCAACCTATATATACATGTATAGTTCTATAAGGATAACGTACGTTTGGTGCTCTAACCCCTGGTCCATTTCAGTTACAACAAAGTACATTATTTAAATGATATATGCGACTTTGGCAACGAATTTATGAATTTTAATAATACGGACGTGTATTATTTTCCAAAAACGTTCAACTGTTGAGATACATATAGATATTTTTAATGTGTTGTTGGTCATCACTTCAAGTTTTTGTTGATTAAAGGGACTTGGACACGATTTGAGCTAATTTTTTTCAAAATTTATTTTTTCATTTTTAATGTCTAGAATGGTCAATATGGATGTTTTTAATGCTCCGTCAAAATTTGAAAGTCAAATATCGAGTTACAAGCGAGTTACACAGCTTAAAATTCTTTGTTTTGTAAACAAAGCTCTAGTCCTGTTATTGTTTACATATGTCTTGAATTGGTAAAAGTTTAAATCTAATGTTGTATTTTGTTGTTGATATGAACACATTTAATAAGTTTATCTTGTTTCCACAAGTTATTTTGTCAAAGAAATGTTAATTTCTTTACTTTACATTATTTGTAAACAATATGAGACTCGAGCTTTGTTTACATAACAACGACTTCTTTCCTCTGTATCTCGCTTGTAACACGACTTCTAACATTCAAATGTTGGTAAATCATTCAAAATACACAAGTAAACTATTTAATACATAAAAATCAAAAATAAAATTTTCATCTGAAATCTTGTCCAGGTCCCTTTAAAATCGGTTTGTTTACCATTAGACCTTAATTAGACTATGACAAAAATATGGAGCACAGACCGACCCTAGAAAAGAAAAGGCATAGAAGTATGACGCTGTTTGGGGGTTTTGATACGCATACACCAATTTAAATCAACATATTCAAGTATTGATCATATTTAAGGGTTGCAAATCGATGTTATTTTAGACTTGTTTATATTTTATTTTTCAGTGTCTTGTCCAGCATAATATAGGCAATTTACACGCCTTATTCACTCATCTTCTTTCAGTGTCTTGTCCAGCATAATATAGGCAATTTACACGCCTTATTCACTCATCTTCTTTTTAAATCTCAAAACTCCCAAGGTTAAGGGCATACTGTAGCTATTATTTACATTTTAATAAAAGCACAGGCACCTGACGTTATAAATTTTTCTCATAATAAAAATAAATACCCTATATCTAATAATACCTTGTCTGTGAATAAAAGCATTGTTTTTATTAAAAAAAATAACCATATCTGGAAAATGCATGAGCTTTTATAGTTTTACATTCAACTTACTGAAAGAATAAAAAATAATTCACCGGGCTTCTTTAAAAATTGTACATCAAAAGATTTATCTCGATTTAAAATATTCACTATATAGGCGACCCC
The DNA here is from genome assembly GCA_020458035.1 of Magallana ariakensis. Lineage (NCBI taxonomy): Eukaryota > Metazoa > Mollusca > Bivalvia > Ostreida > Ostreidae > Magallana > Magallana ariakensis. Next base: position 74,095,060 of record CM035813.1, read on the forward strand.
TTATTTCTTTTTAGATGACGTCGATACTGAGTCATTAATTAATTATTAATTGTAACTTTGACTTTATCATAATTACATGTACAATGTACATTACATTCTAAATATAATTATATTTTATTGATAATGAAGTACTTTTCAGGGAGTTTTTGGATAGGCGGGACGGACGAGTTTGTTGAAGGTCACTGGATATGGATCTCCACGATGCAGAAAATGACCTTCACCGACTGGGGTCAAGGTTTTCACGACGGCCATGGTTCTACCGAGGACTGTCTTCAGATACAGCTGGGGGGTCGGTGGAAGGACGCCGTGTGCTCGCTCAAGTCCAACTTCATCTGTGAGATTCCGTACGTATATAAATAACTGAATTATAATTCCGCCAAGCAGTAATATAAAATGTTATTGGGTCCGGGTTAAAATTTATATCTGTATTTTTATAATTTTGGTCATTCTAATTAAGTTTACTCGAATCAAAAATGAATTTTGACCATTTGGCTTTATAGACAAAATAGTCCATTTAGCAAAATCTAAGTTAAGAACAACTTATCTATATATTTGTGTTTCTGTGGGGAAAGTATATGGTTTATTTTGGGCTTTGCTTTTTTTAAAAACTTTTTTTCTACTGCCTGCAATTCTATCGTTTCAGTGTATTAGACGGGCCCGGAATTGTTGGATGATGTACATGTAGTTTACATATTGTATATGCGACCCTGTACCCTGACCAAATATATATATTTATAAAGTTACACATTTGTTTGTGTTAATTCTACATGTACTAGCAATCGTTCATAAATGACTTCTTTTTATATATTCTATTCTTAATTGTAACATGTTAAACAAATTTCTTGAAATGTGAAATATATTTTTTTTATTTAAATTTTTCAATGTGTTCATTCAACATTAGTCTAACGCCTCTATTCCTCCGATGGGTCTAATATCTTGATTATTAATTGTTTCGAAAGATAAAAAAATTGTTTAGTGGTCTGGCCACGCAAAGTCAATTTCTTTTTATTTCATTGATGGATACTCTTAGTAGGTAAAGCAATAAAAAAACCCACTAAAATTGGTTGCTTGCGGTAACCGTTGCCATAGTAACTGAGGCTAAAGATGGAAAAAAAATTGCAAATCTTATCTTCTTTGAAGCCATATAAAACGGTTTTGCCCGCTCATATATGCCAATTAAGATATAAAACTTTGTTATATTGTATTTCTCCACCAATTTTTTTCCCGTATATTAAAAATTTACTTTTTCATATATTCTATCCTGGATAGCCTAAATTGTTGCCATTACTCATAATAAGGCCTCAAATAACTTTAAAATGTAATTTTTCATGTTACCCCCATTTACCATGGAACAGGACCACAAAGCAACATCTAAATGGTGTTTAAGCTTTATTATTTTTCAGTTTGTGAAAACGTAAAGAACGAGGAAAATTGGTGAGTATGCGCGGCCACCGAATTCTGATTGTACATGGAATTAATCTTAAATTATTCATGTTCGAGCGTCGTCTGTTTACAGGCTAAATTTTTCCTCAATGAAAGGGTAGCCCAATACAAACTGCAATACGGAAACGGATTTTTTCCCATGACAAAGTTAAAAACCACTAAAACTCAAAGGCTACTGTGAGAAATGAATTGGATTACTCCAAAGATGGCGGCCAAGAAACAAATGGAAACTTTTGGAAAGGTTGGTTCCGTTACCAAATCGATCCTTCCGAGTATGAGAAAAACTTAATTTTAATCCTACCTGCTTTTGTAAAATGTGATAAGAATATTTTGAGCTTGGAAAATTTTACCCTGAAATTAAATCTTTGCTTTTCAATGTGTTATAAAAGGAATCATATTAGCAATTGTAAGTACTTGTCAATAGTTATGCATTCTGTATATACTTATGGCAGAACTGTTCTTCTGTAGTCAACTGATAAGTCATCGTAACATTTACAATGTGGCACCAAGTTCTGGTATTGTGGATAGCTGGACTTATTCAAGGTTCTGAGTATAGATCTTCTTACTTTATGGTGAAGTGTTCGTGCATTGCTTTTTACAACGACGCGTGTATAAGAACAAAATGATTCTCGAGTAATTTTTAAATTTCTGATATACAGACCCGATACATCGTTACAAAATGTCGACCATCAGTCATCTTTTTGTTACATGTCAAATTTCATAACGTCCATCACCAACACGGCGACATTTTCCTTGTTATACCAGTAACTTATTTATGAGTGTGGGCACGATATCTGCTTTGAACCGCTAACTGGTACAGAAACTATGAAAACTGATTGTTTTTACACGTGAGTGTTACGCACGTTTGTAGTTGGTTACAGGTATTTGGTCACATGTTTGGTGTCCTGGATAGATTCGTGATATATTGTGTTGTTATATATATATACATATGTAGGTGTGTCTATCAATACATACATGTTTACAGTTTTATTAAAATAAATAAAAAAAAAAACAATATGAAAGTAAAAATAAACTTAAGCTGATAATTGATGTATAATTACAATAATAAGCTACAAACTATGAAAGTAGAAAATAAACTTAAGCCGATGTATATTTAAAATAATAAGCTACAATTTATGATTTTAAATAGATAAATTGCTTACAAAAAATGGGAAAAAAAGATGATAATATTTTTTAAAAGGAAAAGAACTTTTCGGAAACATTGATCAACAGTTCATACCTTCTACAACAAGCGTAAGGAGGTCAACATATTATAAATTGGTTCTTATAAATCAATGTACTAAATGATTATACAATCGACATTTCCTATAATTTAATTAACTTTTCAATCGGCTTTTCCTTGACGATTTTTCTCTGGTGGTCTTCTTTGTTACATTGTTGAACTTTGACTTTTATTTAAAGTATACACAGCACAGGAGGCTTGTCCTGAGGGGTTTTTCCAGCATGGGACTTCCTGTTATTTCTTTTCCTCCCACCTGGCGGCAGACTGGATCGAGGCGGGGGTAATGTAACGTTACTAAGGAACGGTAACTCTGTATCTCTTAGAATTTGTTAAACTCTATATATTTATAAAGGTTCGAGTGTGAATTGTCGTTTATCAGCATGAAATTTTAGAAAAAAATATATTGTTTTACTAGACATTAACATGGTCACGGACATGTTGATAAAGTAACATGAACAGAATTTGAAAAGGGGGTAAATTAATATAAAGTATTGCCAAAAGTTCACCTTTTTTCTCTGAAAAAAAAAAATTTTTCCATTAGATTTTGCAACGGAGATCATGGAAGCGATTTTCCCTTCCCCTTGATATTCATTTCATTTTGATTTTTTTTTTTTACCTAAAGCTCATTTACAATTTTTCAAACTAAATTATCATAATGATTTATTTTTTATTCCCTACAATTCTCAAGTGTTATTTTCTATGTTTGCAACACATTTCAGGTGTTTTCTCCCTCCCCCCTAAAATACCCCCACAAAAACCCTCAAAATATGTGTAAACGAATCGCTATTATATCTGAAACTGAAGTCATTTTCTTTCGATTAACAGGTATTGAAGCAGAAATAATCGAGTCCGTTATTTTTATAAAGCAGTGTTGACGATATTTTTTCTTATAGGCGGGTGTTTCATTTTGATCAAATAATATATGATTATATCATAATTGTTTGTGTAAGGATGAGAACTTCAATTTGTTAACAATTGTTAATCCATATCATAATATAATTACCATTTCAGTCTTTCTGCAAAAGGTTCAATGGAGGAGATCTTGTTGCCATAGAAACGCAATCCGAAAACACGTTTATTTACCAACAGTTACTTTTGATGCACGAAAAAAGTAAGAAAACTTAATGGATCGTTTGCATTATTAAGTAATTGATTTTGTTTTGTCCTCTTTTACTAATTAAAAAAAACCCAGTTTCTTCTAATATAAAGTGAAAAAGAGAAAAATTTTCATTGTATCATCTTGAATTATAACCTAAATGAAGAAAGAAAATTAAAGTTTTTGTGTTATTTCATAAGCGTCAAAGTTAACAAAATTAGAAAAACGTACAATAAAAGATAGGTGTCCACATTGATAAATATCCACCTTATTAAGGAACAACGCGACCTTTAACTCAAGCACACATAGATAATCGTATATACATTAACTCAAGCACACATAGATAATCGTATATACATTAACTCAAGCACACATAGATAATCGTATATACATCCTACCGTTATCGACTTTGTTCATTATAAAAATCTTGTATATATTGCATGTCTATATATAACCACGAATAACCATAAAAGATACTGAAGACATAAAACGTAATCTACCTTAGTTCTATGCCTGTTTAACGCTCGATCTCAATAAATCTATATTGAATGTGTTAAAAAGGCTGCTTGGAAAATGAAAATTTATTAAATTTACATAGTAAAATTATCGAAAATATGCCTCAGACCCCCCCCCCCGGCAAACACAATTATCCTTCGGACCCCCCCCCCCCTGGAAATATTTTCTGGATCCGCGCATGGTATATGCATGCATGTGAATACTGGTTTTGTCTTTTATAAAACACCTAAGGTTATTCATATAGATGATTTCTGGATCGGAGGGACGGACGAGTTTGTAGAGGGACACTGGGTCTGGATTCCCACAATGCAGAGGCTGGGCTTCACCGACTGGAGTCCCGGGAATCCAAGCGACAGCCTCTCTAACGAGGACTGTATGGAGATAATTGTGGGTCATTCGGCTCAGACCACCCACTGGAACGATGACGATTGTTCCAAGAAAGCCAACTTTATCTGCGAAGTCCCGTATGTAACGTAGATTAACCTTTTCGTTAAGATTTCTGTATGTTTTAATCAATACCAGTATCCCAACATGCTGTTGAAGAGCGTACTAAAGTTTGAGTTTAACGCTTTATTTTATCTACATAATTCGAATGAGCCTGACATTTTTAAATTGTTGCTCCCTCCAGTTTCAAAAATAAAATATTGCGTTTAATTTCTGTACACTTTTGTTTCAGGATGTTAGAATGAATGAATGTACACTTTTGTTTCAGGATGTTAGATGGTTCACCGGTAAATGTAATTGGATAATCGTGATGTGAATGTTTGATGAGAAGCAATAAATCATCGTTACGTGGTCCATGAGATTGTTTTGTTTGTTTGTTTGGTTTTTGATAGTTTGTTTGTTTGTTTTTAGTGAGATATTGGGGTTTTCTGTGATAGTGAAAAATATAGTAAAATTATATATATCTGACGTGAACCCTAGTGTACTCTACATATTTAACTAATCCAAAATTCGTCTTAGCAATACATGTGCCGGTATGTATCGCAAGTATTTCTATCAAAGCGATACGATAACATCAAATATTGCACCAAAGCTACCTCTTGGCAAATGCCAAAAGTGTAACCCGATGTTTGAAGCAGATAAAAAAAACCCCAAAACACCGACTCCCAGCGATCTTATACAAACATTAAAGAAATGCCTAAAGCATCATCAAAATTTATTTTGAAACATCAAAATAAATAAGGTCTTCAATAAACATCTACATGTACAATTGATTGCTATTTTCTGGTATACTTAAAGTATACATTTATCCTTGCCTGTTCTACAGTGCAGGCCTTTGATTTCAGAGACCATGTGGTAGCGTCAACAGTGGTCTTGAAGGACTAGGAACCCTCGGGGCGGTACTGTGACGTCACCAATCATAGCTTATCTGTGCCGGAGAGGGTTCAAGTAAAATTATTGACTTTAAATAAATTGTAGAATTTAGTCCAAAATATCCTCATAATATTATAACATATATGTTGATTGCGCTTACTGTAAACCAGCTTTTATTCGCTACGACATTATTTCAAGAAATTCTGGAGATACATGTAAATTGGTTCGCGACGACTATTTCCGCAAGTAAGTCTTATACAGACCCATGTTGTTTTGACAACCATATGACAAGGACTGTTCGCGGCGATAAATATTTGCGGTGAAAAGGCTCTCGTAATTTTTTTATTTCGCGATTAAAAGTTTGTTTTCAGACCTTCCTTTGCTGTATATAATTTCTCAAAGGTTAATATCCATAGGGATTAGTAAGTGATCAATTTATTATTAATTTGATTGTAAAATTTAATGTTATCTACGTCGACTTCTCAAAGTAGCACGTACTGTTTCTACAAGTATAACTTGCATGCCTTTATAAGTGATAGTCACAGGTTTTGGGTTTTTTTTGTTAGCAAAGATAAGATGGAGTGTTTAAGAAAAGATAGTTCGCAGATACAACTGTACATAATTATGCCGCGGATAGATTTTAATAAACAGTTTACTTTCAACTAGCTAGGAAGAGAAGCATTAAGGTTTGTAAGGTTTGTTAGTCTTATAAAGATAACAAATGACAAGTCCTTTTTAACATTTGTATGCACAACTGTTCTACATTTTGACAACTGGCAGAAAGATAAGAAATTCATTTACCATGATGATTGTTCGATATACGAATGCGGTGTTTGTGATTCTCCTTCTTAAAGGTACATACACTGTATAATAGAAGAAATCTCTCTCTCTCTCTCTCTCTCTCTCTCTCTCTCTCTCTCTCTCTCTCTCTCTCTCTCTCTCTCTCTCTCTCATACCAAATAATTAGCACAAATAATTGTTTTATATCGATCAGCCATCTTCATGACCAACGAAGTAAAGACATAAATATTAGAATTATAAACTTTTTAACATTGCTTATTGCCAGAAGTACATAGTATGTTTTGGACAGACGCAGCAGTTGTGTAAACGACGAATTGTATGCATCACAAAAAATTACCAATACAACATAAAGTAATGTACCCACAAAGCTCTGTATCTACAAGGTAATGCACCCACAATGTGATGTACCCAGAAGGTAATGTACCCACAATGTGATGTACCCAGAAGGTAATGTACCCACAATGTGATGTACCCAGAAGGTAATGTACCCACAAGGTAATGTACCCAGAAGGTAATGTACCCACAAAATAATGTATACCCACAAAGTAATGTAACCACAAAGTAATGTACCCACAAAATAATGCACCCACAAAGTAATGTACCCACAAAGTAATGTACCCATAAAGTAATGTACCCACAAGGCTGTGTATCTACAAGGTACATGTAATGTACCCACAAAGTAATGTACCCACAAAGTAATGTACCCACAAGGCTGTGTATCTACAAGGTAATGTACCCACAAAGGTATGTACCTAGAAGGTAATGTAACCACAAGGTAATGCACCTACAAAGTAATGTTCCCACAAAGTAATGTAACCACAAAGTAATGTAATCACAAAGTAATGTACCCACAAGGCTGTGTATCTACAAGGTAATGTACCCACAAGGTAATGTACCCACAAAGTAATGTACCCACAAGGCTGTGTATCTACAAGGTAATGTACCCACAAAGTAATGTACCCACAAAGTAATGTACCCACAAAGTAATGTAACTACAAAGTAATGTAACCACAAAGTAATGTACCCTCACCCTATATATACACTGACCCTATATATACACTGACCCTATATATACACTCACCCTATATACACTCACCCTATATACACTCACCCTATATATACACTCATCCTTTACACTCACCCTATATATACACTCACCCTATATATACACTCATCCTTTACACTCACCCTATATATACACTCACCTTATATACACTCACCCTATATATACACTCACCCTATATATACACTTACCCTATATACACTCACCCTATATACACTCACCCTATATATACACTCACCCTATAAACACTCACCCTATATATACACTCACCCTATATATACACTCAACCTATATACACTCACCCTATATACACTCACCCTATATATACACTCACCCTATATAATTATATACACTCACCCTATACACTCACCCTATATACACTCACCCTATATATATACACTCACCCTATATATATACACTCACCCTATATATATACACTCACCCTATATATACACTCACCCTATATATACACTCACCCTATATATACACTCACCCTATATATATACACTCACCCTATATATACACTCACCCTATATATACACTCATCCTATATACACTCACCCTATATACACTCACCTATATATACACTCACCCTATATTCACTCACCCTATATACACTCACCCTATATATATACACTCACCCTATATATACACTCACCCTATACACACTCACCCTATATATATACACTCACCCTATATACACTCACCCTATATATACACTCACCCTTTATACACTCACCCTATATATACACTCATCCTATATACACTCACCCTATATACACTCACCCTATATACACTCACCTATATACACTCACCCTATATATACACTCACCCTATATATACACTTACCCTATATACACTCACCCTATAACACTCACCCTATATATACACTCACCCTATAAACACTCACCCTATATATACACTCACCCTATATACACTCACCCTATATATACACTCACCCTTTATACACTCACCCTATATATACACTCATCCTATATACACTCACCCTATATACACTCACACTATATACACTCACCTTATATACACTCACCCTATATATACACTCACCCTATATATACACTTACCCTATATACACTCACCCTATATACACTCACCCTATATATACACTCACCCTATAAACACTCACCCTATATATACACTCACCCTATATATACACTCACCCTATATACACTCACCCTATATACACTCACCCTATATATACACTCACCCTATATACACTCACCCTATATATACACTCACCCTATATACACTCACCCTATATATACACTCACCCTATACACTCGCCCTATATACACTCACCCTATATATACACTCACCCTTTATATACACTCATCCTATATACACTCACCCTATACACTAACCCTATATACACTCAACCTATATACACTCACCCTATATACACTCACCCTATACACACTCACCCTATATATATACACTCACCCTATACACTCACCCTATATACACTCACCCAATATATATATATATACACTCACCCTATATATACACTCATCCTATATAGACTCACCCTATATATACACTCAACCTATATATACACTCACCCTATATAGACTCACCCTATATATGCACTCAACATATATATACACTCACCCTATATAGACTCACCCTATACACTCACCCTATACACTCACCCTATATACACTCACCCTATATTCACGTTTTGACACGCAGTTTGTATCAAATTGAAATCTATTTAACTAATCTGCTAAACGGGTTTATGTCACAAAGTGCATGTTATTGAGCTAACATTATTAAAATTAGAAAACACTCCAGCGAACCCAATCTTGAAAAGATATAGCTTCCAGACAGTGGTGGAAAATTCTGGTTGTCTATTATCTATTGTTCGCTTGCATATATTGCATTGAATCATGTGCTTGAGGTACAGCCAGATTCCCGTAGTTCCAAAAGGTAAGATAAAGGGTCGGTGAATTTCACAATGCGGCACCAAGCTCTGGTTTTGTAGATATATGCACTTATTTAAGGTTTGGGATATAGATAAAAATGCTTAAAAACTGGAAAGACCTCAATCAAGATTAAGGATCCATAACATCTTTTCTAAAATCAGCAGCTTGTGCATGTTCTTTAAATATACATGACTTTGTACATATGCTATCCTCCTAAAATGGAGGATAATTTCACCCACAGTGCAGTGCGACTTAAAAAAAGTAAAAAAATTGGTCGCCGTCTTGAAATTGAACTATCCCCAAAAAGAGGAGGTTGTCTAGACTTCAAAATGTAACTTACATGTACAACATTTTATCACTTTTCATGAAAACAAATATATCCCTTCAATATTCGAAATCTGTATGTAAATTAATTCATGCTTTATCCAATTAGCACAGATTTTAAACGTGTTCAGTCAATAAAAACAAAGAATTAAATATTAATTCAATTTTCAAATTGTCAAGTTATGCCGTAAAGTTTGCGTCACGGTGTGGCAAGGACCTTAAGTTTTTGTGGCTTAATTTTTTTTTTTATGAAAATCAATATGACATTGATTGCTATACAAGGGACTTTCTATCATTCCTTTCATTGGTTTGTTAAACATTTAATAGAGTTTGTTTGATATCGTTGCATATTGTTGTTGTTTATCGTTTATAGTAAACACGGCCCAGGAAGTGTGCCCTGAAGGTTTTATGAAGCACGGGGAGTCCTGTTATTTCTTCTCCTCCCACCTGGCGGCAGACTGGATCGAGGCAGGGGTAATGTAACGTTACTAAGGAATGGTAACTCTGTATCTCTTAAACGAAGCGATAACTCAGAATACTTTCATGCATGTAATCAAGAGTAAACGGTGTATATTCTAACTACTTGTATACATGTATTTTCATTATCAACATGAACCTGAATTGATAATTTACTTTTGGATATCTAATGAATCATTCAATGATTGGGCATGCATCATTTGGGTAAAAACAGAATATAAGGTATATGTATATAAAATATATATGGTAAATAATGCAATTGTATTCATACGAATGTCCACATGATAAGAATTTGTTGATTGCATTACATGTATTTATTTCCGGTCCAGTCTTTCTGCAAGAGGTTCAATGGAGGAGACCTTGTTGCCATAGAATCGCAATCCGAGAACGAGTTTATATACCAGCATTTACTTTCTATACCCCAGCACCGTGACAGTAAGATTGTAACACTGGGCCGTATAATTATGCCAGTGCAAAGGGGGCATTTTTGCACCCGTCTAACCTGCATGCATCGAAAATCAGTAGTTTATCATATAATAGAGAGTTTATGACAAACTTTGTTATTAATGAATCTCACCTGTCAGGTGTGATATTTACCTTTAAAAAATATATTCCTACAGGAAAATATACTGAAACCATTTAGACAAAAGATGTTCCTACACGATTAATGATGATGATGACAATAATAATTTTTCCCATTGTTTGAAATTTCCTATCGATACTAAAGAACTTCCTACATGAATATAAATTTCGATATAATTTGAACAAAATTCCCATAGTATTTTATATTCCGATAGGAAAACTACCTGTCTGAATCAAATTCCTGCAGGAAATACTTTTCTCCTATAGGAAACATATTTCCTATGGGATTTTTAGAAAATCCTATAGGATTTTTAATATTTCCTGTAGGAAAATTATTACCCTAATGGGAATTCTTATTTTCCTATAGGATATTAATTTTTAAAGGTAAATATATCACCTGTCAGGTGAGACACACGAAAAACAAAAGTGGTTATATACTCTTTAGCGATGGTCTATCATTTGGTTTATATGGATTTCTATGAAACTGCATCTTAAGCGGGTGCAAAAATGCCACCTTGGCACTGGCAGAATTATCCGGCACAGTGTTTTGCGTTTAATTTACTGTTAGACCTGCGTGGATGATATGATACAAGTAACTATAAACGATGGGTGCTTGAGCTTATATTGATGTTATTTGACGTATAAAATTATATTATATTATATATATTGTGTATATGTATATATAGATGATTTCTGGATCGGAGGGACGGACGAGTTTGTAGAGGGACACTGGGTCTGGATTCCCACGATGCAGAGGCTGGGCTTTACCGATTGGTACCCGGGAAACCCCAGTGACAGCCTCGCCAACGAGGACTGCCTGGAGATCATGGTCGGCCTCTCAGCATCCCCGCGTCACTACTGGAACGATGATGATTGTTCCAAGAAAGCCAACTTTATCTGCGAAGTCCCGTATGTTCATTCTAACACCCCTTTTCTACATTACAACATGATTTCATTTAAATTTTATTTGGCCAAATCAAACACCAAGATACAGACCCATTTCAACGTGTACTATCTTTAACATGAAACCAGTCTTTTTCTCTCACACCGTTTTTGCATTTGTTCTAGAATGTCAGATGGCTCAATAATTGGTTAACCTGATCCTTGAGGTCTACATATTACGTCCTCCCTACACAGTTCACGAGTTCATGTATGTGTGTAGATTGTCATAGATGATCTACAATGATTTGTATTAAATATTAATTTCACACGATCACTGTTTGTTCTCAATTTTACCCGATTTTTAATTTAATCAAAACTTAGTTCTAAAGTATCCAAAATCTCACACTTGAGCGATATATTTTCATGAAGACGATATCATAATCAGTAATATACTGATGATATCTCAAGTGTGCATTATACAGAATATCTGTAACTCCTACACATTATACAGAATATCAAAATAATCTGCATTATATACAGAACACAGCTGCAATCATTGAGAATGTAAAGGTGTTAGCCGGATAAAAACTAATTTAGAAGAAGATAGCTACCTATTATATCATAACCCCCTACATCAGAACAAGACCATGATATTGCTACATGTACCCTTCATGGTGGATATGTGACAATGATATCAGTAAATATAGGCGCCTAACGTTACGAATATTTCTGTTTATAATAATTAAAGATGAAAAGTACAGGGAATAATATTATATATAAAAAGAAATATTTGTTACTGTCAGGTGCCTGTCATATTGTATCAACACTACAGTACGGCGACAGTGATATCTATCACTTGTAACAAATCCATTTTAATTGAACAATGCATGTTTTCAAAACCGCAAAAAATTGACTTAGGCTTATAATGTGTGATGGCAGTAGGAGGTATACACGTGGAGTTTCTGGACCTTTAGATACATGTAATAGAGTCAAGGAGAAGGTTATGAAAACATCTTTATATCAAAACTGTGTTTCTATTTAAAAAAAAAACCATTGGATTTTGTAAGCAATTTCAGTTAAAAGTTGATAAGTAAAGATGCATATAATGTTTTATTATACTTTCATGTTAAATACTGAAATCTGATTGGTTTAGATAAAGTTTATAATCCGTTCTTCACGTTGGTTGACAACGGTTTTCTCGGGGTTGTCAATTTCAACTGTTGCCCTCCCAAACAGGCACTATTTATATAATGTTGGCATTCTATCATAAAACTATAAATGAAACAATATGTGAAAAAAGATGGGGTTTTTCCACTGTTTTATTCATTCATTCTACCAAATATAATTTCATACAGTTCCTTATCAAGTACTTGAGAGTAAGAATGAAATAAGTACAATTTTTCTTTCTTGTTATAAAGTTCAAACTTTGAGTACACTAAATTTACATGAGTAACTTCTGACAGAGGCTTCACATTCTCTATCTTATAAAACGAATCCTTCCTGTTTCCGAAAAAAGACAGCCGCGACACTTGGAGAGTGTCTAAAACATCACCCACCCCTCCCACTAACATGCTTCCTATCATGCGCGGCATCATGTAGAACACCAGCGGCATCAACATCACGTTAGTCGCCACGAAGCCCATCATCATGTACGGTGGAGCGGGAACCATACAAACGTAAGCCACCGCCGCCGGAAACAGTGTGGAGTACACCAACAACTGAAATCTCTGTACAATTCTTATGATATTTATGGGAGGAAAGAAATAGATACATTTGTACTCAAGCTTAGGACGACCGACTTCTTTGTCCTGATCTTCAGTAGAAACCACCTCTCTATCTGGTTCAGTTTGACTTTGGTCACCACCCTGGGTGGTTCCTGTGGTTTCCCCACCCTGGGGGGTTCTTGTGGTTTCCCCACTATGTGGGGTTCCTGACTTCCCTGTTTTACAATGCAGTCTTACATCTGTTGTAAATGATTTTCTAGGAAGATCCGAAAAAATTTCTGTATTCCTCACCATAGCCTTAGAGAGACAAACATTGTTCACAACTCTTTGAGAACCCAACAGATTATATTCACTATCTCTTGCTACTTGGCTGCAGTGGATTCTCCTGACAGTTTGGTGTTGTGTATAAATGGAGGAAATGATTCGTCTCTCCACCACACAAAGTTGCCTCAAACATAAGATCATGATGCTAGTGAAACAAAGGATAATTTATTAAATACAGCTAGAAAATATTCAATTCTTTGGCTAAATCAAAACATGTGAGCATGTTTTAATTAAAATTTGGAATTCATATTTAAGTTTAATAAAATTATCCATTCAAAATACATGCCCCCAAAAATTACCCAATTTAAAATGAACAAATGAAATATGAAATTATCTAAATCCCCAATCACTGCCAGTGTCTAGCATTGTTACTTACTAGGGATATTTTGAATGAACTTGTCTTTTCAGTTAGTGTTCTATTTCAATAACAACCTCCATTGTGTTCATTATCTCACCTGTGTTGCTAGTTTTTGATGTTGAACAGACGATCCAGAAACTGACCAAACTTCTGTGGCTGACCGGGAGGGAATGGCTTCAGTGAGGAGAAATCCACGGAGTGAAGGGTGTCCACCAGGGTACTGCAAAAACACATATACTGGTCTTGAACTACTTGAAGTGATTTCACAAAATACTTAAAATGCAGAGTTAAATAATTATATTTACATTCTACTGTGTTTTCCCACTAAATTCTGTGATCTTTAAATGCCTCTAAATGCAACAACTAATCACTGAGTATGAATTTACGTGTAATTTACATAAGTAGTTCCCAAACATTGATTTCTATGTTATCGGTTAAAAATATATTTCATACATGTTGTCAAAGCACCATGTTTTACAATTATTCAACAAAAAAATTGATTTAATTGTTAAAAGCAAAATTCAAGATTTGTTTTTTATGGATTCCATGCTCATCGATCTCAACTCAACATTCTATGTGATAAGCAGTTTAAACCAGTTTTTATAAAACAGCTGTTCTTGCTGTTACTAATTTACTCCCTCCGTGATCTGCAATTTGTATCGATTTATTTAAGTAAATAATTGATTTCATCAGTAAGGGAATGTAAATATAAGCATTAAATGATTTATTTTTGACGTCGTCATGTCAATAACTGCCGTCAGTTGAGCAGACACCTGATGGCAGTTATTGACACGACGACGTCAAAAATTAATCATTCAATGCTATAATATATTATCATGAATCAAAAGGAGACAATGAACTGAGTTTTCTTTGGGTATCATAACAAAATTGTATACAGAATAAGTTACCACCATATTTAGAGAGTGTCAAAAAGATTATGGTACATGTTACATGCAAGAATGGGAACCTACAAAAAAGTACTGATTCAGAAATAAAACAACCTCAGCAAATCTTTTGATTATAGTTAACCTATAAACAAGATATAACAGTATTTATCTGTTGTGCTAATTTGAAGAAGTATTCCATGTTCAAATTGTATATTATGTTGACTGTGCTATTTGCTTAAAATAAATATCCAAGATATAACTGTATGTACATGATGTATACTATTAGTGACTTATTATAGCCACAGTTTTTCATTTAATTTATTGATATTCATAAATCTTTAAATAGACTATTAGGTAATTTATTAGATAAATTTAGGGCAAAACTGGTCAAAATGGCCACATGTTGCCTCTAGGTTAACTAACCCAAAATTTGACTTGTCAGAGATGCATTCCTAAATTTCATTTCCATTACATAGATTACTCAACATGGCTACTTTCGACTGAACACTAAACTCTTTACACTCTTTACAGCTGGTGAATTGATTACTGTTTTAAACCAAACTGCATAATTAAAATAGTAATGGTACATGGATACACTAGATTTAATAAATTCCTTTTATTTTATGGACTTTGTGTAAAAGAGAGTCCAACAAGAGAAAATGTCAGATACGAAACACTAATTATTTTTAAATTTATTTTTTCATAATGATGCAAACATAAAAAAACATTAGAAGTGAATCAGAAAAAATTAAGCTGACATACCTCACTGTGCAGTAGAACAAGTGTCCGTCTTTATTGAGTTGGTAGGCAAGTTCCAGTTGATGGTTGTTCATCAAATCGTCATTGATGACCACTAGGAGTGGCTTGTTGGCCGCGAGGGTCTCCAGACAGCTCCCTGCACCTGTAGAGTAGGTGCAATCTACCCGTAATTCTCAATGAAATACAATTTAATTGTCAAGTTCTTCAGACATAACTGACAAGTCAACCCATGGAAGCTGTCTAATTCTAATGTAAATATCAATTCAATCTTATCTAACATGTCTAACTAAGTCTTTATTCAAACTAACCATCACAGTACTGAAGCTTTTAATGTTTAAGTTACTTCAATATAATGGTCAATGAATTATGTCGGAATTATAATCTAATTTTGACTGTACAAGGTTAGCTTTTTTAAAAGCTAAGAAAGTCAGCCAGTGGAATTTTAATTTTAGGTCAAAAGTGAATACACATTCTATTTAAATACAAGATAAATAGTTTCCAGAACAATAATAATATGCGGGTGCACATTTAGTTTGCACCGTTATTTTCATGGCTGAACATGTAGGTGAGGAGATAAGCGTGTAGCGGTGTACATACATGTACAATGTATGACTGCATACCTACTTAATGCTTAAAGTTGTAAGTTTGCAAACATAGCTCTCTGAATTTCATGGTCTCATCGCAAACCACTACCAATATATTTACTCTCCAATCTCACTAAGAGAGTCGTGAAGATATACGCGGACTCCGGACTGTGGCTGCAGACGAATCCCATTGACAGTCTTCCAATACATCGATGTATTCTTTATCATTAGAGGACTAGACAAAATGGCCTATCTCCTGGACAGGGCTCTACATTACAGTTTTGACAGTGGACAAGCACTAATGTCCAGCCTGCTCCAGAGGTTGCAGGTTTATTGAGTTTCTTGTCAATTTGTTGTTAATGTTGATACAAATGTTTTTATTTTATCCAACTGTCTATTAATTTTACATATCGATCATTATCTTTCATGTTGTTCACACTTACCTGCGTGACTGATGACAAGACTAGCTTGTCCAATGTCCTCAGTGATGCTGGGTTTCAGTCTGTAAACCTCTACTTCTATTCCTGGCACTGTGTCAATCAAAGGATCTCGACCACGCCCTATCTGGACAATAACCTTCCTGTATCCTAGATTAGCTAGGGTCTGCAGAGAGAGTAATATAAAATCAACATACCATAATAGTTAATACTCAAGAAACACTACCTGCAGGTCTGTAGCTCCCGGTCTGAAGAAATTGAATGAATGACCTGGTCGTCCATCCGATTTTTTTCATACTGGGAGCTACAGACCTGCAGCTAATAAAACGCAGAAATACATCTACATCTACATTGTACAGCATTCCATCAATCCTGATGACTATATGCTGGCAATGCACGAGCGGACTAAAGGATAGTAAAGAAAGTTACTAACTAACAGTTTACATTGTGCATGAAACAGTATATGTACATATGTATTTGCATAACACTTTATAGAAATTTTAGACATAATGGGACATAATTTGGGACTACAGTTTTGATCTGGCCCAAAGAGGCTACTGACACCACTGAGTGTGGAATAATCTAAGCGATATTCGTCGAGACTGAAAAATTTTTGATGGATGTCTCTTCAGAAGAGACGTCCGTCCATAATTTTTCAGTCTCAACGAATCTCGCTGAGATTAAGTGTGGAAGTGAGTTCCAAAGTCACTGTGTGAGAAAAAAAGCTGCATTTGTAGTAATCTGTCCGTGTACTGAAGGTCTGAAAATAAGGACTAGTATTACGTGTGATGGTTGTTGTCTGTGGAACTAAATAAAGGTTTTGGTCTATAGAAACTAAATGGTGTGTAAATACCGAGCATGCGATGAATATATTCCTTGCCAAATATTGTAATGCACGATCAAAAATCGTAATTTCATAAAAGTTTAATGAACTTTAACCTAATGCATTTAAACAAAAAATAAATGAGAAAAGTTTTGTGATTTAAATAGGCCTATAAGTCATGAAAAGTGAAGGTCTTAGAGGAAATTCGGGATGCATTCCTTGATTTTTTTTATATCTTTGGACCAGGTTTAACTGATCCAGTGAACTAAGCTTACTTTGAGAACAGCAGAACTACAAACGTAGTCAGTCAGTTTCTCGAATTGCGTCGTTCCCACGGTAACAAACACAGAATTCTGTCCACTTTTCCTCGCCCTCGACATTCTCCGCGAAAAGGCGACGTCGGTACAAGACAAGTTGTCCATAGACTACTTAAATAAAGCGTACATTAACTTGTCGGATTGCAATTCATTTTTTTTTTTTCAATCTAGTTAAGTTGTAAATATATACACATTATCAATACGGCAAATCAATATGGACTATATCTTTATTTGTTTATTCACCAATCAAGGGCCATCAGGGGGCATATACATAAAAACAATATCATGATTATAACAAATAATATGAGTGAAATAATAGCATAGAATGTCCAGGTTCACATTACAAACAACCATATGCAAAACGATTCATCAATAAAGTGAAATATATATGTAAGATATACACATTTAGCTATGCAAGAACATATATGAACAATGTAGCTATACACAGAGACATAAATAACATGTTATTTATGTCTCTGCTATACAGGAACAAGGTGGCCTGAAAACAGAGAGTACCAAGGGATGGTGCCTGCAGTCAATCAGACTGGCCTACTTGTACTCAAAGTGTTCAAGCCAGTATGCTTATACGTTACACAACAACACCACCCCCCCCCCTTTTCAATATTTCATAAATAGGTAGCATGTCAGATTCTATAACTTTTTGCATCATTCAATTCCTTGACCAAATATCAGTATGGAAATCTATTTTTTTTTTTCCCCCTAAAAACAAGTTTTGCTTGAACTCGTCAGATTTGATACAATTTTGTTGCTAATGCTAGAGTTAGATAAAAAACTGAAAAAAAAGAATATTTTTCTCAAATCACCGACAACTGAGTCTTTTAAACCACAAAACAATAATTATAGAGTAATGTGGTGGAGTTAATTATAGAGTAATGTGGTGGAGTTAATTATAGAGTAATGTGGTGGAGTTAATTATAGAGTAATGTGGTGGAGATATCATATGGCATATACATGGGCATGGAAAATGAACACATAATACTTGATATAATCTCTTTTATTTAAAATGTAATAATAATACAGTAATAACAAAGTTCATCCTTTCATTTTCTTCTTCTTCTTGGACTTTTTGGGCATGTGCTCTGATTCTTCTATCAACTCCATTTTTTCTGTTTAAAGAAATATTATAGTCATTTTATTTTCTAGAAACAAGTTTAAATCTATCAACTACGGTTGCTCAGCCAAAATCCTCTCTCATCCCACATAGTGACATGATGTAAAATACATCATTTAAATGTATACTTGGTTGTAAAATTTTTGCCACAGAATGGCCTTGTAATTGTTTTTTATTTGTAAATAAGATATATCTCAATTATCATTAAAAACCAACCTTGCTTGTCTTTTTTTCTCTTTTTCTTCTTCTGTGGTGATACAATACTTTCAGGAACATCTTTAAACAGCAAAAAAACCAAACAAAACATGATGGTCA
Source organism: Magallana ariakensis (assembly GCA_020458035.1). Lineage (NCBI taxonomy): Eukaryota > Metazoa > Mollusca > Bivalvia > Ostreida > Ostreidae > Magallana > Magallana ariakensis. Next base: position 74,114,407 of record CM035813.1, read on the forward strand.
GATCAAAAGACAATCTAATTATGATAAGACTTGTATATCGATCTGCTCCTCTAACATATGCTAATATACAATTACCTTGTTTAAGGTATAATAGAGTAGTTGATATTCTAATTAAAATAACACTTGCATATCCGGCCCATGAAATATTACATCCCACCATTTTTTGCACTATGTAATTACAGGTACCTGACAATATAAATTTTTCTCATTATCAAAAAAATTATACCTCCCTCTGACAGAAGGGGGTATAATTTTAAGGCTGTTTTATTTAAAAGGGGGGCATATCTTATTTCATTATGAGAAAAATGTAAAACATCATATGTCTGTGTATGTAATAAACTTGACCAACATGTAGTTTTAAATCATAATTATGAGTTACTCCTGAATCCATTGCATGAGATATACCATTCTAAGGAGGCTGGGTGGTCAACAAACTAACCATCAGATCGGCCTGACAAACTAACCATCAGATCGGCCTGACAAACTAGCCATCAGATCGGCCTGACAAACTAACCATCAGATCGGCCTGACAAACTAACCATCAGATCGGCCTGACAAACTAACCATCAGATCGGCCTGACAAACTAACCATCAGATCGGCCGGACAAACTAACCATCAGATCGGCCGGACAAACTAACCATCAGATCGGCCGGACAAACTAACCATCAGATCGGCCTGACAAACTAACCATCAGATCGGCCGGACAAACTAACCATCAGATCGGCCTGACAAACTAACCATCAGATCGGCCTGACAAACTAACCATCAGATCGGCCTGACAAACTAACCATCAGATCGGCCTGACAAACTAACCATCAGATCGGCCTGCCAAACTAACCATCAGATCGGCCTGACAAACTAACCATCAGATCGGCCAGACAAACTAACCATCAGATCGGCCGGACAAACTAACCATCAGATCGGCCGGACAAACTAACCATCAGATCGGCCTGACAAACTAACCATCAGATCGGCCTGACAAACTAACCATCAGATCGGCCTGACAAACTAACCATCAGATCGGCCGGACAAACTAACCATCAGATCGGCCTGCCAAACTAACCATCAGATCGGCCTGACAAACTAACCATCAGATGGGCCTGACAAACTAACCATCAGATCGGCCTTAAATTTTTATAAATGGTTCGTTTAGCTATAAACTATTATTTAGTTAAGAAGAATTACTGTATTTATTTATAAAATTTGATAATTTTTCTATATATTACTACATGTATTAGTTAAACAGAGCTCTTCTTTTCAAGGAGATTAATAACATCCAAAAAATGGCCACAACCCTCTAGCCCTCTTAATTGCTTTTCCTACTACCGGTAATAGTTAATACAAGCACTGAACTAATTTAGTGGGAATGCAAGAGTTGTCTGTCATTTACAGTAAGGTGAAATGTACAGGGAAGTACAGTGAAATGTACAGGGAAGTACAGTGAAATGTACAGAAATGGTCTTCATACATTTGAATTCAAATTAGAATGACAAGGGTCAGCAAGACTGAAGAGATCAAGTCAAGTGTTTTGGTTTTTTTTTATTTTCTTTTCTTTTTTTACACATTCAACTTTCATCTGGGGTGTAGAAAATGTAAATTTTGAAAAAGTGATAATAATAATAATATCTCAATATCAGATTCCTTATTGTGTGTTCTTCTTTTAAATAGATCATGAAGCAATTTCAAACTTAAGTCAAAATTGCAGTCATGTAGTTATAAAATTATTGTTTATCAAGATTTTGTAATTAATAACATTATACCAAGTGACTTTTACTGGGGTAATAGCATTTCAATTTTGTCAGTGTTTTCAATCAAGAGACATTAAGACAATGTACAATTTCAGACTTAGGTCTAAGATTGCTTCATGGCCCTGGGGCCTGGTGTGCTTAAAGTACCTGCTCCGAAGGGAACATATCTTTGCCGGAGGGTGTCTGGGATAGGGTGTTCCTTCCTCGGAGGGACAGGTATGGGGGGCGCAGAGGGAACGTCTATCCTGTTAATGATCTGTAGTTGACCAGCAAAGTCCATTCCTATTTGTAATACACATGTAAAAACAGAATTGTATTACAGTCATGTAATATTGTGGTAAGTCAGGAAAATAGTTCATGTTTATTCATCTACAAATGTAATGAATGTAGAATGGTTATAATTAATTATATACAATTATAACCTTTTGATAAGGTCAATATATGGTTTTATAGACCTGATGAGAGTATATCGGCAGAGGACGAAGTCCGAAGTTGATAATTTTTTATACTATCATCAGGTCTATAAAATTAAACCATGTTTTAACCAATATCAAAAGGCTATAACTGTTTTAATTATTATAATAAATCAAAAACTAATTCTCTTTATTCTTTTCACGCGTTTAATAGTAAAATATTTTGTTCATAATGTATAGGTGTTGATTTCGCTATTACAGTGTATGACGTTACAATGTCGCACGTGCCAAAACCAGTAATTTGTCTTGAAAATCTATTTTTAGTATAGTGAGATCTATAAGTTTTCTATTTTTAGTAAAGCAAGGTCTGAAACAGAATTTATAGCATGGTCATGTGACAGCAATCGACCAATCATGTGCTTGGGAAAAATACGATATTACAATAATGGATTTAATACTTGTACTATGAGAAAGTAAATATATTTATTTGATATGATTATCATACATTGTAACACATTTTTGCAGCATTGAAATATTTCATCAATATAATGTTCAAGGTTTAGGGCCTTGTGTCCTCCTGGACTTGGAGAGGATAAGTAAATACTGTATAGAGTTCAAGGACTCTTTACAGAATTATTCACGTGAAGTACATGTACTTTTGATAACAAATTGTAGTGAATTGCTACCATTGTTGGAAGTAAAACAACAGAGTTCTGACATCTTATTATTCAAGATCTTGGTAAAGAGTTTGACTTGCATAAAATCATGCTACATTAATTAGCATGGAACAACAAGATCATCTTAATATCTTGAAGATTAGATCCACATTTTCTATCCTTAGTTATAAAACTCTCTATCCTTAATAGTTACCAAGCTCTCTATTATTACTTACCAAGCTCTTTATCCTTATTTACCCTTTCTACCCTTAGTTACTATTATTATTTACCTTGTTGTAACTTTCCTGAAGTCGGACCGACCACCAGGGGACATAACTCTGTTTGCTGCCGTGACACCACCACGTCACATCTTTGATTGGCTATATCTAGCTCGATCACTTTGTCTGACAAAGACACTTTACTTTTGTCCAACGTGGATATGTCTAACTGTACAATACAAATAATTTATTACTGTATGTTCTATGTTCTATAAAAGTAAATTTTATTCTTTTTCCTAGATATTGATCTATATTACAGGCCATGCTGAATAATAATAATCCTGTTTTTAACACATTATCATAAATATATACAAGTATGTCAAAACATCCAAGATATGTGTCGATCTACATTCAGACTTTTTAAATTGTCTTTGCATCAGTAATAGTACATGTATATCATTCTACTGGGAGGTTCAATGTTGCTGGTAATACTATGAAAAGTGCTCTATGACTAACCAATAAGAACACTTGTTTTCCTTGATATAGACCTTATGCTGGTGCTACAATCCCCCTATTCAATAACACCAGGACTCTTTTTGGTACAGGGTCCTGTACCTTTTCATTTGGGAATATTTCATTGATAAATTGCTCTTTTGGAAAAATCAGTTTAACAAATATGACTCAATTAATGCAAGCTAGCAATAAATAAAAGAAATCTACAGTTTTTATGGTTTTTATTTGCATATTACATGTTTAATCATAAATGTTTTCCTCAAAATAAACCACACTTAAAAGATCACTACAATATTTGGATTGATATATATACATATATCAAGTACATGTATATAAGGATGTTTCACTCAGCATAGTTACAAAATCAGCATTTTATCTTTCATGTTTTATAATACTTACATGTACATGATGTACAAAACAATTATTTTGGAAAATTTTCAATTAGATTTTGGGAAAAAAAACAGTCAATTTTTAATTTGGAGTGGGTACTTTGACAGAACCCGCATGCAAGGGATATTACCGTAAAAGTGGTTATTTACGCTGGTGGTAAAGTACGCCTTTTCTGGAGTCAAACAATACACATGGGTATTATACGCAGATGCGTGAATTACCACACGCAACTTTAATTTGATTTTTTTTACCATACATGCGGGGGTATTTTACGCAGATTTAAGCTTACTGCGTAACTTGTGTATATTTCCCCCACACGTAAATAACAATTTTTACAGTATGCCTTGACCACACACACTTACATCACTGGGAGCCTTGATCAGCCAGAGCTCTGCCCTTGTCAGAGGATTCTGTAGCAAAACCTTGCCACCGGATGACGACGGGCCGTCCACCTGGTCAAAGTTCTCCCTCTGGAACCTGAGGATACAGACAAATATATTACAGTACACTTGGTAATTCATGGTAATGGAGAACCAATGGTTTCCCTAAAAATTGAGCCGACACTTCAACACAACAATTTTAATGATTCCACAGTAATTTAATTCAAGACCATTAGTACAATCAGCTGGTTGGAAGCAGTTGAGATGTAAGGTTGATATTAAAATGCATTTGAATCTCGGCCTGCAGAGAATTTATTTTGGTGATTTCTTGTAATATTGCCTAAATGAACTATGATGACCAAGTACTGACCTAAATTTGTGCTGTTGAAGTTTTTTCTTCGCTGAGGTTGACGATTCTGTCTGACCTTGACTAAGAGATCCAGAATTCACTAAAACAGAACCCGAATCTTCACCATGTTTCTTTTTCTTGCTAGAGGCCTCACTAGTTTCAGTTTTTGTCAGTTTCCTCTTTCGCGGAGAGCACACAGTGTCAGATTTCACTCCATTCTCTGTAACCGATTCCCTAACCAGGGATTTGTTGAGTTTGTGTTTTTCCTTTTTTACAGGGGATTGTGCCTGCTCCTTCTCCGAGGGTGACATAGCTTCTTGCTTGGACTTTCTTTTTCTATCAGTAAGCATTTCAGGAACCTGCTGACAGGCTAGGAGACTGCTGTTTGTAGTGTCATCATCTATCATTAGAAAAAAAAACCATGTAGGTGTTTAAGGTACATTGGTTAGATCACAGGACCTAACATGAAAGAATATTAAACAGTTTCTAATTAAGATATGGTATGGGACATCTGTCAATATTAATGTAGATTAAAGTACATTATAATGAAATATTTTCAAAAATTTTTCAAATTTTACAATATTTATCCAAAAAATAGATTTTAAAAATATTTGGAAAAGTAAAATTTGTAAAACCCACAGTGAGATTCAAACTCATGACTTTCAGATTTGTAGTAAACCATCTAACCCACTGCAATACGTTGTTAGGTTACAATATAAGGAAAGAAACTACTTAATATATACTTTATTTTATTGTTTTTTTTTCGATAAACAATACATCACAACACGGAAGTGTCCCTTACCACCTTAATGATTTAAATAATAAGACTGCAGCAATGACAGTCTCATTGTCCACTGGCCTCTATCAATGACCTTGACTATTGGCATCATGATCAACAACCTTAACAATTATTTGATGCAATTGAACCTGACCATGTATTGACATCCATGACCTCGAACATTTATTGACATCATTTATTGACATCAATGGCCACGATTTAGAGAGACATCAGTCTATAATCAATTTATGCAAAACTCTGATGATGAAGAGACTATAAAGATAATTCAAGAGTCAGTGTTTATATAAAGTAATGAAAACTATTCCATTTATTTACTAAATAAGACTTGTATATTTTCTATATTAGCCTCCCACAGATCAACTCAGGATTTGCCATTAAATTGAAAGACATTTATTTACTTTATTTTATTATGGTCCTTTTTCCAATCCCTTTCAAAATTTAATTAACATGATGATGATAATATTATTAGTTACATATGGTTTTTAGTTGACCTAATATGGTTTATAAGTGGTCAGTAAATTCCATATGGGGCGAAAGCGGAGCTTGAGTCCCCATATGGAATTTACTAAACCATATTAGGTCAACTACAAACCCTGTGATGATTTTATTAGGCCTGAATATTGCCAGCAACCTTATGATACAATACGTATCATGATATATTAATGTGATACTTCATGTATCACGATATAGTTGTCAACTAAAAATAAACTGATATCTATGTTGCCTACCTCTATAAGAAATAGTATTGCATGAGTAAAAAAAAAATGTCAAATATTTACAAAATCACAAAACAAACTGTAGAGATATAAAGAACAAAATGAACAAATTATTTCTAACTTTAATTGAAGTTTCTTAATGTCTTCATGTTAATATGTATACTATGTAACTATTCTAGAAAGTCAATGAAAATTAAATTAACTCATACAGTGTATCACGATACACATGTGACGATACGATACGCGTGGACCCTCACGATCAATACAATTGATATATTGCCGTATCGTTACACTTCTAGATTTTATCTTACCAAGTGCCTTTGTGTAAATGAAAAAAATTATTAATTTAAAATTTAATTCAAAATAAAACAATGAAAATCAGACATAAGTAACAAAACAACAAGTTTCAATTTGGGTACAAAACCAGACGTCATGATACTCTAAGATGATATCATAATGCTAGTTGGGAGATATACATGTATTTCGTACCGACGGTGTATGGGTTATACATGGTCTCCACATGACTGCTGTTAACCAATGATTTCCTTACAATTTGGTTAAGATATATTACTTTAACTGTTCGCTTATGGTAATTTATCACTCCAAATAAACAAATTGTATTGTTTACCTGCATTGTTAGATTCAGACTTTTTGCGTTTTTTTTCTTTTCTTTCAATCTTCCTAGAAATTTTCCCAGCAATCCTCAAAATATCACTGGTCACGCCATCTTCACTCTCTACAATACAAAGTTATTTCACATTTTAATATATGTTGTTTTTAATAGACCAGTCTCAAAGGTTGCTTGGAACAATAAAATTAACTAATTGTTCCCTCAAAATCAACAAAATTTATTTTTTGCTGTTTAGTACTGCATTGTCTGGCTCGTCGAGCCTGAGTTGAGATCCAACCAATCAGCTGATAATAATTTCAACAAATATTTATCTGCAGGGCCTCTCAGATGGCAGACAAAGTTAGCAACCTTCTTGTATTAACTATATACAATATATAAAAGGTTTGATTTTTTAAAAATTTTTGTTTTGAGTAATTTTGTGCAATGAATGTATAAATTAATTTATAAATATGTCATAAAAAGATAATTTAATGATAAAAGGAGTAAAATCCTGGGAGTCTAGATACCGGTACTTGGGGGTCGGGGTGGAAAGGGGGGGGGGGGGGGTAGGTCCTGTTCTCAGGCACCTGTGCATGCAACATGTGCAATGCATAAAATATTGTAACATGACGGACTTGCCAATGAAATTAAAACAATAGTTCTATTTACAGTTTATTTACACATATACAGTGCTACAAGAGCAATGATGAACTTGAAGATATATCCTCTTCAAGCGTTACTCTCGAACTCTCCTCTCTCACTCTCTGTATCAGATTTACTCTATAATATACCCCTCACAGGGTTTCTCAGCCGTAAATCACACATCAAAGCACTCTCTGGCTAGAGCATCTTTGCAAGCCAAGAGTTTTCAGTCCACTCCATTCCCCATAAACCCTTGGCAGATCTCATTACGAAAACTCGATGACAAGCTCCGTTTTATGAATGGCTGCAGCTGAGAGTAGCTGATCCAACCACAGCATTGTAAACAAATGCTTATAAATAAACTTTAAAAGGAACACACATTTGATCTTTGGTAAAACATTCAATGCTTTTCACAAGTTGAGACACAAGTTCTCGAGTACAGAATCTCCACAAGGATGATCTAAACGAGATATTTTACTGAATTGAATAGAGATTTACAAACTTGTCAAGGCTCGTGTGATTGTAGTATGGGAAGTAAACATGGCAAATGAAGAAGTTGCTTATCCCGTTAGTATATATACATCCCTGCTTATGGTTATTGCTTTTAAAGGTTCAATGAGCTGTATTTAATTAAATTTCTTTTGTCCACAATAATTATGACAATGATATCTGGTTTTAATGGCTTGAATGCATTCATATATAGCGACTTTTCCACTCCTGGTACAGGTCCCTTCAAACACAATAAATAAAACATTCCTTGCTTTCTCTAAGTTATATCTTCATTCCTATTCAATAGCATCGTTAATTATGTTCGACCTATTTTCGCTAGTCAACATGTTGTATTTATGCCGTATCGTGTATATTACCTGTTGTTTCATTCCATTAAAATGTAAATATGCAAGGGGCGCAACTCAAGTTACTCGCTAGATAGCGCTACTGCATCAATGAGTTTTCATAATGAGATCTGCCAAGGGTTTATGGGAAGCGAAGTGGACCGAAAACCCTTGGCTAACGAAGATGTGGCTAGAGTAAAATTAAACAATTACACCAATGATCCCCCTATATATATCCATACTTGTTAACTGACCCGATTTCATCGGGTCACACCCGATTTTTCAACCCTTCACCCGATTATTTTTTATGACCCGGCGGGTCATGCTTTTCACCCGATTTTTGTCGAACAACCCGTAAATCTCCCGATTTCCGGATTTAGTTCGTAAATTACCTTGCGCGGTTGACTTCCAGTTATGAACCCAAGCTGAGCTTGGATTTACGTAAACAATGCCGATGGCTATAACAGGAAAATGTTTAGTTAATTATAAGGTGAGAGTTAATTACTATTGTGAGTTGTTTTGACAAACCGAGGGTTTAAATCATTAAGTGCTATGGCTTCCAATAGGCAGAGGTCATTATCAGGGCAAGCGGAATCAAAACCAACAAAAAGAAAACGATATCTTTATACCTATTAACATATCTGGGAAAAGAAATTCCCATGGGTAAAACAAAGTAAAAAAGGGAAAAACAAGGCTTTTTGTTTTCTATGTAATGCACATTTGAATATTGAATCTGGTTCAAAAAAATGATCTAACTAAACATTCCAAAACGCTAAGTCTTGTAAAATATGCTCCTGCACAAAAGTATTTCAAGTCACTTGAACATTTTATGCTATCGTTTTCAGGGTTCAAAAGCAAGGTTAATGTAGCAGAAACTCTTTTTTGCAAATTTTTTAGCTGAACACAACATATCATTTTCTGTGTCAGATCACTTTACAAAATTCAAAATCAGCAAAAGTTCGTAACAATGCTTCTTTGCGATAAAATAATACACATACATTTTTCTTTTGTATAAACATCATAATACACATATATATTTCTGTTGTATATACCTTTGAAATGCAATGGTAAATATGTCGTGAATGTCGTTACGCGCTATGACCAGATTTTTTACTTTCCAAATCTGGTCATGACCAGATTTTCACATGTTGGAGGTTGGCAAGTATGTATATCAACATACTGCAAAACCCAACGATTAAACAAAGTTAAGAAGATTGAATTCTTCAAAAAGTGATTCTGTATCATCTTGATGCAAGATTGGCTAATTACATGTTCTACTTAAACTTCATACCTGAATTTTCTGCAATTGTTACCCGAGGTCGAGATGTGAGAAGATTTTGCATCCGCAAGTGTTAATTTGGAGTTTGTTGTTCTCTGATTATATAAAAGAAGAGAAAAAGAAATGAGAAAAGGTTGAGTATAATTTTAAAAAGAATCAGAACACACATAAATGCTACAAACTTTATGAAAAATAATTACACGTGCTGTTCTTCTTCTCCTTCTCAAGTAGGATGCACTTTAAAGAAGACAAAAGAGAAAAACCGAGGTGGTAGTTTTGTTTCCGGTAAAAGACAATTTACTTTAAAATTTTTGAAATGTAATGATTGAATTATTTTTATTCTTATTTTGTTTTTCAATATAAGCTAATAACATTGAAATTGGAACATAGTGATTTATGAACATTCAATATTTCAGTAATTGAACATATTTTGGTTCTTGATTTAGATAGACTTTATTATCATCCGGTTATGTCTGAAAACGTGTTTCGCATCCACAAAATGGTAGGTGGCAGAAAAAAAACGAATCCTTCACTTATTAGCAGATTTGTATTTACGTTGTGTACTACAGTAGTTGGCCATGAATGAGTTCGCAAAATTGCGGCGTCGTCGATGTAAACAAACTTCGTCTGCTAAAAATCAAACACCGATATTTGATCTTAAAATTATAAATCACTTACCTTCTTGTTTAGTATTTAGTTATCTGTCCTTTTGTGCGTATTACACTTCTAATTCTACGTGGAATGCTGTCATACAAGCTGCGAATGTAGTGAAGAGGCAATGCAATCCACGTTTCCAGCGTAATGCGTTTCAAGTCTTCGGCGTTTTTAATTTCAGATGTTCGTGCGAGTTTTCAAAGTTTTCCAGACATTTTCAATTATGTTCAGATCTGGACTTTGGGCTGGCCATGGTAATGTGTTTATATTGTTGGTGGTCTTCCAAGCATTGGCCCTAGCAGAAACATGACAAGGGGCGTTGTCTTCCTGGAAGGTCCAGGGTCGGTTCGGGAAATGTTGTGCGACCACAGGCCATAAATGATCATCAAGGATAGAAATATATTTATCGGTGTTCATGTTGCCGTCAACTGGTGAAAGGGTTCCTACGCCATGGTATGAAATACATCCCCAAAACATAACAGATGCCCGGAAGGTGCGCTCCCTGTCTCCGAATTCACCCAGGCACTCGGGTCGTAGACGCTCGTCAGGCTTCCTCCAGACGTATATTTTATTGTTGTTACCCAACATAATTTTCGTTTCATCACTAAAGATGACTCTAGACCAATTTTCACGAACAGTCCATGTCAATTTCTGTCTACAAAAGCGTTTCCATCGCTCTCGATTTACGTGCGAGATAGTGATTCGCTTTGAAACCACACGCCTCCTATATCCATTATCCCAAAGTCTTCTTCTTATAGTTCTTTCAGATACATTACACCCTGTAATGTTGTTAAACCTACTTGTAAGATCTTTTAATGTTTGTCTTCTGTTGCCTTTTACACGTCTAAATAAAACTCGCTCATCTCGAGGTGTTGTTTTTTTCTTACCCCCACTTCTCCGCTTGTTTTCTGTAGTTCCTCTCTCGTTCACTCTTTTCAAAAATTTCTGAATTGTTCTGCTGTTTATATTAGTTAAATCCTGGATTTTGTAGCTTGAAAAACTGTTATTTGATAAAGATATAATGATTTCTTTTTGTTCTTCTGTCAATTCTTTTCCGTGGGGAGCCATTGTTTCTATGTAGACGATAAATTGTTTATCAAAGGGGAATAATCCAGAAAATAGAATAAAACAATGCAAAAATTGTAAAACTACATGTATTTATTCGGATAAAATTGAGCTTGATACGTTCATGATTTACGATAAAGTTTTACTTTCAACTTTCCAAGTGGACATTATTTGTAAACGCCGCCGCCATTTTGCGAACTCATTCATGGCCAACTACTGTACATTGGGTTAGATAATCAAACATTCAATATGTTGATTATCAAACATAAGGCTTTCATGTGATTATTTTAATTGACTTAGTCAGTTAGATTAGATATGATAATCATTATCATATTGTTTGAGTTTCCCCCCTGCTAATTCTTCATATGACTCTAAATCCCTCTAAGTAATCCTAGATACTATGGGCTCATGCCACTTTTTGGTGGTCAAACGTCTGATTGCTACCCATATTTTACTTACCGATGGAAGTCAATATTTTCTCATTACCAGGTTGGGCACCAACCCCCGTGTGGTGGTTGGAGTCCCATTTGGTGGTTAAGGTTTCTCCACCCTCGATGTTTTTATGGTTTAATCCGTGTAATTTTTGTTTAAATTTGAAGATTAATATGTAAACATTCAAACTGAACTTAAATATTGGTATGTTGCAAATATTTTGTTCATGCTGTAGGAGCTAACACAGGTACACTATGATGGCAATTATAGCGAAGACTGCTCTCCAATCCAACATCACATTTTTTTTTACTGATTTCTATATAATAAAGCAATTTTTTTAAAGAGATTAATCCCAATCCTTTATTTTATGTATTTTAACATTTTAAGGCCATTTAAACCTGCCAGTATGAAAGCTATCACATTTACAGAGCATTTTAATACAATTTTCCAACCATGAATAGGTACAGTTTAGCAACATAAAACGTCTATAACTTTTGAAATAATGGTTCAAACTCACTGAAAATTGGTACATTTGTAATTCATTATATATCCTATTCAAATCTGCAAAGAAATGTTTACCTTGCCAGGTAAAAAATTATGAATTGTAGTCTCTGTCAAGTTTGCCTATGTAAGTTTTTATCAGTTTTTCATTAAATTCAGCGATTTCAACTCATACTACTCTCTATAAATTGGTAAACATTAGTGTCATATCACTTTACATAGCTTAAAATGTGTTAAACACTAGTATATTCAAAAAATATTGGCAAAACAATGCATCACATAACACTAATATTATAACCGATTACGGTAAAATATTCCGGAATGCTCACAATGACGTCATGCATGAACTTGATAGGTACATGATCAAATCTTCTGAGAAGCCCTGTGGACTTCACAGGATTTGATCACATGACCAACCAAGTTCATATCCCGGTAAACTTTGAGCTTCTCAGAAGATTTGATTACGTACCTAGCTCAGTGGTAGAGCTCCCTTCTAGAGTTGCAGGGGTCCCAGGTTTGATTCCTGGTCAAGCCACATGTTTTCAATGTATTTATTTGCTCATTCCTCCTTTCCTATTGCAAACCATATACATGTACATTAGATGATATATCATTAATTTTATAAATATGTTCTTCCCATCTCAACAATTTTATCATATTATGCCAGACTCTAGATTTTATTTTTAAGTTTCACTGCGCTTTCTTTTTCTTGAAACCATAAATTCTTTCAAGGAGATATACTGGCTTATTAAGACCAATTCTCACCAAGAGCCATATCTCGCCACACAGCACTGTTAATGTCTACTTTGTGGTCGCGCTGACCAGAAAGTACGGGAAATGTTAACTATGACATCACACAAAACAACAAGTCATCAAAAATGCTCAAAAATAAAGTAATTCCCGATTGTTATGGGTACGAACACATTAAACTATATTAAAAATTACCTCTGCGTGTAACATCGTACTCAAATTAGTCCAACAACGTTAAATATATACAACTGACTGATCGCGATGCACTTCTCGATGTGACGTCATACTGTAAATTTTGACGCATATTATGTGTAGAGAGAGGCGGATCAATCAATTTTTTATCATGGGAAAAGGCATTTTATAAATGAACGGAGCATTATCTTAAAACAATTATTATACCATTAAATCCTATTTATTATTCTTGTTTTAATCCAGTATGTATTATTTTTTTAGAGCGTGTATTATTTCTTTTCTAGAGTGTTTAATGTACAAGTTCGATGTGTTTGACATCGGGAAGCCTATCTAAATCCGCTTTTTACAAGGGCATACACTTAACAGATTATTATGATCTTTTGGATATAAATTAAGTGAATGTTTAATTTATTAAAAAGTGCTGCTGCTTCGATGAAATCTATAGAATGAATTAATAAATACGTAAAATATTAAGTGAAGGTCATATAAATTTCAACCGGAGCTCATTTATTTGATATTTACTCTAATAAAAGATGAACTCTATACAAAGCAGCAGTACTGTTCAGAATCTACTAGATAAGTAGAATTTAATTATCATTTAAATTTTTAATTCAAATAAGGGTATGCCCTTGTAATATTGAAATTTGCTTATGACCTCCATTCGGGAGAATCATCAACACATATATCACGTGACTGCCCATTCAGAGGACCATATTAAGTGTCATACGAAGTGGCATTTACTATGCTGTTTCTTTTAGTATCAAATTTATATCATGATAAAATAACATTACATAAATATTTTGTAAAACTAGATGCATCGTTTTATGAACGTTTAAATCCGTTGATATTTTCATAGTAAGCCTTAACATCAGTGCTGCGCAGTCCATTAATTGCTATGTAACTATGATAACACATATAATTCATGTAATTATTAAGTGGCAAGAAATGGTACTTAGCGAGAATTGGTGTTAGGCCAGTAGAGAATATACATACAAATGTTCTGGTTTTATCATGTTTATATTGATAGTGACATGTGAGCAACTCAATTCAAAATTGTATTTTTTCAGAATACAAAGAGAAAGAGACAACAGGGGAGCAGTGGAAATCTGGTTCGTGGTAAAAAGGCAAAACCTGACCCAGATTTACAAGGAACTCGCAAACCTGTTCACCCCCCAGGACTGGAAAACAAGGTCAAACAACAAAAGAAAAGGAAAGGAAGCAACAACAACCAAGTGTCAAGTGGGAAAAAACTGTGCAAAGATAAAAGATCAGTGAAAGATAAAAGTAAAACTCAACTACACATTACAGGAGAGAAAAAGAATTTCCAAGATGCATTATCAGGTCAGACAAAGACTGTTAAAAAGAGCACAGAAGCATCTAGTCCAAACGTGAAAGTCGAAAATAAGGCAGGAGGCACAGATTCCAAAAAGACAGGCAAGAAACTGAATAAATGGCAGAGATTCAAGAAAAAGACTGACAGGATTGATAAGAAAGAAGACACAAAGCAAGCCAAGAATGTGCCACTGGCTGCCAAGACAAAGGGACACAACCCTACCATGAGGAATGTGAAGCCTATGGATGTCTCATCAAACTGGAAACAACTTCAGCAGGTAAAGTCAACTGTGGGCTTTTAATAGATACTTAATTAAATGATTTGATAAATTCTATATTATTTGAAGGAAAAATTCTATCTTTTCCCTTTTATTCAAAGATTTATATTGAATAGTGTTCTGGGCATCGAAACAGATGTTCTCAAACATTGCGCTTTATTCTAGGTATAAATTTATTGTAAAGCATTTTGAATGAGTGTTTTACTGCATTGTACTTATTAATAAGCACGTTAAAATATCTACATGATCTAGATATAAACCTAGTATTGTCAAAACCTTGCCTTAATTTGTATCCCCTAGTCAAATAACTTTTCAATCATATGATAAACTATTTCAGATTTGTATGTAAATTTGTATTTTGACATTTATGTATGGATGTTTAACATAAATATACAGAAGACATTGTATTGAGTATATAGAAACATACATATGTATATATATTATATACTAGTATACTAATTAAATGTTCATGTCTGTCCTAGCTAGCTCTTTCAATCATCCAACTCTTTCCCTCTTGTATATGTAATGCTTATTGAATGTCTTGTTTGTACATTGGATGTTCTATGTACAATCTTCATGTTGTCCCTTGAGGGGCCTTAATTGGTTAATAAAGAAATTGAAAATTGAAATTGAAATTGAAATATTAATAAGCACGTTAAAATATCTACATGATCTAGATATAAACCTATTGTCAAAACCTGCATTGGTCAGTTACACTTACATTAAAGATCAAGTGATGCATCAGTTTGGTTGAAACAGAGAATTTATGTCAAGTTTCTTTAACAACAGTTTGGATGATAAAGATTAGGTCGCTTTGTTTCTTACTTAGAATCTTGTGTCTAGTCTCTATAACAACTATGATTTCTTAATACAGGATCTGGGAATACAAACAAAACGAAAGAATGTTAAGCAGAAAGTGACGGCAACCAAAGAGGAGAGTCAGGAAGACAAGTCAGTGAGACGATGCCGATAATGACATCACATTAGTCAAATAGATATCATTACTGTATACAGAGTTATTTTCGCTCCGTGTAATTTTCGCTCTTCTTCACTTGCAAACAGTTTCGACCCGTCTTGAATTCACTCAGACATAGTTGTATTTTAAGAGAAATAGTTTGAGATGTCGGAATTTGCCCAGTCTTAAATATCATTATATCTTAGTAGTCAAATAGATATTGTACATCACAGTAGTCAAATATATATCATGACATCACAGTAGTCAAATATATTTCATGACATCACGGTAGTCAGATAAACATTATGACAGCTAGATGAAAATCAATAATTTAAATTTCACCATTATGTTTTTATATATATGATAATAAAAGTCTTTATTGCTATCCTAGATAAATCGTTTAGATTGTGTGGAAATTGTTCCCATTGATATAATTTGTAGATTTAACAAAACGATTGATTTTTCAGGGAACCAGAGATTTGGTTTGACAATGTGGATGAAATTTTGCTGGACAGAAAAAACAAACATACCGAGAAGTGTACAAGTACCCACAATCCCCTGGTCAAGGCCGATTCCTACGGGGGGTGAGAGGAAGTTTATTATTTCTTGCAACAAAGCATTAATTTAATTTCAGACACAAAACTTTTTTAAGGAATTATTTTGACAGAGTTTTGTGTAAATGTTTTGATAAATAAATGTGAATTCTGCACCTGAACTTTGCAAAGCTGATGTAGAAATTTAAATTTAATTTTGTGAATTAAAGACGTGTCTTAGAGTAACTTTTTTTTTGTTACAGAAACAGAGCTCAGAGTTCTGTGCATTTAAAACTTTTGATAGACTTTGATTTCCTTCTTTTTTACCCTGCTTATCACATCTCTGACATCTACTTGTCTCCTACAGCTTAAGGTACATCAACCTACTCACAAGATAGATAACTCTCATTGGAGGAAATGACTAAACTACTTCTTTCTTGAAAGAAGAAATTGATTTTTAACAAATGCTGTTCCCAAAAGTGATAAAAATTGTGTGCATTTAAAAATTCCCTTGAAAACTCAGGATCACAAAATTAACATTTATCTGAGTGAGGGTTGATGTACCTTAAGATTTATTGTAATCTTGCAGAATTTTTTGCTTGTTTTAAACATGTTTAAAATAATTTTTTCATATTATAATCTAAGCACGCACTAGTTTAAACTATTCAAATTAATGTTTTACATAATATGAAAAAGCTTATCAATGAGATAAATGTAATTTTTATATTGTTGAGACAACCTGTGGGTTGATGTTCCTTAAAGTTGATATATTGACCTTGTAGATTGACCAAGGTCGTTGCTATGGACTGTGAGATGGTGGGGGTGGGGAGGGAGGGCAGGGAGAGCATGCTGGCCCGGGTGTCCATTGTTAACCAGCACGGTCACTGTGTGTACGACCACTTTGTCCGGCCGATGGAGGAAGTGGTGGACTACCGCACCAAGGTCAGCGGAGTACGCAAACACGACCTTGAGAATGGTATGACCTTGAGCTGATACTGATTACGGTATATTTAATTTAAAATAAACTGAATAACATTCTGTTTATAAATAAAGTACCAGTAGCAGTATGCATTTCATGTTAATAATATTGATATTGCAAAATGTTCAGCCTACATGTACCGTATGTAATCTTTTGTTTCACAAGGTAAGGAGTTTGCTGTAGTCCAGAAGGAAGTGGGAGAAATACTCCAGGGGAGGATACTTGTAGGGCATGCCATTCAACATGATTTACAGGTTCATGAATAAATACATTTACATCCCCAAAATTCAGGAATTATTTATATTTACTAGATTTAATTTATATCTTGAGCAGTTTCATCGACAAGAACAAATATTGACATATACAGTCAAACTTCGTTATCTCGAACTAGATAGGACTGTTTAAAAACTTCGAGATATCCAAGTATTCGAGATATCGAGGGTAAAATTATACTTAAAAAATAAGTGGTTGGGACTTACAAATCACTTCGACATATCCATTGTATTCGAGATATCGGTGTTCGAGATATCGAAGTTCAACTGTATTTGTTAATTTTTTAGGTTTTGTACATTGGACACCCAAAAAAAGAAATTCGGGACACTTCACGCTACAAACGATTCCGGCAGCTGACCAATGGGAGAACTCCATCCCTGAAGAAACTGTCCGCTCAGGTCCTGGGGGTCAGCGTACAAGAGGGGGAGCATAGCTCTGTAAGTAACAGTGTAGAAGATATTATTAATTATGATTAAAATAGTGTAGGAAACATAAAGACAATATGTTGAAAACAATTCAAAAATGTGTAAAAAACATGTAGAGAGAAAACGTAGAAAATATAGGGAAAAACATGTAGAAATTATAAAGAACATGTGTAGCAAACATGAAGAAAATGTGTAACAAAAAAGGTCTATTTAAGGTGTGGTGGGACACTGTGAGATATAGTTGTGGGGGAAATACATGTACATCACATTTAAGGCGGTATTGGACATCTCCATATTGTGATGTACTTCCTATCGAAAAAAACTTTTTAAGATAAAATGAAGTACTAGTATAATTTTTTCTTTCCCATAATTGTTACCTGCATGTGTATCAGCTTAGTTCAATGGGTTAGAGTTTTGACTACGAACCTTTAAGTCATGATTTCAAATCCCATTGGCGGTTTTATAATTTGTACCTTTCCCAATATGAACAGGTGTCAACATGATCACCGTTTTAAGATTTTTAAATCACACAACATGTGACATTAAAATACATGCAAAGAATTCTTATGAAGAAAGTATAAAATGTAAAAGCTTCAGTGAGTTACAAACTTATATTTACACAAAATGATAAACAACTATATGTAACATATACCATTGTCAAAACTTAAAAGGCATTATTTTTTTGGATTTCTCCTTGAAAATTATGCTGATGTGGTAATGGTAAACTGCAATATAGATTCTAAAGATTTTAGAACGATAATCACATAGGCTGGGTTTTACAGATTAGGCATACACATGGGGATGATGAACCTTAACTATGTGATTATGAAGTTAGGACCTCATTCATGTCATTAGGCACCTGATTTGTGATAATGATGTTGTGATTCAGAACTTTAATACCTCATTAACAAGGTTTTACTGTTTTAATATTGTAATATTGTACAAGAATTTGGTATGAAGAGCAACCTTTTCCTCTTTCACTTAAATAGGTACAAGACGCCCAAGCCACCATGAGGTTGTATACCATGTACAGGAAGCAGTGGGAAAAGGAAATAAAAGAGAAAACCAAACCGGGGAGGAAAAGTAAATCACATAAGAGGAAAAAAATGGACAATAAAAACCTATCAGACAATAAAACAAGGGTTGTTACCAAGGAGACTGCGATACCATCCTCTCTGTTAGAAAGAGATTAGATGTGTTCATTAGCTGATAAACTACAATGGTTCTTATGATCCTTATATCGCCTTATACATGTATGTATGTAGCACGTTTATTGCTTCATGTGATCCCAATGTGAATGGTTAATGAACAATGTATGATTTTTAAAACAACAATTTTGTGACTTTTCATTATGACATAAATGTTTGTATCAATGTTTACAAGTAATTATAAAAACATTGATAATACGCGCATTATCACATGTATCATTATCATTATATAAAAGGCAATGCACTGCCAGATAAGAATTATGTGGTGTATAGTGTATTGCAAAATGTACAAAGCGAAAATCTCTATAACACTTTTATTTGAAATACAGTGTAAATGTGTGTGTTTTTATGGCCATTATCTGACAAATCTGGGAAATTGGGCATACAAAAATACAACTTTGATAAAACCCTAGGAACAAACCAGGAGGTACATGTAAAAGGGTTTTTTTATTTGACAATTTGATGCCGTTTAGCAATAACTTTCATATGTAGAACAGAAAAAGAAATCTCTAGGGCAGAAGTTAAAAAAAAAAAAGGAAAAAATGTGCAAAATTGATACATTTCAAGCAAAATCACATAGGGTCCTACGTTAAAAATTAATAAACTTTGAGATGACCCCCACAACAAACGATGTGGTAATTGTCTGATATAATAATTATTTCAGTAGA